>CM023449.1:74046840-74482493 GCA_013339765.2 Haemaphysalis longicornis | reverse complement strand
TGTGAATTCTCAATGCCCTCGTCTGTTAAAACTAAACTAAAACTAAGCTAAGTTAAACTAAAAACAATGTTCAAAGTATAAAAATGGAGGCCTATACAATGAGAAATCGCCAAAAATTGGGACCACTGATCGAGCCAACGTTTAAACAAGAGGACTCGCATTCAGAGAAGTCCCCTTTTCAGAACGATGGCTCCAGAGGCATTTCCTTCTTCGACAAGTTCTCCTCACTGTTTGTTAAAGTTACACAGTTAAGCACTTTCGGTGTGTTACAAAATGCAAACCTTTATTCACTAACGAAGATCAACCAAGTAAAAATCCTCACTCAGTCCTTATGTAGCATCCCTTCATTTTTGTGCTTGCTAAAAAAGAACTACGGTTGATTCCTCTGTCACAGGAATTGGTAAAATGAAATGTGCAGCGCAATCCGCAGCTGAGCATGATTTGCGGGTCGGCGGCTGTCTTGTGGGTGTGCTTGCCGAGCGACGTCCTGCTGGCGGGTCGCTTCTGCAAAGATGTACTGGCGTCATTTCTGTGATGAATATGACGTCAGTGAAATCTTGGGGTATCGCAGCATAAAACACTTCCGCGTTAAAATATAAAACGTGAAAACGAATAACCTTAAGTATAACGTACTCTTTAGTACTAAGGCTGCTTCCCCGCAAAAAGACCCTGCGTGCAGGGGTGCACCCTTTAGAGGCCGCTTGCTTCGTTGTACTGGTGTCACTTCCGTGACGGATATGACATCAGCGAAATCTTTGTGTATCCGGGAATAAAACACTTTCGTGTTTGAATAAAAATTCCTGGAATACAAGGATTTTCAAGATTCTCCAGAAATTCCACGACTTTCAAGGCCTTCAAAACGAACTTTCCAAATTCGAAGGTTTTCAAAGACCCGCATGAACCCCGTGAGAAGGGGTTGAATCGGCCGACTACTGCAAGCAGTTATGTGCAAATGCCTGTTAATCAAGACGATGTTAATTGGTTTGAAGCCATCCTCTCCACAGCGTGTTCACAAATGTAAAAAAAAAAAGTGCGTAGTCACAACTAGGAAAATGTGGTATAGTATTACCTCAGTGAGCACGTTTGATAATGCACTCTACAGCTGCTCGCCGGAACGATGAAACTCTTCCTTCCTGAAGGCATGAGGCAGTGTAGAGATCTTCGAAGACAAGGCACACCAGAAAACGCAGTTTTTAGCAAACGTCTTTCATTTAGTTTTCGTCATCAGCACCGGTGTGGGGAGAGATGGGCGGAGGGGAGAATGCCAACAGTGCCCCCCAACGGAACATGAACCAACGCCTCTTCCCTCTTCAAACTTGTGTAGACAAACAAAAATGATCTGTACATCTCTGATAAAAGTGCACGATAGACCAATGGTACCAAATGTACACACGCGCTGCTACAGGAACAGTGTGGATGATTGATAACAAGCTCATGTTGGTGCATCGAAATACGACCCCGCAACCCCCAAACATAAAAAACGCAGTACACTTTCTCAGGAGCCACTTAAATTTGCCTTTACGAAGGATATGCCACCTTTGGTGCGACGTCAAGAACTCCGTTAGCATGCTAGAATTTACTGTCGCAAGTAGAAATTATTACACACATTCCACGCACTAACTTGACAGGCAAATACCGTAAACCATTCCTCAAATTCATACTTAGCACAGGTGTCAGGAAAAAGGGTGGATCTGTAGATTATATATATATATATATATACACACATATATATATTCCGCTCCACAATTGTTCAACAGTGGCGGCTACAAATACAATGCCCAAGAAAAAAAGTTGCGTCCGCGTGTCGCATCCGAAGGATTTGTCTCCTAAGTGAGGAACACATAAGAACTTACCGTAAGCCAAGCCAAGAAAAAGGAAACCGGCTGCCCAAAATTCGAAATCTGCTATCAGCTCTAAGGAAGAAAGCATCTTCTGAGCTGTAACCTCAAAGTAAACTACTTGCACGTGCGTATACAGAAACACCAATTTCAAAGGGATAAGAGTTGCTTGCGAAAAATGCCGAAGCAGTATGAGCCCTTGGCGATGATTAGATTTCATGTGTCATAGATTACTGCTCACGCTGACAGTCGGAAGATTACTGTACGAAACAGGCGTAGAACATGTCCCCAGCATTTTTTTTTTGCCACGTTAACTTTAGCTTTTCACAGTTTCTGATGCAACGCAGACGTAACAAAACCACCCTTCACTTTTCCACACCACAACCATCCTTTGCAGTCGAAACCGGACACCAGTGGAGTCCAACCAGATGGTAGAACGCTACGCAAGTGTCTTGGTCCATAGTCACTGGACATCTCCCGGAGTCCAATTGTCGTGCCGTGAAATGTACAAGGAAGACAGCTTCCACTTCCAGTCCCAGTGTCAACAAATCACATAGGCGCATAGTCAATTTGTACATAAAGCTGCTTGACGCCAGCCTGCAAAAAAAAAAAAAAAAAGGAAAGAAAACATGTTATTGCTGCTGGTAGGGCCACATGGCAACAGCAAATGTAAAGTAACTTGCAATATGAAGCCCTCAAACATGAGGAAGGACCAATAAAATATTTGTTTTTTGGGCATATTTTATTAGAGTGGCTATGAAGACAAAATGCAAGTTTGATTCATTAGAAAGACTGCTTATCAAGATAACAATAATACCAACTTTCTTACAAACTTCCCTCATATGGACAAGATACAAAGCAGAGCAGATGAAGCAGTGACAACTCCCCCACCACTTTCCGGCAACTTTTCTATGACATCACAGAATCTTATTTGTGGAATTGGTGGCAGCCAAACTAATTCACCACTAAGACACACAACTGGGAGATTGTAGTGGGGCCACGTCCTGCTCGATCATATCACTTGAGCGCTAACATGCAGTAATATGGGCAGGAGTAATATGACATTACTCCTGCCCATGTTATGCCATTACAGTCGAATCCCGCTACAACGAAATTGACGGGACGCGCGAAAAATTTCGCCTCAACGAATTCGGGGCAAGAAAAATAGCCCCGGATATTTCCACATCATTGGCAGCATAATACAATGTTTAGAAAAAGGAGTGATGCGCAGTAACGTTGTGTTTATTCAGATAACAAACATACCAATGGTTATCTGTTTTTTTACCAGCACGCAAAGAGCGCGATACTGAGAAGGATGGGGAGAGGTGAAGAAATTAAGAAATGCAGGCGCAAAGCGTATTGCTGTACAACAAGGCATTTCCACGGAGCTGATTACTTGCAGATAGCTGCTAGGCGGCTAAAATCCCCCCCCCTCGCTTGTGGCAGGAACGGCGCCGTTATCTTATCCTCAGACAGGGCACGGCAGCTACTGACCTTGGCAGGCAAGCTGCGCGCGCTTGCATTTATGGCGACCGACCGCGCCCTCGCTACTAAGATAGGATGACGTGGGTTCAAGACGAAACACGAGAACATTATTTATGCTTTTCACTTTGAAGAATTGTAGAAGGAAAACTGCAAGGACAGCTGCTCACAACACATACATTACGGCGCTGCGCCAGCAGCAGAGCACATTCGCGCGATTTCAACTGGATACGGATTGGCTATAGCTCCGGCTTAGCGAACCAGGCTTGCGCCTCATGTAAAGATGGCCCGCCGCATCGTTATCACCATGAAACAATGGTGTCCACCTATAAGTTTGTTTTTGTTTTAAGTGGCAGTGTGGGCGCAGTCCTGAATGTATAAAAAGTTACAAATAGCTGGCGCTATGCTTATGTTATTCTAAAATAATTATTCAAATTAACATTAACATTAGCAGCGCTCGTCCCGTGTGCCTCAGCTTAAGTCTTTGTTTCTGCTGCGCTGTATTGTTAAGATGAATCACTAAGTAGCCCAATACTACACTCTGCTTAAAGCCCAAACCATCGAAAATTTCGTTGAAGCGAAAGCAAGCCAGGCAAATGGTTCGTTGTGGCGAGGACTTTCTTCCATTGACTTGTATGGCTAGCTGACGGGGAATTGGAAATATTTTGTTGAAGCAGACTTCGTTGTAGCGGGATTAGACTGATAGCAAGGAATTTGTAACTTTTTCAATATTCTGTGCATTTTTTTTTTTCCCGATTAATAAAACGTCTTTTCTGGCACGAATGGGGCTGAGTGAGTTGTTGCAAAAGGCTTGTTCTTTCAAAACGAAAAAAATTGCATTTTGCCATGGCCCCTTCTAACAAGGCTACACCAACACGAGGCAGAAGCAACTGTTTTAGTGAAGGAAGAAGTTTGCTTTAGAGAACACATATTGCATTCAATTAATGTATTTAAAATCTACCCAGTGATTGCCACTTTACCCAAGTCAGAAATAATAGAGGGGGGCTCAAAAATACACTTTTGAGAAAATGGCTTCTTACGATTTCCGAGCTTCCGATATTCCTCAAAAGTGCATGAGCGCTACTGTATCTGCTTTCCTTGCTTGCGGACGACGCTTTCTGGCCCCTGCCCTTTGATTTGGCGCACTTCTGATGACCTTCCGGCTCACTAAAGGTTCTTTTCTACAGGCCTCTGACAACAGGGGCTAGAGGACTTATATGACCAAAGGCTAGCCGGTTGCCTGCATGGAACCTGACAACTGACAACTGCCCTATGCAGAGCTGTCACCATGGCCATCTTTCCAGTCACATTATTGCAAACACTGACTTGATGCTTCTTTTAGGGTTTATAAATAACCCTGCCTGGAGCGGCAACTCGGTACTTGGACATGCAGGTGTTCAACTGTCAAAGGTTCCTAACCAAAGCTTCACAAAGATCCAAATGAGCGACTGGGAAGGTTGAGACAAGGTTTCTTCACATTAATCAAACATAATTTCTTTTGTTTAACACTCTTATCATTCATGTCAGCCAACACCTATCCCAGTGCTGCCAAAAGATCCCAAACTGGAAAATGTTGAAGTCGTAAGGTTCATTGTAAATGACGTGAACAGGTTTCTACCATTAACTCAGACCACTTCGCACGATCGCTAGAAGAGCGACGGCAGATGCTGCCCAATGCATGCGATGGCTTGTGCTCCTGCCCCAACGGCCCTTTTCATAGCGCACATTATTTAAAACACGTTGCAATTTGAGTGACCATACCATGGTTCCTCCTGTCGCCTAAGCCTCTTTTCAGGCATTAATAACGTAGCTGTGTTCAATCGTAAACTGTCCTTCAATCGGGTGACGCTCGACCCCAGATTCTGGTGCATCAATTGCTCCATTCCAAGTCCACAGATAAATGTAGCCATAAATGTAGCCATAATAAATTATTTGTTATGGCTACCCATAATAGCCATAATAAACTGTAGCCATAACTGTAGCCATAAATATAGCCAGATATATGTAGCCAAATGTAGCCATAACCATAAATGTAGCCAGTGTTTTTTAACAACACAGCGAGACCATTCGCATGTGCAGATTACGGATTAGCACACCGTGTTTCACACTCCAGGGACAAACCACAGTGATGCCGCACGCATGCACCTTGTTGTCTTTAATGTCCTTCAAGCCAGGAAAAATTCCCAAAATCTGGCTCACGACCCCAGGAGTTCCAATCGCTATGACGTCCATGCTGGTTACTACAGCAGATCAAAGGGCCGAATAGAAGCTCGGTGTACCAAAGCAGGTATTTTAACTGTAAGAGTGATCTACGCAGATATCCCAGCATATTTTTCTGTTTGTGAGTGAGTGGAGAGGAAAGAGGCAGCCGGAAAATGGGAGACGATAGCTGTATCGACCCAACGATACAAAGGTGAACACACCCAGTAATTCTGTTCCGGAGACACAGCACTATGAAAATTGCCACCTCTTTCGTCAACCCGCACAACAAACATTTTGTCACCTCAGGCGATACAAATATTTCTTGGTGACAGTTTGCAATAGCTTTTGGCATTAAAGCTTAGCAAACACACTGAATGCAAAACATAGAAGCTGCATAATTGTCCTAGAAAAAAAAAAGTGCGTTGGTCATTATTTGGTGGTTGAAAGTCACCGACCGCCCCTTTAAACATGGATTGTGACCTTCAAAAAGGCACAGCACATACTTGAGGAGGTCGAAGGCGAAGAACTCTGCACATAGGCAAAATTCACACTGCCGGAGCAAATTACTCTGGGCACATGTGCGCCCGCCTGCAGCCAAGCACAACAATTACAGAAGCCGCCCATTGCTGTAAACATGTTAGGAAGAGGCACAAAATTCTGAACCACCTCAGCGTCTTTGCAAAAACTCGACAGGTAATCTGTAACTATTGCTGGCGCATTGCTGTGTTTTTACCATTACCGTGTCTTGGAATGGTGACATTGCGGCGGCCCTGCACTTTTTCCTATGGGCCCGCCAAAAGAACCGGTCGAGCTCTGCTCAGCGCGCTTCTCCGCGGTCTGCGGCGAGGACAAAGCGTTGCGCGCAGGTTTGCCCTGGCCGATCGGTTACCTGCGGCCACTCACTCGCTGGCTAGACCGGCTGGAACGTCACTCCTGTTTGGCCGTAGTGCCGGCGCTTTTCTCAGTTTTTGTTTCAAAATCTCCCGATTTTTAATGGTCATTTGCACCACGGATACGCATATCGCAGCTGTCAAATTTTCTATCTCGCCGTCTTTTTGGACTGATTATACGGAAATAACTTTTTCAAAGGGTGAAATTTTGACTGCAGTCTGCCTTGAAGGGTGTAAATTATCGTACAGTGTAGCTTAAAACAACTGTTTGAATCTACAGTTGCTTTAAAACCCCTTCCAAGTTTCATTCGTCTAGTACTTGAAAAGTGTGCTCAATCGCAAATTACAAGCGAACGTGTTTTGTTTCGTGCACTCCGTGGACTGCGCCCAGCATCACTGCTCATCCTTCTTCACAAAACGAAACGGCACTGAATTTCTTTCCCATTCTCTGTGTCGCCGTCTTTCCTGTGCTGTTTCTAAAGATGCCCCAACTTCCCCAGCATTCCGTCGTGCAGATCGAATGACCGCCAAGAGCAAGGGGACAAGGCATCGTGCCAGGGAGCGGCGACGAACAATGGGTCCCCCGTACCTGGGTGAATATGCTGTGCGTGCAGCTGAGAAGGTAGCTGACGTCGGAGCCCTTGGCCACCTCGAGCTTGAGCGTGCCGATGTACACCTCGCTGCACAGGGTCCAGAAGTGGGGCTCCTGGACGCTGTACACCCCCTCCAGCTGCATCACCTGCACGTGCACGCACACACACACACGCACTGTCGGAGGGAACGACACGGGAGACTTCCAACACCTGAAAACTGAATAATTTGATTGAATGTGGGTTGAAGCTACGCCTGAGCTCTCATAGCACACCACAGTGAAGGGCTCGGGATTAATTTCGACCACCTGCAGGAGATCTCTAACCTGAAAAGGCATGGCTAAGCACGTATTTATTCCATTCTAAGCCAACACTTTTTTTTTAAGTAGGCGGGATACAGGAAGTCATGGGTTGGCTTAGATTTGACAATTTACATTCACATGCGCCAAGTACTCAGTCAAGTTTGAAAAGCCAGCATGCACCTACCGCCACCTGGAAGCTGCGCTAAAAAGAATATCGTAGCCACTAGTATCCGCAGCTGTAGCCAACAAAAGTGCAAGCAACAGGCCGCCCTTTTGGATACGCACAGCGGATATGCATTTTGGATATGCTATTGGGAGTGGCTGCATTACATCACAGCGTTCCGCCCTGAATTTATACGGGCATCAGGGATCAAGGCGGCAAATTGTAGAGGCAAAGAAAAAAAAATTACAGAATGGGAAAAAACCAAGAAATTCGAGGTGCCGCCAGACGAGGAAGAAGAAGAAGAAAAAAAGTAAATCAGATGAAGCGAGGTGGGAAAAGACAGCAAAAGAGGAGGAGACAGTCGGAGGAAGCGGTCAGAGTTTGAGGCGACTAGAGGATGGATAACGACGAGATGAAGTGAACCCAAGCCTGGTCGGAGCAAGCAGACAGTGTGGACGGCATGACCACGGTCAATCGTGCCCTAACAGCACCCCACCATCTCTCTCTCTCTCCTTCCTCTCTCTCTCTCCTCTCTCTCTCTCTCGCTCTCTCTCTCTCTCTCTCTCTCTCTCTCTCTCTCTCTCTTGCAACGCCGCTGAAATCCGCAAGTTTGCGGTGAAATTTCACAGAGTCAAATTCACAAACCTTGTCACCAATTTCCTTTTTCTCAGCGACAGTGTGGTGACTTAGTATTACACACAGCCGTAAGAATCCCCACAACCCAGTACGTGGCCGGTACCCCAGTTTAAAACCGACCCCTACACGCACACGTTCCCGCTCTCTCGGTGGGCCAAAAGTGGGCCCACCTCATGGGGAATGCACTAAAGAAGCACCCGGGAGGAGGAAGGTGGCAGGCACTGACCCTCTGGTAGCAGGTGGGCAGGACAGCGTCCAGCTCTTTGGGCGTCCGCTGCATCAGCACGTACACCGAGTCTCGCAGCAGCGGAAGCACGCTGCGGAAATGGCGAGCACGCACACACAAGTAGAAGTCACATTGGGGTGCACAAGGGGAGCTCTCAAAGGGGAGTTTTTTTTACTGCTTTCATTGAAACTCCAAAAACAATTTTTTCAATAGCGTTTGCAAACATTTTGCAGAAAAAAAGCAGACAATAGAGTAGCGACATCATCATCATCGCCAGCGCCCCATCATCATCATTTCTTCAGATGGTGACGCAACATGGAACACGATGGCCTCCAAGCTTCTCGCCCGCATTCCTCGGGCGCTCTCCGATTCTCGGGCCCATGTTGTCGTCCACACTGAATAAATGTACGCCCTGCCGCACCGTCACATCGGCCGCCTACCATGGCACAATTTCGAAATATTCGTACGCTGGCTTTCCATTCCGCCCGTTCTGGGCCACACTGCTTGCCAAGCTGCATTGCATAGAGTCTAACGGAGTATTGAGGAAGCAAGGAAACAACAAAGTGGGCAGCTTTGTACATCTCGGTTATGTTAATTGCACAGAAAAACTGCAAAGCTCACAAGCGCCAAGATGTGGACGCGGCCGTATGGCAGAACTTAAAATTAAGACATCGACAATCTCGACATTTAAAAGTTCTGATGAAATTTACAGCAAATCAACAGCTGCTATGGTAGCCAGAACAGGCTGCGAAGCTTTTATTTATTTATTTATTTATTTATTTATTTATTCAGAATACCCTCATGGCCCCTGGGGCATTATTCAGGGGTACTACATTGCAAACAAAAATTACACACGCAAGAGAACTCGGCAATGCGTGCAGAATGCAAAAATAAAAGAAAGGAATACAGCAAGAACCTGAAAGCATGTACACACTCGTACTACAGTTAGTGTTTTCAGTCATTCAAACTCAACATTCCAGAAAAAACATAAAATGGTGACCTCTATTCAAACTTTGCAGCAACCCTTCACAAGCTTCCACCTGTTGCTTTTAGATATATAGTATACCCAACTGCCTCTGGACTATATCACTAATCATGGCACCTTTTCACAACACCTCTCGTCAAAGCACCAGAGTTGGGGCTGAATTCAAGAACCCCTTTCCACTGCGTTCTTCGCTGACAAACACAGCTGCAACACAGCTCATCTGCCCATAAATCACACGAGGCAATATTTGGCTCATTCTGGCGTGCACAGAACGACCAAAGCTGCGCAAACTGTGCATTATGACCAACGAATGATCAGCGACGCCGTTCCCATCAGGGGGGGAGGAAATCAAGAGCTTGTAGCCAGACCGACCTGACGCCGATGAGGGTGGCAATGAACATGGAGCAGATGGGGTCGGCCACCAGCCAGCCAAACTGGCTCATCAAGATGGCCGACACGATGACGCCCACGCTGCCCAGGGTGTCCGCCAGGATGTGCAGGAAGACGCCTGCGCAACACGGAAGCAACACGTGCACGGGCACAGCTTCATATACACAGCGCGGGCACAGCTGCATACTTGTGAACGACTGCGGGCAAGTACGCCCTACAGAGACTGCAGGGGCAAAACATGCGGCAGCGGCACGATACAGTTGTCTGTTAGAAAGAGCCAACGACATTCCGAAATAATAACGGACAAAGCAAAACAGTTTGCTAAATATGGTCATCATTCGTAAGCCTAGATCAGAGCTCAATGCACAGCAGCCAATGCAAGTAGAAAACCCAAACATCCTGAAGGAAATTTAGATGCCAGACCAGACTTCGAAGAATTTCATCCTCCAGCCGTTCTTGTACCAGTGAGCTGCTGTCAAATGACTACGGCTAGAAAGGAATGTTGCGAGTTGGGCCCCTCGCTCCTCGAAACCTGCAACCATTTCCTATGTCCTGTTTCTTACTCACTCTCAAGTCGTAGTTTTTTTTCGTTAACAACTAGAATGCATATTTAAACGGGACCCAAACACCCCACCCAAAGAGACAGTTTTGTCTTCACCGACCGTTCCAATCCCCACCACCAACTCCCCAGGTCCCCACAGGATTGTTGCATAGAGCACAGAATAAATTTTAAGACTTTACAAGTGCACAGTGTTTTGCAGTGCTTCTTGATCAGCATGTAATTTTATCAGCGTGTTAGTTGTAGACAGTGAAAATTAAAGGAGCCATGAAGAGAAAACACAAGTTTGGTTCATTCAAAAGATTGGCTCGTTAGAATCATACTGACACCACTTTTAACGTAAACTTCAGTCAAATAAGCTACATAATTTATGAAAAAAGGAAATGGCCATGCGACCCACCAGCTCATTTCCCGCAACTGAACCTATGATGTCACATGAGCTCAGCTCTGCGATTGGCGGAGGCCGGCAGAAGCAGACGCAAATTAGGTAGAGCTTACAAACTAGCCGAACGAGCGATTTGCGCGTAAATTTAGGGCGCATTCTTTACAAAGGAATAAGAATGATGGGACAAACAGTGGAAGTTACGAAAGCACATGTAAACATAGAAGTACTGATGCGTACTGCGGTTCGTACTGCGCACAGCATGCTTGATTTAGCTGCACAGCACTACGGGGCTTGGGGTTGTCTCAGACGACACTGGCGATTGACGCAAGCAATGGTGTCTTACGTGACCACATTTGTCGAGCGAGCACTGTTTCAGTGAACAAATATTTTCTCCCAGAACAAAAATAAGCCACGTTTAAATACGGGCAAAAACAAACCAAACGCTTGCAACGGTATGGTGGCGCCATCTAGGTTCGGGAAACGTAAATAAACGCGGGAACACACCAACACCGCTATACAGGGTGGAGACAACCTTTTAACGGTCCCGTGCCGCCGCGATTGGGCCAACGTGCTCATTGCGTTGTTCTTTTCGTTTCCCACGAGACGTAGCAACGCGAAACAGACAATATGATTCTAAATTCTTTAGTAAACCGCTTTGCGGCGATAATTTTAGACCGGTTTTGACACAATGACTTGCTTCGGCGGCGAGCGAGCGACCCAAAATGGCGGTGCCAGCGTATACTTGTCTCGACCCTGTACGGCGGATGCGTGAATGAAGGTATTCTAGGCTGCAGAGCGGTCGGTTCCTGTGATGTCATTGCAGACCCCAAACGCAAACGATTTAGCGGGAAAATCAAAATTTTAACCTAAATTGTTTAATTTCTCAGTGAATAAAGCATCGTTTGTATCCGGACAAGCGCTGGGGGCACTATAAAACACGAAATCTTTCGAATAAAACCAACTTGCATTTTCTCTTCATGGCTCCTTTAAAGGGTGTAAATAGTTTTGCAGTGTCGGCTCAGGGCAAAGCCTTTAATACGAACGAACTGTACCTGTAGAAACAGTAGTCCTGAAAGAAAGCACAGCTTGTGGCGATGCAGTCCTCGCAAAACAAGCAAGTGACTAACGGTTGGAAGCTGGTGTCAGCACTCACCCTGCATAATCTGGCTCCTGGCACCCGTCGTGGGAGTTTTGCCGTCACTGCAATCTTGCTCAAGACCTGCAAGGAGGGGAAACAGTGAAAGAGTGGGTAGAATCGAGAAATCGAAACAACAAAAAACACTGCCTTCAAGAAGATTGTGCGTCAGTGTTATGTTGACGCATAGCTTTTCTGCAAAAAATTTAAAAAAAGAAATGCTGAAAACTTAAGATGCTTGGAAAGTGAGCTTGGAAAGAAAAGCAAACTGATACAGCTCAGGCAACTGTTAACGTGCATAACATTGAAGAGTTACAATAACGCAGAGCCTAAAAAAATTCAAAAAATGGAAACTTCAGATGCTTGGCACACGAGGAGAGATAGTACACTCCTTGGAGGGAAAACTGCGTCAAGGAAGACTACTTCACACGCTGCACTTCAAAACTTGGAAGACAGCTTTTTATAACCAAGACACAATGTGCAGTGGTTGTAGCTCAAGTAACATCGAGATAGTCACCGCACATCGTGAACGAAAGCGCACTTCCACTCGAAATCGATGCTGGAGTGCTATTTTGCCACATTTCCCCGACACCATTCGACAGCAGTGGTAGTTTCCAAAGCCTGAGCCACACCATTTGGGAACACCGGACATTATTCGACTTAAAACTATCGACATTAGAGTTGCAGCACTGAGAATTTGAAGGAACCGAATGTTCGCCTGTTACTAGACAACGCCCATCACGTTTGCTTGCCAGGAAATGCACTTACAGAAAAAAACTGTAGTCTTCACCGCAAATAACAAGTCACTAAAAGATCAGTTGTCTGTGTTTGTTTTATTTGCAACCTTCCGAGTCTCAGTCAATACACTTGCCATTTACTGTTGAGCATTTACCTGGATGTGTAAGTATTGGCCACTTTTGCTCCACACGGCCTTTATTCTAAATTTCCACCTGGTTTAATTTTTCAAGTTTCTTTTTTTGCCAAACAGTGAGATTTGCTTGTCAAATTCCATTAAAATCTCTGCATGCAACACCTGTATTTGTAAGCATGAAATATAACACAGTTAGTTTACTGAAGTAATTCAAACTCGAAGATTGAAACTTTCGGTTATATTTAAATTAAGGGTCTCAAACCAAAAAAAAGTTTATTTCAGCAGTTACAATGATGAAAATTGGGAGTCGTGTGTAGTTTTTCATTCTGATTGTAGATGTAAAATTTGTTTTTGTGTAAATTGACTGCATTCAAATTTATTTGGATTTTTATGTTTGATTTTTTGAAAGCCTTTGTAACGAAACTGCTGCAGTGTTGCAGCTGAACAAGGTGCCAGTGAACTGTGCACAAATCAAGGAGTGCAATAAGACTAACACTATAATTCTATCTGGTCTGTAGCAGAAGTTACGACCGCATGAATTTTGAGCTTGGAAGATGGCAACCAGAAAAAACATATTTTTTTTTCCGTAAGTTCATCGCGTTTATTCCGCAAATTCGCACTTTTTGCTTGTCCTTGCCAGAAAATATCTGCTGTATTTGCCGCCCCAGGCTGCACATTTGCATCCTTTTAAAAAAAGCTCTCACAGAAAACTCTCGAAATGAACTGGCTGGCTTTGCTGGCACCAAAAATCTTGTTTTTCACTTATATGCAAAGACAAAGCACTCATTCATGTCCGATTTCTTTTTCAAAGTGTCAATAGCACTTCGGTATTGCGTGTGAATGCTGCATTATTAAATACTATATGCGAATGTTTCATAACACGGGTTGGTATGTTGGTCGCCCCGAGCCATATTTATGAAAACGTCTGACAATTCAAACCTCTGCTCATTCAAACAAAATCCTGGGGTCACTTTTAATTCGAACCATCGCGATTACCGTAAAAACCCGCGTATAGTTCGGACCCGCGTATAGTCCGAGGTGTAATTCGGGGATAGCAAACGCGAGAAAAAACGTTTTCACGCGAATATAGTTCGAGGAAAACAGAAAAATGCATTTATGTACACACTTGCGTGCGCACGCACGCACGATTAGTCGTCGTCCTCGTCTGACGCACTGTCTTCCGAATCTCCCTTGTCCGAAATGTCCTCCCACAGCACCTCATCCTCCGTGCCATCAAGCGCGTTTGAGATGGAGCACTTTTTGAAGGCACGACAAACGAGCGCCTCGGGAATGCAGGCCCACGCCTCGGCGATCCACGAGCAGAGCAGAGCTGGCGAGGCCCGTTTCAGCCGTCCGGCAGGGGTCACTTCTGGCTCTCCGGACCTCATCCACTCCATATACAGGCGCCTGATGTGGTCCTTAAACGGTTTATTAAGGCACACATCAAGTGGCTGTAGCTGGGATGTCATCCCGCCCGGGATGACGACGAGCTCGGTGCGGGAGTCGCGCAGCAGCCGCTTCACGGAGTCCGCCAGATGACACCGAAACGCGTCGAGCACAAGCATCGATGGGAGCCCCAGCAGTGCTCCGGGCCGTCGACACCACACGGACTTGATCCAGTCCAACACTAGCGACTCGTCCATCCACCCCTTGTCCTGGCAGCGGACGACAACATTCTTTGGGAACGTCTCCCCCTTCGGCAGCGTCTTTCGTTTAAACACCACGTAGGGTGGCAGCTTGCGCCCGTCTGCCGTCCAGGACAGCATTACAGTTACCCGCGTTTTCTCGTTTCCAGTTGATCGCACGGTAACTTGCCTGGAGCCTTTTTGATGCACCGTTAGAGCCGAGGGCATATCCAAGTACACGGCGTCTGGTCAGCATTGCCGATCTGGCCCAGCTGAAAGGGGACTGCCTTTCGCAATGAAATCACGTGCCTCTGAAAGGCCACAAGCAGCTCTTCGTAGCTTTCTGGCAGCTTCTGCGAGACCGACGTACGCTGACGTAGGGAGAACCCAGCGCGGCGCATGAAGCGAGAGACCCAATGCTTGCTTGCCTTGAAGTCCACCCGCTGAATGCCTTTGTCTCGAGCATCTCCCTTGCCTTTGCTTGCAGCAGCTCGATGTTCACAGCGAGTTGTGCAGCTCGTTGCTCCCGAAACAAAGTCCGTCAATTCTCGTTCCACGTCCGGAAACGTACCATTTTTCGGTCCCCGGAAACTTTTTCTCTTGCCGCTGCATGCAAAAAGGGCTTCCTTCTGCTTCCGCCCAACCGCGAATGCTCCGCTCATTCACGCCGAACTGCCGCTCCGCAGCACAGTTGCCGATGGTTTCGGCAGCAGAAATAACTTTCCTTTTAAAGGCAGCCGAGTACTGCCTGCGCGGTCCCGACATGGCTTAAAATCACGGAAGTAAAATCGTGGCCGTCGTGATGTGCGCCAAGTGATTGCAATGCCACTGTTGCTCGCCTGATGCACGCCTGTACCGGTAGGTCTCTAGGACTAACGCCACTAAGGCTACCCAACGTAGAAGCGCGCAGACACCTGATGATGATGATAGCACCAACCAATGCCGAAACCAAAACTGAATTCGGGCCGAAACTTTTTGGGATCCGCATATAGTACGGGGCTAAAATTTCGCACCCTAAATTAAAAAAAAAAACCCCGGGCTATACGCGGGTTTTTACGGTATATTGCATTTTTAATTGTGCTATTTCATACGAGCTCCTAGGAACATGAAGCCAGAGTCCCCACGCAACCTGAATGTTTCGCATGGGATGAAACAATACGTCCACCAAGAGGTAGCAGTCGAGCCAATATGATCGAAGAGACACAGAAGATAGTGTTTCCATTGTAAGGCTCGCATTCTCACACAGGCGGTGGAGTTTGAGTGACCCCTTTTAAAGGGATAGACAACTGACTTTTGTCGAGTCCATGTCACCTAGCTCCTATGAAGGCCAGCGTGGGGCAATAACCACAAGGAATTTCACGACAACTTGGTAAAAATAGTTAATTCAATTGGGCGCTGAGCTTTCTGAAGTCCGAAAGGTGGCGCCATGTAGTATCAAAATGTGACACTACCATACGTATTCGGACAGCTCCATTGCGTTCAATGTGCTGTGATTAAAAAACACACACAAAGGAATAGGAAAGACTGCACATTTTATTATTGTTGTAGCTGGGGATACGTTTTTAAATAGCTCTTCATCCCAACCACAGTTAACAGTATGTTGTCGCACCCCTCACCAGCATGGTTGCCAGTATTCATTTTGAAGGCATACTTGAGGCTGGTAGATAAAAAAAATTTGGCTTTTAGATATTCTAGAGCCTTATCAGGAAAACCATTTCGGTTCAAGGTGTTTCAACTATTCGAGGTGAGCCCCCCTTCCACTCCTGGCAGATGCCAAGTAACACGCACACTACTGCACCAACTGTCTGCACTGCTAATCACCGCGACACTCACCAAAGCCATGCGAATGCCCATGCCCGTTCCCATGAGAGTGCGCATCGTCGCCATGCGCGTGGTTGTGGCTGTGCCCATGGCTGTGGCTATGGCCATGGCTGTGAGAGTGGCCGTGGCCTTCACCTGCATCGCCGAAAGCAGAAACAACTCTATTACATTACAGGGACACTGAAGTGATTTGTAAACATTGCGGGATTACTGGCGCAAATTGAAGTCCGGAGTCCATAGGCCATGTTTCAACCAATCTGAGCGCGTTTACGCAAATTTATTTAGTAGAAAAATCATTTCGAAAATGCTGTCCTCCTCTCTGCATTCTCGACCATTTTCCGTGGCGTTTTCGTGTGATGTCAGGAGGAGATGACTTGGCTTGACTGCACTACTGCACGGCTCACCGACCTTCCGGCAGAGTCAGTCGGCCCAGTGTTCAGTCCGCTGGCCGCCGACAGGTTGTCACAATTTGTTCGCTCAGTTGAAACAAAGCCATGACACGTTTGTGAATGGAAGAATGTGCCTTTGTTTACTTTGTTAGTTTGTACACTGTATCAATCTCCGAGTCCGGGTCATTCCACACAGGCGCTGCACAAGCGCACATGAGACGCTTCGCTGACTGGTACGCTAGTAGGAAAATCAAGGCCACTTGAAGGCGGGAGAAGAATCAGCGAAGTCAATATAGGTACTAAAGAAATAAAATCAACTGAAACTTTTACCGTGCAGCATAAAACTAGGGAGCAGGAAGCACTTTTTTTGCGCTGGGTGAGCAAGCACAGCGCTCAGCAGCACGACCACACATCTGCGAACGCTTTTTTGTATAAAAAATGCAATTGCTAGATGTGACATATTGTGGAAATTTGGAGGACGCTTATGGCACGAGCGCTATACAACAAATAGTCACCTAAGCTGCTTGAAATGCTAAAACTAAATAAAAGTGTAAACTGGTTATACATTATATGCCTTATATTTTCAATGCTGCCAGCGCTGGCCCGAGGCCAAGTGGTCTGGAGCGCTAGGTATGTCATTTTGCAAGTCACAAGTTCGAATCCCCAAGGGTACATTGTTCTTTTTTTTTTTGTAAGTGACTTTTTCATTTTCGGCCGATGTTTTCTATACTGAGTTCACCATTTTTGGGCCATAACGTTCACTGCTCCATGAACTAGTTCACAGAACGCGCGCAGGCCGACACTGACGTGCGAGCGAGTTCTCGTTGGCGTGCTGTTGCCATAAGCAGCGACTGCGTGCGGGCAGTGGGCACATGCCACAATCAGCAGACCCTTCGCCTGGTGCGAACACGCTTTTTACCATACAGGAATGAGTGAGGCAAGTTCCAAATATGCGGGAAAAGCTTATGACATTTGAGCGTCTGCGGTGACGCGGAGGGCATTCATCCACTGCGTAGGCATTGGCTAGTGATTGCTACGATTCCAAGCAATCCTGGGAGGCTTATCTTAGGAATTTTACAGCCGACAACATGGCAGAAGCGCGGTATGACGATTATTGGGATATCGAGAATACCCGTCCAACAATAACGCCGGATGTCAAGCATGTTGTTCTACAGAACCGAAACTGAAACTTGTTTGAATGTTAATCCTGGACATCGTCCAATCACGGTGCACCTCTTCCCGACGTCACAGCCTTTAGTTGGTGCGGCTGCCGCAGACCGCGCATGTTAGTTTTTCTTCTTTCGCGCTTTGTAAAATAATTACCGCCTTATCAACCAGATAAACGATGAAAATTGTGTTAGTTTGAGCCAGTCTACGCAGTGCAAGGAAAAATGGGACCTCGACAAATTCACTTCAGTGTCCCTTTATTAAGAAATAAGCGAAACAGAGCACTAGAGATGAGAGGTGCACTGAGTGCACAGGACGTTGGAATTATCTGCACAACTTATCATGGTTGATGTACAATGAAAATTGTTGCATTTGAAATTCTGTCTGTTTTTCTTTCTTCACTGAAGAAACAAAAGCAAAACCCATCATGGCCGCACAGGTTTATAGAAGAAAAAAAATTAGGCCATACTTGAAAAGACAGCTTAATTAAAAAAAAAAACACTTTCATATCTTGCTTGGCTTCAGCTTTCTCATCAATTAAAAATATCAGGCTCCTCTCATCTGTTAAGGTCGCAGTGTTGTCTGTGACAATCTCAATATCTGTGACAATCTCAATAACACAGAAGCAGAAAGAGGCATGGAAAAGGGGAAAAGCACGAGGGCAAGTGACTAGCCTGCCATCTGTCAGTAGAAAGTGGAAGTGCTTGCGGCTGCTGCTGTGTGTCGTAAGAGGAAAAACAGCGGAAACATAACTGATTGCCACTTAATCCAACATTTCCTAATTTGACAAGCAAGCTGTATTTCCTTAAGTTCTGTACTTAAGTAAATATTTATCAAGGTTCAGTTATTGTCCCCTATGTGCCACGCCCCGACACCAGCCCCTCAGCTTCAAAACGCAGCAGGGGGGCCCACGCCGCCCGGGTTCTGAAGCGGAGTTTCACAGCTGGAGCATATTCAAGAACTCTGCGGCAGCGTATATCACTGCCCAGTAACATCACTAACCTTACACCCGACAGAACACACCCGAAGGGGGCAGATGGGGGTAAGGAGGAGCGTACTGACCGCCGTGGGAGTGGCCGTGCTGGAAGGCGAAGATGCCCACCAGGTTCACCAAGAAGCCCAGCACCGAGACGACGAACAGCCGCTCGTGCTTCACCTCGGGGGGCTCGATGGCTCTCTGCATCATCATCATCATCATCATCATCATCAGGCTAAAAGGGAGAGTTCACAAGCAGTCTGGCACACACTGGCATGCATTTGACAACCCTGGCCACCTAGACACACCAAACGTTCAACTCTTTTTCATGTCGTAGTCAAAGAATCGAACGACTAGTAAATGTGTTGGTGGGATAAACACACCTAAAAGATACAAATTTATCTTTGTTTTCGACAAGAAGACGTACAATTGACCAAAAAGAAAAACTTTGCAGCAAAAAAGAAAAAGAGAAAAAAAAAGCAAGAAAAGAGAGAAAGAAAAGAATAGCTGGCTTCGCAGTGAATATTAGAATCACCGGGGCTCGAACCCAGGTGGTAGGGTTAAAAACCCGTGACCCCACCCGCAGGCCACTGAGGTCGAGTTAGCCTGTTCAGCCGTAGCTCAGGTCAGCGGGACATGTGTTGTGTGAAAACCAGTAGACGGCGCTAGTGGGGTGTGTCCAGGTGGCCAGATTTGTCAATCACGCCACCCTATCAAGTCAGTCATCATTACCACCACCATCAACTCTGCCACTACCACAGTCCACACCTGACAAATCATCATGGCGGTGTGCAACGGAGAGATTAGCCGACCTCCCTAAAATGCAGAAGTTAGTCCCCCTGATATTCTAAAATAAACTTTCATAACACTATTTGAGGGCACTCAAAGCTGTGCTCTACAAATGCAGTTGCCCTCACTACAATTTTCATCACCAATTTTTTAAATTCAGATTTTTTGAACCTCCATTCAAAACAAAGTTCGTAATTTCAGAATGGCGGCTAGATTTCAACGTGTTCGCTACATTTCAGAAACAGCTTAACTAAAACATCCTCTCGGCTTAATTCCTGCTCCTCGTTCTCCTACAAGACGACCATGTCAAGAAAAAATTGCTCGCATGGTTTCTCAGACAATCATTGGATGGTGAATAGAAGACGTGGAGCAAGTATCAGAATTTAAGAAACTAAGAACAAGGGCCCTCGGCTCGCTACATGCTTAAAGATAGTATCTTACTCTAACCGGCAACAACATTCCCCACCCCCCCAGCAAACCGAGGACCAGTCAATACCCACAACTTCCAAGGCAGCCTCCTCCTAGACAACTCTCCACATGCAAGACCATCTCAATGGACGAGGAAAGCCACAGCTGTATTCATCATGGCCCAACAAAAGCCACAATAACAATGCTACAAGGGCCATGAAGACGAAATACAGCATTGTTTAATTTGAAAGAACAAGGCAACTCACTCAGTTTGGCCATTTCAGCCTCAAAAGATGCCTTTAACCAACAAAAAAAAAAAAACCCCCAAGAAGCACTGACAAAATTTCAAATTTCCTGCTACAGTGTCGAGTAACGTAACACAGGCCAGCATAAAAACATAGTCACCCCCACATTAACTGCACATTAGCGTTCAAGCTGTGTGATCAAATGAAACTAGAAGCCCTACTACAATCACCCGGCCGTTTTTCTGGGCAGAGGCCTTTGGCCGGTGGCCGCCGATCGGCCGAACAAAATTTTGTGACGTCACAGAAAAGTTGCCAAAAAGGGGCTGGGGAGTTGCCACCGCTTCATGTGTTATCTCTATTACCTCAATTACTTCTTGGAAGTTCGCGGCAAAATTGGCTGTATTGTTATTCGGACAAAGCAGTCTGTTTACTGAAACAAACTTGTATTTTGTCTTCATGGTCCCTTTAAAGGGGCACATGGGTCTTTGGGACCAGAAAATTGCCTAAAAAGCATTTTTTAAGACCATGACTTCGTGTAGCGCAAAAAAAAAAAGGACTAGGATTTGTCCAAAGACTTGTCTATGGCCACTAAATAAGCTACGCTAAAGAGTAACGACACTGACGCACGGCGGCAGCAATTTTGGTGCCTGACGCCAGGGTGGCCAGCTTTATGGCCCTATTGAGGCTGACATTGATGATGGGAAGAATTGGTCCAGGCGCCGCTTGGCAACCATGACAGCTGTGTTTACTTTTCGCAGATTGAGAAGCAGCGCGTCGGTGCGATGGGGACAGGTTCGGTGATGCTAGCGTAGCTCATTTCTTTCCATTCTTTCCCAGCGGAAGCGATGCAGGCGTTTTCAACCCTCCCGCCGGTTGAAACAGCCCAGTACAGAGCAGCATGGCATCACTACTCTGTCTGGGGGCTTAAAAACCCACTCTTCACGTGTCATACAGCCGCACTGCGCACCGAAAATCACGACTTGCCAAACAGCGTGCACGGCGGCAACACAGAGGCACCAAAATGTCAGCGCCCGTGGGTATTCCCGGGGTAAACAAACGTCACGTGACACTATTCGACCAATGGCCGCTGTCGGCGGCATACAACAATGGCAGAAAAGAGAGCCGATACTCTGAAACCTGATCTAGTGGCTCTAGACCTGTCCGGATAAGGACAAGTCTTTGGACAAGTCCTTGTACGTCTTTTTTTTTGCACCACACAAAGTCATGGATTACCGCTACCGACTAGCCCAAACCCAAACTCCTCGAAGCCTTTTTTTTAGGGATCAGTTTTTCCGTATCACAGTCTTTCTTCCAAAAAGTCAGAACCAGCTAGTTATAAAAGCCATACAGGCCAGATTTCGATGAAAAAAAATGACAATTTTTGGATTATTTCCTCTTTTTTTTGCCATGAGTGCTATTCCAGAAATAGAAATCCTCCAGAGGTACATCCCAGCATGTACAGCAGACAGAAAGATCATTTCTTTTGCAGCGTAAAGCTGAATGTTTAAACCATCCAATAAGGGAAGCAGATTTTGCATTTTGTTTCAGTAGTTGTTTAATTAGCATTATTTCTAATTGGTTAGCAGGAGTGCTTAAAACCTAGAAGTTGGAACTGATGTAAACTTATACATGATTGCAAAACAAAAAACTGGTTCCCACATATCATTCTTCAGAACTCCTGGTATCTATTCATGCCTTGCTGGTAATTTTGTGTTGTACAGTTTTTATTCGATTGTTCTCAAGAACAATCAAGAAAGATTTTCAATTATCTCAGAAACTAAAGACCCTACATCAAAACTAATTGCATATTAGGAATCAGCTAAAAAAACTGAACAAGCCCATAAAATTTCATCAAGACTGGTTAGAAAACAAAAAAAAAAAAGTTTCTAAGACCAGTGCGCCCCCTTAAAAGAGCTACTGGCAAACTGCAGCCCAGAAGTAGCCAACACAATCCCATCTGCTGTCCGAACAAAATTGGGGCAGCCGCAGAGGGGCTCTTTACCTACGGCACAAAGGGGGATTCAAGCGTCGGAGTACGAAGATGTCAACCAAGTGTTGTTCCGCTATTTTTGGAAGAAGAATAGACAAAACAATGCTAACGCCGCTCCTTTTAACTGTCAGCAATGTGCATCAAAAAACAAACCGAATTGCACTTCGTCACTATGCCCAACAATGGTGCTCTTTTTTGAAGTGTGAAACAAAGCGTAAATTTGAAAACCAGGTTACACCCTCTCCTTGACAGCCTCATTGTTTTGTTGCGGCACATTAAACATCGGCAGTGCAGATATCAAAAACTCTTGACACAAGCTTTATAGGCAGTGCATATGTGCGTGAGAAGGTATACACATTGTTGGTTGCATGCTGAAATTGTCAGTTTCAGGACAGTGACAGTTCTTGCAGAACACAATAATCTCCAAATGACTCAAAAAGTTCAAACGAGCTGACACCGAGAATTAGCCCGACAAACTGTGTCCTCACAAAAATTTTACCAATGAAGGCAGCGTGAACTTATTGTGGCTGCACTACGCTCTCACAAGGGAATAATTTACCTCGAGTAAAATTTTCCCAAAAATAGTTTACAAGCTTGCCACAGGCGGCTGAATCACTGACAAACAGCTTAATTTCTCTAGCGACAAAAATGAAGACCCCACACATAAAGATTCATACTAATACTAGAGGAAAATTGTCACTGCAATCGCCGTCATTGGGCCCCGTAGCAGCTGAAAGCGTTTTTTTATATTGGGCCTGGATTGCAACATACCTTACTGTGGCCCCCGAAGACCAAGGCAAGCCACAGGGACAATTTTTTTCTCGTTCAAGACGAAATGAAGCTAATTTAAAAATTTCTGACAAGGATGTCTTTTATGAGTGTTGAAAATATTTCAAAGGAAGAAGAGGTGGCCACTGGCAGCTGCTGTCTAGTATCATCGTCATTGTAGAGTTCCATCCGCCATTAAAAGGAATCACCATCACGTCCCGCGGTCCTGGCCTCGGTTCTTTAACAAAATGGTGCCGTGACCAGGATGAGAAGATCTACACAGTTGAAGAACGGTGTGTGCGGACCGCCATTAACGATGACGTGAGTGACACGGCTGCGAGGGAACTACGCCTCCTGACCATCGACTGCAAGCGTCTGCGAAGAAAACCTAAGGAATTGAGAATGCACCAAACGTGTACCGGATACCACGCCCTCAACAACTTTTACCGACTCTTCGCGGATGCCTCGCGGACACTGAAAGATAACGAAAACGGCTTCGACATCAACGACAACGGCTTCAACATTCAACCGAGCGTGATCCTTCTCGACGACCACCTAGACATTAACGACGTCAAGAATGGACCTGCAAGGCCTTTGCCAAACAAGAAGCTTAATCCGACAAAAGCACTGATCGACGACATTAAATCCCGCATGACTGACGAGACATCATCAATCAGTGAGCTAATGTTCCTGAAGAAAAGTTTATTAGAAAAATATGAAATCCTGAAAAAACTGGACGGTGAAATTGAAGAGCTTGTCGAACTGGACGATTTAGAGAAAGAATATGAAGCATCATTAGAATTCGAAGATTCAATCCTGCTGACAAAATTTAGAATGGAGTGTTTGTTCCCGGAGTTACAAAAATATCCTAGCAATGACACTGTAGCAATAGCCTCCGAACAAGACAACAGCACCATAAAGAACAAAGAGTCAGCACTGAAGAGCAGTGGCCGTCCTAACAAGAACACCGATTTGGCGGCACCTTCGAAACACGATCGTCAGGAGCCCCATGTCACCGAACGAGCTGGTACCTTCAAAGACGAACATAATGCCTCAACTGACAAAGTGCAGGCAGCTGCTCCTGATGCTCGTCCAGACGAACTGACCAGAGCTTTTTCCACAGTTGACGCTGCAAACAATGAACCGGCTTCATTACCTTCAATGAGTGTAACGAGTGATAAAAGCGACGGCACCACAGTGGATACACCTAAAGGGAAGTCGTCTTCTTCGGAAGATTTTGAAGAGAATAAAAAGTGCTCAGCGTACAACGAGCGACTTCAGGGAATACCAAAAAGGAACCAAAGAACACTGCAGAAGCATCGACACACTGGGTCCATCAAGCGTTCAAACATATCTCGCGCTCCCGGAAACACGACTTCAAAGGGGATTTTATTGACTATGGCAAAACGTGAAGATTTTATAACCCCGATGCCAAAACGACGACGGCGAAGCTGGACGACCCTACGACAAGCATGTACAGGTAGCGCAAATAACGCTCAACAGAAACGCATGATCAAGTACAGAGTGATAGGAAAAACAAAAAGGCAAGGCAAAGTCCCACGTCGAAGGACCTGTATACACCTCAAGATACTCGTCCGGTACCTGAATTTCTCTAGGACCCGACAGTCAACCCGACACTCATGCAGCATGACGTTTGGGCAAATACTGCAAGGTCGTCATCCAGGACGAACGACGGTCCAATCTAGTCGATTAACCTGTTCAGATTCCGCGATGCACAGGTTTCACAGACGCAGGAAACATCGGTGGAAACGAATGCATGGACTAACCCGGTGCGGCTACCACGGACGTGACCTCGATTTGTGCTACGGACTGTGTAATGATTTTAAACTTGGACTGATGGCTACATCGAAGAGAGATATGCGAGATGACCGCTAAACACGGTTAACTCTTCCCATCATGTTCAACATCTTCCTGTGCAAATTGTGTGGCCGGGAGGATGTTGAAAATATTTCAAAGGAAGAAGAGGTGGCCACTGGCAGCTGCTGTCTAGTATCATCGTCATTGTAGAGTTCCATCCGCCATTAAAAGGAATCACTCACGTCCCGCGGTCCTGGCCTCGGTTCTTTAACAATGAGCAACCGTTTATGTCAATAGAAAAGCTTCAAATAATCTTTCATGGACAGTTTATGCAGCCCCAGACAACTTTTGAGCTTGCTGGAGAGACTAGCCAAGTAACGATGGAATGCGTCTCCGTGGTACATGACGGTGCGCTCGCTGTACCAGGAATATATACGGACTAACAAACGTACGCGTAATAATATACGTGCCAGAATATATATACGTAGTAATATATGTACAAGTAATAATATATGTATGTCATAATATACATACTAATGTATGCGATATATGTACAAATTTCGTATTAATATGTACCAAACTTGTTTCGCACATATTAGTACAAAACTCTATGTCCTGCTTAATTAAGCCATTCTTGAAGACACATGTGGCCTGCCCCCACTCACCTCAACTGCCTCCGAGAAGATGAAGAAGGCGATGAAGAGGAGGAAGAGACCGTTGACGAAGCCCGCAAGAACCTCTGCACGCACATATCTGCAGGGAAACGTGGCAAGGTCTGAAGCAGGCCGTTCTCAGGCTGTGGTCACTTATGTCGACGATCAACGCCGCGACAATCAGCAACGAACCCCTGATCGGAGGAACACCACTGTTCTTCAAGGAAACCATCGCTTTATGTGAAGCAGGATAACGCTAGTGCAAGTTAGAGCATCTTGAGTAAGTCTTTTGCACGTGCGAATGCGACAACTTGGTGCAGTAAACCTGGCTGTTCTGAGTCGGCCAAACCCTTACCCTTGTAACCCAAACAATGCACTGAGGGCACCCGAGCTGTCTCAAGACTGGGTTCTAAGCCTTGTGAGAAATAAATTTTATTTTGCAATTTCATCCACTGAAGTTACACTTGCGTTCTGACGTGCACTCTAGTGGAGCGCTGTGGATTAATTTAGGAAAACTGGAGACCTTTCCCGTGTGCTGAAATGCCGTGACTGCCATTTTGTTCAAAGCCCCTATCAGAAAAACAGCCTCCAAGGCCAGGCACCTAACTCCTGACTTTACGCCCAGTGGTGCACATCTTTAGCCACTGATGTGGTTACAACCCAGGCATTCACTTGACTTGTTGTACCAGAGTAGTTATCCAGCATGTGAAGGTTGCTTCACGGGCTAGTCTTACAACACCAACATGCGCACACTAACACGAGCATCAATATGTATCACAGCCCAGTTGCAGAACAACGGCAAAAACTGCCGTTTTCGCGAAAGAGCCAGAAGCAAAGTACACACGCTTGACTGGCCGAAATTGGTTTATCGCATTTCCAGGGATGCCAGACCTTTGGCAACGCTACCGGCATTTCGAGGGCAGCTTTGAAATGATTTTTCGTAAAAAAAAAAAATGAAATAGAAATGCAAACAGCAATCGCCTCTCACAACTCTCGCCGATGCGAGAGTTGCATTGAAAGAAAGGGCCTGTAACTTACCCGTAGGAGAACTTCTCGTTTGCGCGCCACTTTGTAATGACCGAGGCCGCTAGACCGGCAAGCAGAGCTGTGCAGTCGAAGAACATGTGGAACGAATCCGAGATGAGGCCCAGGCTGCACAGAGAGAGAGAGAGAGAGAAAAAGAAAACACCGACACGAGGGGAAGGAGATTAACACTTCCGTTTGGAGGCTTAAAGGGGCCACAAAGCCAACGTACAACTTCGTTCCATTTGAAAGAAGTAAACTTTGGTAGCTCACTGAGCTGCATACAAGCAGCGAAAGACATTTTTATAACCGAAAAAAAAAAAAATGCAAGAAATGTTGCACAACTTTCAATTTTCGTGCCACGGGCAGGAGGAATATGGACCGGCACCAAAAACATTTTCTCAGTGTGTTAACCGGGCGTTGCCGCTACTATCTCCCAGCCATGTTTTTTCGGCGGCAGCCTAGGTCAACAACTGCAATCGTACAAACAGGATTCTGGGACACCATAGAAAACTTTCCACAAAGTGGCTAGGCGGTCGCCACCGTTTCACACTTTCTTTAATGTCTCGATTATTAGTTTGAAGTTGCGATAAAATTGGCATCATTTTTATCGCGACAAAACAGCGTTTTTAATGAACTGAACTTGTATTCTGTCTTCTGGCCCCTTGACAAGCCGGATTCTTCTTGTAAGTTGCTTTGCGGCAGAAAGATGAATTGTGAGTAACCTGGGGTCTTTTTCTTTTTGTTTATTAAATGCCTACCTAGTGCATTGGTTATCGGTTTCCTCCAAAAATAGCCTCAGGGTAGTTGCTCTGAGCCAACAGCTATGTTCCTACATTATAACAAGAGCGCAACGTTTACGTGAACAATACCGGGCTCACATGACGACCCTGTTTGTTGCAACAGTAGTAAGAGTGAGACAAGAAAACGTTTATTTGAGCACATAAGGCACCCAAGAATTTCGAGCCTGTTTAAGGGACACCAAAGGCTAGACAGCTTCCAGCTAGCACACAAAGATCAGAACTTTTATTGCACCTCGAAGTTTTATTTGCCCATAAACGTTGCTTTGTTCATTGGGAAATAAATCATTGAAGCCGGCATCCCTCTATCTTCTTTCCATTCAATTCATTTTTACAGCAAAAAAGAAAATGCCGCAAGTATACACCATTTTCCATAAGCAGCCGGGAAAGGAGGAAAATACTCTCAAACCAGTTGTCTCGGCGGCCGACCAGCGTTGCCTGAGCGCGCTGGGCTGCTAACATCGCTCGGCGCAGTGTGCTCCGCTGCGTAGTTCAGGAGTATTTCGCACCGTGTGCTTAGTTTTTGCGGAACTTTCAACTGTTTTAGCCAATGCTACGATGCCGTTCAAGGCGCAAACGTCGCTTGGTCAGCACTGCGCGGTGGTGGGTTATTGAACAACCAGAGAAAGCGAGAAACAGTCGCTGACAGCACGCATGTGCACGGCACTGCCTGGAGAAAATGCAGTGCGGTTTCGGCGTGTTTTTGCGGCATCGCTTCCCAACGCACACCGAGTTGAGATATCGGTGGAATCCGTTCATAAATCGTAACGACTTTGTACCAACGACCAACTCCAGGGTTTGTTGGGTGCACTTGGACGGCAAGCAGACGGAGCAAAATCCATTTATCACACGCAAAGCTGCGTCAGGGAACGGAACCCCCAGAAATGTTAGAAGCAACTTTATCCTTTACAATACAGCATTGATTGGTTGGTTGATTGATCGATTGATTGATTCATTCATTATGGTGTTTAACGCCCCGACGCTTCATGGGTGATGAGGCGCGCCGTATAGTGGAGGGCTGCGGGTTAATTTTGACCACTTGGGGATCTTTCACGAGCGCCGATACCATACAACATTACAATTACTTCTGGTTCCTTGTAGTCAATTTAAAATACCATATATTGTTTGGTCATTACAGCCGATTGGCATTAAACAATCCCCTTTTCATCTAATCTAACCTTTGAAATCACGGCGTTTTGTTTACTTTTTTTCAGGCCAACTCATTACACTGCCAAACGATATGAAAGAATAACTTTCTCCATCGCATACTGCTGGTCGATAGCAGGATAAGCAGGCAGCCAAATGTGCAAACGCAGCTCGAGATACGCGTGAACGCTGCATTTGGAAAATAACTCAACCTGTTCACAACGCGGTCAAAGGAAAAGCTTCTAATCCTTTTGCGTTGCCACGGAATCTAAAGTATTACAATTACAAAACAGTACTACTGCTGTCGCGTAAAAGCATTTGTGGTGCAAGCAGCGGTTTCACAAAGGTGGGCTCCGAGCGACAGGCCACATGCGCTGCGCAGAGTTAGGTCAATCATGATCACGATCATGATCAACCAATATTAACTCGCCCGAACGACAACCCTTTTGCTCAACCTTCGAATAGTAATTTGACTGGTTGTGCGGTCGTGTTATTTTTCCGCCCAGGTAATTTCGTTTCGTCAGTAACCGTCATGAGTCTAGTTAAGAAAGATTATATTGCATTGCAATGTCAACAGCGTAGCAATCGCCTCGTCGAAAGTCAATCGCGAGCACAGATCACCGTGACCCACATATTGTGTGCACTCTCCGCATTCGACGTCTGCGCTTCCGTAAACATGACTAATCGGTGAACATAACAAGCACGGTGGCATTGAAAACACGTATTTACTCCCTGATATCGATTTCTATGTCAGTCGGTGCCATACCGGTACGTTTTCATCGCGGAACTGCGGAGCACCACCGGCACCACCACCACACTGCTACTGCTGCTCGCAACAGCCGGGGTCGGAATTTCCCGCTCTGGCAGCAAATTAGGGCCTAAAATCCGTTCGCAGATGATGAAAACAAAACATAACGCCCACACACAACCACTGCAACCGCTAACTTAACGCCAAACCACTACGGTTCACTCGGAAATGTGTGGATACCGAGCAGACGCACGCCAAGAACGGCGCACTTAACAGCCCAGCGCGGAGGTTTCGGCGGTCGCTTCATAGACGGCGCTAGCGTCTGGTCAGAAAAAGCAAATGGCGGCGCCCACCTCTAGCAAGGAAAATGGTGTATAGTGCAACAGTCATGCAGTAGTGCCACCTATCAGGAGCTATAGGAACTGTTTTAGATGCTGATGTGTGCCTGGCTAAAAAAAGGTTCTCGTCTGTAAGCTGCAACACAGAAGGATAAACCTCACTTTTGTTTACATTTCAGACACTGCAGACCACCGTCCGTAAGCATGTTCTAATGTGATTAAAACGGCACAGCTTGCACTGCAACACCCCAGTTACCGTATTTTCGCACGTATAACCCACACCAAAAATGCTAAAATTTCAGCGGTGAAGTAGAGGTGCAGATTATATGCGAGGTATTTCCTTTGGTGGAGCTTCACCGCAATGTGCGTTGGGCCGTGATGCCCCTACAGCCGTAATAGTGACTAAGCCACTGTTGCCCCATTGACACTGCTTATTTTGTACACACAGCTCAACAACATACCAACTTGAAAAAATGTACGTGGCAAGTCGTCCACATACGTAGTCAGATAGGTAAGTTCTTTTGCATAAACAAATGCGTAATGTTGCTTCAGTAGTAGCTTTGGTCCATTCTTTAATGTATAAAATATACGGGCAATACGCGGGGATAATTTTTTTAATCCGGCGACGGAAAGTAAGGGTAAGGGTTATACGCAGGGGCGGGTTATACGTGCGAAAATACGGTATGAGAGCAAAATGGCAAGCTTTAGATGGTCCATAACGAAAAAATACAACCTTGCTTAATTTGAAAGAACTAGCCTTTGGTAACTCACTAAGTTTCTTTGCAGACATTACAGACGTTCTTTAACCAAAAAAAAAAAAAACTGTGGTCAATTCCTCTGTCATAGGAATCGGTAAAACATGAAAGTAAAATTTGCAGCGAAATCTGCAGCTGTGCATGATTTGCGGGTCGGCGGCTGTCTTGTGGGTGTGCTTGGCGAGCGACATCCTGCTGGCGGGTCGCCACGGCAAAGGTGTACAGGCATCATTTCCGTGACGGATACGACGTCAGTGAAATCTTGGTGTATACCGGCATAAAACACTTTTGTGTTAAAATATTAAACCCGAAAACGAACAACCCTAAGTATAACATACTCTTTAGTATAAAGGTTGCTTTGCCGCAAAAAGTCCCCATGTGCAGGGTTGCACTCTTTACAGGCTGCTTGCCTCGCTGTACAGGCGTCATTTCCGCAACGGATATGATGTCGGTGAAATCTTCGTGAATCCCGGAGAATAAAACACTTTCGTGTTAAAAATGAAAAAAGTATTGTGAAAAGCTTTCACATTTCACATTCCGCGGTGTCAGCAGCGATGCTAAAGAGGAAAACAAAAATTAGGCCCACCTCCCCGCGAGGGGGACTCGAGTAAATGCGTCGCATAGGGGGTGGGTGTATTGCGTTAACGTTTAGTGTTTGGGGAGTTGGTGGTAGTGAATGCGTTGTATCAGCAGCTTCTTGACGTAGTTTGAATGAGTCAAGTATATAAGGCGCGTTCGTAGCCTCCCATTCTGTGTCGGCTTTGTGGCGCAGTGGGTAGAGCACCATGTACATTCTGTTCCGCCCGCAGGGTCGAGGGATCGAAAACCAGGCGCCGGATAGTATTTTTTTTATATAGTGTAGGGGGAGGGGTGCGGACTATGACTATGGACGTCAACGCGGGTGACATCGTGAGTTACTGAAATGCTCTGCATTTAAAAAACATAGTTGTCAGTGTGTTTTAGTGTGCAAGCGATACAATGAACCGGAGACCCCACTACAATCGCCCAGTGACGTTTCTTGGCGGTTGCCTTTGGTCGGCGGCCACCATAATAACCTAATTTGAGGCCTCAAACATTGCCAAGACCGGAAAAAATGCGAAAAAATTCTTTTGAGCAAGTTTCCAAGATATCTGATGGGCTTAGAGCAATAATTTTTGGCTGAGGTGCTGTGTGACCCCATTTTGTAAGTACTGAGTGTGCTTGTTGATACATTCCGAAAGCATTTAGGATATAACAAGAAATCACAAAAAAGGGTTGCGGGCTCCCTTTAGCCCACTCTCAATAAGTAGGGGCGAAAGACTCACCTGTTGGTCCATACCCCGTACAAGAGTTCGACGAATGCGAACGACAGGTTCAGGATGAGAAAGAGGAAGAGGTTCCGAGACGCCTTGTCCGAGAATATTAACCTGCACGAAGAAAAGAGAACGGTCACTTTAACGAAAAAGTATTTGCCTGCCAGCAAAGTGACCTGCCGAATGCATTGGCATTCTTTCATTCTTCAAGTCTAACGTCACACCGAGCCAATCTGTTGCTAGCACTATTCCTCAAGAGAAAGCTCTATACCAACGGTATTCGTCAACGAATGGCTGTTTTATCGAACAAAAAGTAATGCTTTTGTGTTCCAGGTAGCCATTGTTGGTCGTTGTCTTTTGCAACAGTGAAACAATTTTAGCAATACTTGCTGAAAAATCGCAAGTGTGGCCAGACAAGAGCTCAAAAACAAACAGACATCTGCATTGCAACTGCAGCTATTACCAAAAGAGAGAGTTGAACTAATGTGCTCACAGCTTTGGAGCATGTAGAAAAATGTGGTGGGCTTTTTGTCAACAAAAACTGACTCCATGCCGAATCAAAAACGTTCAGAGTAATGGCTAACTTTTTTCACTGTCTTGTTTCCTTTTTTTACTTTTAGCCGCTAACCCCGAAATTACAAGGACTGAAGACAGGTTGACAAGTGTCGATTACTTACAACATCGCTTCCTCCCACTGGCCGCCCTCACGGCCAGTAATCTGATATCCCCCAATCTACCAGTTTGACTTTGCTATACAGTAAAACGTCATTATAAGAGATGCCGCTACAAGAGACACTTGGTTATAGGAGGCATTTGAATGAAGAATAGCCCCTTCGTTTTCTATGTTAGCCATGTTAGTAACTTCGCACACACGAGACCTTGGTTACACGAGACACGTTTTCCGGATCCCTTGAATGTCTCTTGCAACGATGCTTTAGTGTAACACGCTATGCTTTCCTATCCTTTGAGCATACTATTCTAGCGCCCTTGCATGGTACAGCTTACCAAGCTTCTGGTGTAATTTTACGACTGCTTTGACCCGCCCCCAGTTAGTATAACATCAGTCTAATGTGACAAGCTGGGCCTGTTGCTTTGTGATTTTGAGAACACATCGCACCCACGAAGGTAACACTACACTACGTGCAACATTTCGGCGAAGACCTTTCTTAGATGACAATCGCCCGTCAGAGATTCAACTGAACCTAGTTATAACGAACACTGATATAGCGAACTATCGGCTATACCGAACTAAATACAACCTTTGCTTAGCCGCTGTTCATACCAGTGACACTTATTCTTTTTATAATGAAGCCAAAACTGCGAGAGCCGTGCGCAATATCAACTGTAATGAAGAAATATTTAGTCCGTAACGAATAAGCCACCAGACCAAGATCACATCCTTCTTCAAATAAATATATATGCATGCCTGTTCTGTCAAAAGGAAACTTTGTTCTGTTGTAATTTCACGTTCTCTTGTTCCGGTACATTTAGTTTGAAATGCCACAAGGAGACAAGCAAGGATTACCTCATTTATAATGGATTCAAAGCCCAGAATAAAGCGTTTTTTGTCGCTACGATTGTCCTGCAAGACAGATTATTTGTCGATGCTGATTTGTACCTCTACTGTTACAATGAACGTTGGATATAAGTAATTTACTGCCCCGATACTACGTTGTTATGGTGAGGTTTGACTATTTCGCTTCCTTTTTCACCCTCCTGTTATCTCAAATGACTGACAAGCAAATACAGGCCTTCTTAAGTGGGTTTTGGCTGACCCTCGAGGCAAGGAACCTGACAGGTACCCTCATAGGACCGTGAAGAGAAACTACAGGAGGGTTGCAATCTGGGCTAGTTGGAATTGAGACATTCTTGGATAAAACCAGCGCGAATTCAGATGAAAACAGAAGGAAGTAACCACAAGGACAGCCACAAGGACAGCGGCTGTCCTTGTGGTTACTTCCTTCTGTCTTCGTCTGAATTCGCGCTGGTTTTATCCAAGAATGAGAAACTACAACTTGTTTTCAATCACAAGACTACCACAACGAAATAGTAAACATGCCGATCTTACAATAAAACCACTTATAATGGGCTATCGGGAAATACATAACATCTGATGACACCCCCAGTGACTCATCCTGTGATGCCAAACCTACAAGCATGAGAGAAATAAAGAATGGCATCAGTCAAAGCAACCGGAAATTGCGCAAGGCTTCTGGAAGCTTGAAAACTGCATTAATGGCGACTAAAACTGGAAAGTAAACCCAATTCCACTCAGCATGAAATTTGCCGAAACAGCGGAGCTGCGAGTTTTAACGAAGATTCCGTTCAGCTTTAGCTTTTTTCTTGTGCGTAGTGTTGAAGTAATCTTAGCTGCTAATCATCATACAATCTGTTTCGGGATGCTTTCAGTAACACAAGACTTAGAGCTATTTTCTGTATAATGCTCCTTCCGTACATGGCCGTGCTTTACAGCGCAACAGGCAACGTGGGAAAGTCAGCTTACAAAGGCCAAGCACACACCAATCTTAAAGGAGCCATGAAGACAAAACACAAGTTTGGTTCGCTCGAAAGATTGTCTCATTGGAATCATACTGACACCACTTTTAAGGTAAACTTCGCTCAAATAAACTACTATATAATTAAGAAAAAAGTGAATGGCCATGCAACCCACTAGCTCATTTCCCGCAACAGCACCTATGATGTCATACCAGCCAGCTCTGCGATTGGTGGAGGCCGGCAAAAGCAAACGCAAATTAGGCTGAACTTATAAGCTTGCCGAACGAGCTATTTGCGCTTAAATTTAGGGCACGTTCTTTTTAAAGCAATAAGAACGGTGGGACAAACAGTGGAACTTACGAAAGCACGTCACGTGTAAACATAGGAGTACTGATGCGTATTGCTGGTGGTACTGCGTGCACTATGCTTGGTTTAGCTGCACAGGACTGCGGGGCTTTGGGGTTGTCTCAGATGGCACAGGCCGATTTACGCAAGCAACGGTGTCTTACGTGACCATATTTGTCGATCGAGCACTATGTTCCACGAAATGATTATTTTCTCCTTGAACAAAAGCCAGGCTTAAATACGGTCAAAAACAAACCAAAGGCAGAAAACGGCTTGCCGCGGTATGGTGGCGCCATCTAGGTTCACTAACGGTAAACAAGGCTTCGCAATCGGCTGCAGTGTGGTCTGTTCCATTGCAGACCACGAAAACGCGCAATTTACCGGGAAAACCAAAATTTTAACTTAATCGATTAATTTCTCAGTGAATAAAACATCGTTTGCATCCGGACAAGCGCTGGGGGCACTATAAAACACAAACGGCTTCACCTGTAAACATACATGCACTGTGGGAAGACACTTCTTCAAGGGATATACAAGCTGTATTATATCAAAATATGAAGACCGTCAGATCTTCGAATTATTTTTTTATGAAATTTTCTATACTGGGAACCAGTTTTTGCGTAGCAGACAAACCTGGTCCAGAGAGAACGCGTGACACTATACCAGCTGAGACTGCTGAGGTGGTGAGGCTGATAATCGAAGTGCCCCACTACTTACAAGCGACATGGCACACAGCACCTGGATTGCGCTGCGAAAATTTGTGCATATCAATGACGAACACTTGGCGAGAAACTGGTGACACTAAACAACCTCCAAGACCACCTAGTATAATAATTCGACGATCTCGCTATAGTCCTAGGAAAAATTTCCTGCCTCAACAACCACCAGACTCACCTCTACGCGCTATGCAAACTTTTGCGTGTAGAGTTTGGCCCAGTGAACTCCCAAGTGAGCTTCATCATCAAAAGCAACAACAAAACTTGCAGGCACAGCATTGCGCAGGGCTTTGAAGTGCCACACTAGCTTTTCAAAAAAAAAAAAATTTATTGGCTATGGGCCAACTTGAAGTTTCTGCTGCGCCATGCATCGTGACATGAAGTCAACATGTCAACTGTCCCATTTTTGCTATGGCCCCATTTATTATGGTGTTAGAAGAAGGAATTTCAATCCCACCCCTTAAATTGTAACTTATGTTGTTGCGTCAACATCGTTTCCGCCTTTGAGCAACATTGAAGTGAGATAGGGATAGCCCAATCTATACCAATAAAAACCGGTTGGCATGACTGACAAATTTATCTTAGCCCAGACCAAACAGCTGGAACTATAAAGTTTAAATTTAGAAAATAAATCCCTTTCCTTGCCCACTAAAGGGAGAACTTTCTCTAAACTTCACCCACAAACACGCGGAAAAGGCTGAAGCATATTTTCACAAATCCGGCAATATCCTCTAAACTCCGTCGAAGTTACCAAATTAGTGTTTACATTTGAGGACTGCTCACAAAAATTTATTTTTAAAATTTTGGATTTTTTTAGAAATTTCACCCTTTACGAGGTTGATTAATTTAAATGCGTTTTTATAAATGCTAGAACATCAATAGGGCCACTACAGGAATGGATTTTTTTTTGTCCGTTCTAGAAATCACCAATACAAAAACGTAAATTTGGCCACCTCCGTAAATAGACTTCACGATTTCAACCCGTGGCAAGGCTTTTAAAGACACAGCATTAACACAGTCATAGCTTTGTTTTTAAACTTGGTGATGGATAGGGGCAAATCTCTTTCTCTGTCGCAGAAACAGAACAGAATACAGTTGAACATTTTTATAAGAGACACGCACCGGAGAGCAGTTTCTGTCTTATACGAGATGTCTCCTATAAGCAGGTACCATGTTTTCACTAACTGATCAAACCATAGTTTAATGTGGGCACCGTATGACTAAAACAAGCTCAAAAGAACGCTACAGCATGTTGAAAAAGATTCATTCTAATTTATGTTTGGCACACAGAATTTATGAAACAGTTATGAATCTCTGTTTGCTTCATGACTGTATTTACACTGTTTTTTACAACCGATTCTACCAGCTTTCTTTTCTTTCACTGTTTGTGGAAGATGAATCGTAGATGAATAGCCAGAGCGCACAGCTTCTTCCGCTGTGTGCTCAGGCTATTATTCATTACGCTTGCAGGATTCAACATCTGCGATGCTTCTTGATTGGGAGCTACACGAGTGGGAGAGCCCGCATGTGCGGTCGCGCTCCAATGGATGGCAGTAAGCTTCAACCACTTCCGTAAGTTGCATTTCCATTGGCAGGGCTTCTCATCGTCATTTCATAGCTGACTGAACCACTGTGTGTTTGCTGAAGTTGTAATAAATAGCGACTGCAGGTGTCTGTCATCCACCTGTGTTTCCACAATGGAAGCAACTGCAATTAGTGACTGGTGGCACTGCATCTGAAGTTAAAATGTCTGTTACAAGCGAGATTATTGATTTAAGTTCAAGGATGACCTGTCCCTTATAACCGACTGTCTTCTACATCCGATGTCTGTTATAAAAGAGGTCAATTTAATGGGAAACATAGGGCAGCCAGCCATGTGGGTGAACAGTGTCTCTTATACCCGATTGTGTCTTACATCCATGCCTCCTATAACGAGGTTCAACTGTACTTGGTTTGAAACATGGTCACCTGAAATGACATTAAATTCCACCATCGATAAAAAGACCCACTACTGCTACTGAGCTTAAGCTTCTGCTATCCAGGTGGCATGGAAAAAGAAATTGCCAACCAAGACGGATAGAAGAAAGACTAGAAAAAGATTACAGGAATACCACTGCGGCAACAAGATCTCAGTCGAGCCAATATACTAAATGTCTGAGAAAGCGGAAATGTTGGTCATGCTTTGTGCAATCGGCACCCACCCTGTGGAGAAACCTAGCCGCAAGTAAGAGTGGAAATAAGGATGGCAAGATGGACTTGTTGAGCGACAAAAAAGGGTGAGGTCATGGGCCTTAGTTAAGAAGTAAAAATTTGCCCAGATTCCCTGACTTAACGTCGCAAATGCTGATGTTAGCAGTGAAGCTTCCTGGCGTTTCCTAATCACAACGCTAAGCTGTATAGAACTTCCCTAAACCACCGGGTCGATTCCTGTTTGCAGCAATTCACTTTTGCCGTGTTCCACTGCTCGCACCATCTACTGGAACCTTTCGCTACTCTCAAATTCTGAGCACTGCCACAAGAGGGCACTGCGAGCCCCTTTTTTTTTCAGGGCATGTTTTATTATTTACAACTGCAAAAATCAAGCAGTGATGTATTTTTAATTAAAAGAACAATGCAAACATCCTTTACGTAGTGATGACTTGTCTCAAATATGCTTAATGTTTTGTTTTTGCTCAACAATGTCGACGAGTACAAACACTGCCACCAGATTCAATAGTTTAGAAAAGCTTTGCCTATATAAAGCTTTCCTCCTCGCTAGGCTATGCACTCCCCACATCGCTGTGACCGCGTTGCCACATATTGCCCCACGAAAGCCTCGACCAAGAACAGCTTCACAGTTGAAAGTGCCAGAGGGGACGAAGTAATTCACATCTTAAATGACAAAGGTGATTACGCTGCCATCAAGAAGGCACTGAATTCGGAAGTTAGGGAATGAGAAAGAAAGGTTGAACGAAAACAACAGGACCCCTCATAGAATAAAATGAAATTGTTAATTTTGCACGTCCCTGACGCAGCTGGGATATGAAGCACCCCACAGTGGAGTGCTACAGATTAACTTTGACCACCTGGGGATCACTGACGTGTGCCTACATCTAGACAGATGGGACTTTGGGTTTTTCGCTGCCATCAGAACTATGTCGTGCTGCTGTCGAGGATCACACAGTCACTGTGCTCGGTTCAACACAACAAGTCATTGGAGCGGAAGCTTAAGCAATGCATAGAGCAAAGACAACTGACACCTAATGTAAGACAAAGAATGAGGCTATGCCTGTCTGTCCAAGCATGTATTTGGAAGGGGGTTTGTATAACAATATTCCTTGTCTGCCTCTGCCTTGCATCACTTTTCTCCGACCGAATCGAATAAGTGGAGAAGGGAATCGAGCAGCATGTATGGCAAACTACAGAATTCGGTTTCGTTCGGCGTCACAACAAATCACTTGTGGAAACAAATGGTCAACAGTCCCGTTCACACAAAGAATTGCACACTTATAAAATGTTTGTGAAGCCCGCTGCCTATTAGTTCCACAGCCCACAACTAAATTACTTCGGAAACTTCTCGTAGGCAGCGGAAACCCAGATGTACAGTAATTTCGTCTCGGAAGAGTTAGTGCCTGCGCAAGTTGTCAGTATTAGCTTTACTACCGGGAAATCTGGCAAAGATCAACCCTCTAAAACCAACCTCTGCACTACAAGCTTTCATACTTTTTTAATCCCTGCGCACGTGTAGTTCATGTGTTTTATTACTGTAATTTCCATTAATTTTATTTTTTTATAGTGCTAAATTTACACACAATTCGTACTTCTTTCAAACGTGGCATCCCCCTTTCACACGTGTTGTTTTATCATCCAGTACCAGGATACAGAAATATACACATTTTAAACAATTCTTATGACTGAGTGAAGCGAAAATGCCCGTGTATCAAAATTTCGGTGCACATAAAAGATCCCCAGGTAGTAAAAATTAAACCGCCCAAATTTGAAAATTGGGAAATAGAGTGAAGCGCACAATAAAAGGGCAAGAAGGCACTGTTTGAATAAATATTTGAGAAATGGTGAAAAACTTGTCTATCAGCCTATTTTTACTTTCGTGCATACACTAAGCAGCAGACCGCCCAGACATCAATTTTGTTTTATGTTTCCGCTCACGTGAATTGAATATTCATCAACGATGTGGCATACATTACTTGCGCCCACATCCTGAGAAGCCCCTTAAACATATTTCACGGTGATATATGTTATTTAAGAGCACAGAAACAAATGTTTTTTCCGAGACGTAGAAGCTTTGTTTACTCTTTTCAGATGTACTCAAACCTAAAAATAAAGCCCGACGATTTTTTACAACACACTTCGCGAGAGATCAGTTAAAAGGGGTGAAAAACTGTAGTGGCGAATGTTAACTCGGTGTGCTTGTTAGTGACAATGCACGGTGTCTGTAGGTTCCGAACGCAAGCATGCTACTTTCTCCTGTTACGTTGTTTTCTTTCCGTCCGATTACCTTGTCGAAGGATGCGCCATTCACTACTAATGAAGCCCAGTTGCAAGGGACCAAAAGACTGGTTTACAAAGTACCCTTACGTATTACCGCGCCAAGGCTAGTCTTATCTCAGTTCCCAAATGTGCCTAAAAGAGCCTAAAAGCAAAAAATAGCCGCTGCCAAGGCCATTTTTCGGGGCATCTCTCGAATAACTCTATTGACGGCAAACCTGATCACTGGGCGCGCTGCCTCGGCAAACTGCTACCACGCGGGCTTGTTTCGAATTCTGGCGCAATTCGGCTCACCAAAGCGTAACGCCCCTACAGCGCGCTTGAACGAGGCCATCAAAAACACTTCGCTATGCCACTTCCGCGCCAACACACGCAGCGACGACGCAAAACCACGTTGCCATCTGACACCGGTCCGACCGGTGCACTGCTCTCTCTCTTACAGCTGACTGGAGCCGTTCGGAAACAACTTTCGCGAAAGCTTTTCGTGACGTCTTCCTCGAGACAGTTTTGTCTCGAGATCCAGCCTCGCTGGCACCGATCACACGCCTGCCCGTGGCCGAAACAAGGGCTTTCCCGGCCGGCCATATGCCCCGAAAGTCCGTCGAGCAAAGCCACGTCGCTAGCGTGACACTCGTGGCGAGAGGAGGCTACGACAGACCTGAACCATCCTCGCAGCCGTTCGGTGAAATGTAAGCCCCGCCGCGCTCGGAACTCCTTGTCGTCGGCATGTAAGGGCAACATCGAATCTGCACACTGGGTCCTCGCGGAGTCGCCGTCGCTGTTTGGTCCCTCGGTGCGAACGCGAGGTGGTAATTGTTCGCCGTCGTTTCACTGCTTGAATGGGCGATCACAGGACATCGCAAAGTAGCTTCGACGACGAGCGGCGGCAGCTGCGATGCACGGTTGAGAAGGCCGCAGTTTGATGCCGTGTGACAGTTTCGTTCTTGGCATGTGAGCGCGTGTGCGTGCGAGAAGAAAAGAAATAAAAGTTCAACTATAAACGCAAAATCTAGAACAATTTTGAGATTAAATGGGTACTATTTTTGTGAAAATACATCTAAATTGTAAAACATTTTGTTTTCTCAACGAAACAACACACAAAAAATAAAATCAACGTATAGCTTTTAAAAATACTTTATTTTATGATTATAAGACAAACAATAATACTAAATTAGTATCGCAAAACTACAAAATACTTGACAAACTGGTCAGTAGGCTCTTCGATAACTAGTCCCGGACTAGTCGTGGGCTGTTCGAGACACACTCCGGGTGCCCGCAAACTGTCCGCGGTGAGTCCAAGAGTTGTACGCATCACCTCCTTTAAACGCCTGCGGCGTCACCCCAAAGCGTGCCCGCTTTGCCCTCTCTCACTGCGTTTGAATTCCGCGTGGTGGCGCCACCCATCGATCCTCATGCCTCCCGCACCGATCCTCTCCCGTGCAGAACAAGGATCCGGTTGTCTCGTACCATGAGTTCTTAGCGAACGAAGCCCTAAAAGCACAAAGGGTGAAGAACATTTCTAGAAAGGACAGGGAACCCAACTCAACGTCCAGTTACTCGATGGTCTGTCAGCTGGAAGACTTTCGGAGTAACAAGAAAAGAAGTAAGATGCAGCTGTGCCTGGTGTTTTCCCGCGCTACCCTTCGTGCATGAGGCCGGCACCGAAAAGAGAAGCAAGGAGCGATGTCAGCTTCAAAAAAGGAAAGTAAATGGCCGAACCGGCAAGATTGGCAAGATATCCAACGCAGCAGCTAGTGCGACTGCTGCATTGCCTTGAAGAAGTTTTATGACGAGATGCTTTGGGATCGCCAGTCGCCCTCGAAGCATGCTTGAAACACAGTGAGCCGCTGCTGACCAACGTACCACGCATTTTGCTAATACCGACAAGAATGCATGCAGTGAGAGGGATTTACATATTACACCAAGCCCCCCTCACGGAAAGTTCTGAAGCGTTGAAAATCATCCTTCCACTTATATGTACTCGCAGTGGAACGTAAGAACTCGAACTTATGTTTTCACATGCATACATTATGTACTCGCAGTGTAATGTAACAACTCGCACTTTGGCATCTGTTTCGTTTCTGTTCATTTATAATTGTTCTGAAGCTATCTGATGCCGTTTAATTAGTTTGAATTTGTCATAAACGAATGTGTTGTCCGTCTTAGTCATACGGTTGCCCAACGAGACTGGCAGCTTCACCGCTGCTGTTTCATGCGTGAAATAACGCAACTTTTCAGAACATCTGAAAGCTGCAAACTGTGTGCGGAAAAAGGATTACAGATAGGAGTTGCAGATTATAAGTAGCCCATAAATTGGGACCCAGGTTGGGCCCGCAGGCCTATTGGTATGGGCACACTGCCTTCTGCGGCCCTTGCAGGCGTGGGTCTCCCAGAATATATGCTAATAAAGTATTATTATTATTATACGCTTAAGAACGACAAAACCGATATACAATTAAAGCGGGCCGGTAGACTGTACGAGCGAAACAAAATCAGTTCATTTAATGATTGCACAATAAAGCACTCTGGAAAGGAGCAAAGTTACCTAAAATGACAACAAAAACTCAGGCAAACAAATTTTATCTTAGATTGTATTTCAGACGAAAGCGAAATCGCGCACAAAAACCCCGCATCTGCTGACGCTGCAATCGCCACTGAGGATAGGTCACTTGCGCCACCGCGCGGTGAGCGAGTGAAATAGGTCGGCGATCCGGCAACCGGCGCGACATTGCAGGCATTGAGAAAGTACAGGAGGCGATGGAAAAATGTAGGTGATTGATTTGGTCATGGAGGAAAGAATACTCAGGAGAGGCCCCTGGCATCCCAATGCATTGCGAAAAGTGTGAAGGAAGTTACGTCATTTTTTTTGAGCCCATGGACAATGTTGCTTACTTGTTTATAACTGCGGCGGCCAAATTTGGGCAAATAGAACGGACAAATTTTTAAGGCGCTTGGCATTTCGCTGCCTGGCTACGCTTGCAAACCAGCGCAGTCACTACGACAAACGTTTTTAGATTAGGCCAGTTTGAAAACTCTGCCGTCGTTGCGCCATCCCGCGAGCCTGTTGCTATGACGACGACAAACGCTACTTTGCCAGGCTTAAGAGCTGAAAAATCGTCCTTCTATCTCAAAAACGAAGGCCGTTTTTCGATTGAAACTTTGGGTGAGGGTTAGAATGGGCAAATTGAAGGCGAAATCAACAGCTTAGAACATCACATCGCACCGAGGAATTAGCGACGAAGCTGTTTTCGCTTCGAAGCGGGAGGGCAGGGCGACGCCATGTTAGTCAAATCAAACCGGAGACAGCAAAGGATGATGGGATAGAGTGCTGGGCTCCGTGGGCTCAAGTCATGGCGGGACTCGGCTTCACAAATGTGACGTCACGGCCTCTCCTAACCTTTTCTTTCCTCCATGGATTTGGTCGTCGATCATCCACCACAGTTTGTCACTTCTTAGTTTACCCGCCATCGCCGGATTGCCATGTCTTATCCCGCCACATAAAGTATTTAATTTTAACGTCCTTATTTGCTTTCAGTCTTTCAGGGCACGAACTGCGGCACTTCGGCTGCCGATAACCAGTCATTCGGGCCGTCGTTACTCGCGTGTGCCACTGGTGTTGCCCCGACGTTGGTTGTGCCCGCTGCGATATCAAATCTGACACGCTGCCTGTTGCAGCAGCGACAACTGGCCTGCGGTGGTGTGACCGGCTACAGCGGCGGCCGCAGCAGCAGCAGCCCGCGGAAAAGATGTAAGCTGGGCGCGTGTGCGATGAAGCAAATCTGGAAAATCGCCCTGCGCAGAAACTACGCGAGCAACCATGCCTGCCTGTCGTCGCCGCCGCTGCCGCCTGTGAAGCGCCGTGCCGCCGGGCGCAGCAGCAGCAGCAGCAGCAGCAGTACCGTCGGAGCGACTGCGACCGCCCGGACCGGTAATCTCCTCCTGTTGGCCCCGATCCTTCGGTCGCCCTACTACCCCGCTTGCCGCCGAGTCGCCGCCTCGCCGTCGGCAGCCATGCACTTCTCAACGAGCACGACTGCGGACTCGGCGTCGTCCGAGCCGCTTTCGGACCAGTTTGGTACGGCCGAGGCGCCCGTCTTCCGACCCCGGCGTGCGCTGGTGCTCACCAAGTTCTCGCGGTACGAGTTCGAGAAGCGCCGCCACGCACACCTCACCGAGGACGAGCTGGTACAAGATGTGAGTCGCCTTATCTGTGCCGCCACACGCCACACAACCGGCGAGATCCCTCTTTAGTTTTTTCAGCTACGCTCCTAATTTTTCGCCTCGCCCCAGTGTTTTTTCTCAGTGTCTTCTCAGGGTCGACCTTGCCAATGCACTTTCTGAGCCCGGCCCAGCTACGAGCAACAGATGGTTGTCTCAAGCTCCGCCTTTTTTGGTGGGTGTGCTGGCGTACGTAGGTCGTTCGATAAACGGGCAGTCGGGGAGAACGTGGTCCGCGTTGTAGTGCCGTCAGTGGGACGACGTTACTACCCGTCGAGGCGCCCCTGGTTATTTGTTTACGAAGACGTCAAATGAGGCGTTATCAGAGAGAAGGCTTATCAGCTTATCCTGCGGAGGCAGTGACTCTCGTCTACCAAAATAATTACGAAACCTGAGGCACTCCGGAAATGATTGCATACCGGAGGAGGAAAGCTTCCCAACTCAACAGACATATCTTGGGATGTTTATTTACTAACCAGAGCTGAAGAGTTGTATGTCTCGGTGCTAAGGCAACACTAAAAGCAACCTGACAGGACCTTTGCCCTGTTCATCTGTGCAATGGTAAAATAGCCCTGGAGGGCTGGCTAAGACCAGCATGCCTATTCTAGCATCTTCAGGCGGTGTCTATAGATTGGCATGCCAAGGTCACGCAAAGATTGGCATGGCACTGAAGCGCTGAAAACACGCCGCTGCATAGCACTGGCTTTCGCATCGAGCTTTAAAGGAGCCATGAAGACAAAATACAGGTTGGGTTTATTAGAAAGACTGATTAGTCCCGATAACAATGATACCAATATCATCGCAGTCTTCGAACAAATAACGGAGATATGAAAGAAAACGTGTTAAGCAGTGGCGACCCCCTAGCCAATTTCCCGCAACTTTTCTATGACGTCACGGAACCTTGTTTGTGCGATTGGCGGCCGCCTAACTGACCTGTCGCGACGACACATGACTGGACGTCTGTAATGGGGCCTCTAGTTCCATTTGACCGCATCACTTGAATGCTAACGTGCAGTTAACGCACTGAAAATTGTTTTATTGTTGGCCCGTATGACGACATTCTTGCTCATAACACGTCACCGTGGCGCAAAATTTGAAAGTTTTTTAATACTTCTTGCTTTTTTTTCGTTAAAAGAACATCTTTTGTGGCTGCAAGCTGAGTGATATACTGAATCCTAGTTCTTTCAAATTAAACGAAGTTGTATTTTCTCTTCATGGCTCCTTTAAGAACTAGGCAATTAGTTGATTCTTTAGATTCGAAGTCGCCTAATTGGAAGTGATAGGCTTGTCTGCGCAATTTTATTTGCAATTCAATGGAAGAAATTGCTTGATAATTTGAAGCTAAAAGCCGGTTAATTAGAAGTTTTTAATAGGAAGCATCAGGGTGACTGTTCATTCTTGATAAAATTCAAAAATTTTAAAGCGCAAGAACGGCGTCGTGTTCTGCACAGATGTCCTGCACCATTGCAACTGAGGCAGCGCGCAGTTGATGAAGCGCATGTGCATCTCTTATTTGATGGTTGCACCCTTCCTTTTTTTCTTTTTTTTGTGCACAGCGCCATGTGAGCAGTTTGTGTTTTGGACGCTTCAGGCTTTGATTTTAGGTAGTGTCTATTATCACGGCAACCGTTGAGAATTACCGTCAAATTTCTCATGGCAGTCACCTCTCATTGGCCAAACACGCCACCCGAAGATTCTCTGGAACAAATATTCCCTAAAAGCTTGGCTCTACAGCTTAACACGAAGGCCCAGGTTCGAGTTGTGGATGTTTTTTTATTTGTTTTTTTTTAAGCTTTCCAAATTTTTGAAGTTTTCGCTTATCGTGATTTAGCTTTTGTTTTGTTCTGGTTATACTATATCAAGAGTTCGAGATCGACGCACACAGCCTCTAGAATGCGTTGGATTAGGTTTAATATATGGTGTCTTCTATGTGGTTGCGCTGGGTTAGGTTAGGTTTGTTGTAGTTGGGCTGGATTCAGGGTAGGTACGTTCTGTTAGATTACGTTGGGTTCAGTGAGGTTAGGCTACATTGGGAGGTAATATTATTGAACGAATTTCAGGCCAGCCGCCTCTTAAGAAACTGCCGTGAGAATTTTCCGGGGCTAATTCTCACGGCTGCCGTGAGATTAGACGCAGCCTTTCGTACGCTCGACTTGGGGACGAAAGTCGAGATTCGGAACGGAATCAAATGGGGAGACATGTTGCAGGCTAATAGCAACGCTGCTATTGTGCCCCTTGTTTATTTGGAAGTTCAGTCAATCCAGAGGTTTTCGTGGTCCGTGTGGACTTTGTATTAACGCGAGTTGACTGTGTTAGCAAGTGGATTAATTGCTGACAACTGCCAATTCAGTTTGTAGGAATATTTTTCCAGCACTGTCTCCTGACCGCTTGAAGGGTTCGCTTCATCGTGACTGGTATTTCTGCCTCTGTACATAGCGTTTTCAGGTGAAGTGGCTTGGCATAATGTTGCTGATCGGGAAAATGCTGGTTTGATTCCAACTTCATCAGACTTTTTTCTTTTCTACTTTTGTCTAACTTTGTTTCTGGGGAGTCTTTTTTTGCCTTTTATCGTGACGTGTTTTTTTTTTATAACAACCTTAATGCTGGGTAATGCAGGTCTTCAGCTGGGTTCTGTTACCGCATTGCATCTGGGTTTCTGTTGTTATCCGAGACACGCCTTTATGGGTTGAGTTAGGTTAGGTTAGCGTTTGTTAGATCTTGGCTGAAGATGCGTACGAATAAACCATGCATGGAAACAATGCAGCAGTGTGGAAGTTAGTAAAATACCCTAAATATTCCTACGGACTGTAGTGCCAGCTGTCGGCACAAATATGCCAGCACAAAATTCCACCACACCCACCTTGGAAGCGGATGTACCAGTCATACTGGGATTCCGCGTGAGCGACATACCAAGTGGACGGTCAGTGCAAAACTGCTGTCTCTGGCTGCGCAGCATTTGTGACAAAAACCCTGGCAGTATTATGGTCGCGGCCAGCCAATGGGGCAGTGCTGGTAACACTTTGCGTGGTCTGCTTTGCTGGCTGCTTGCACAGTAGACAGTTCTAAACATTTTATTCGCCACTTTGTCACACTATGAACAGAGTCAAAGAGGTTCGCGTTGGTTTGAGAGAGGAGGGCCTCGAGGTGCCCAGCCAAACTTGAGAGACTACTCGTGTGAGGTTGCTTATTTTTGCAGCTTCTTGATCGTTCTCTCGCTCTTCTTTTTCTGTCCCTGCTTTATTGTTCTTCCGCCGATCATCCCGTGTGCATCGACTGCGTGCGCTGTGCAGAAGAGTGATTCTGGTTTTGGGGAGGCGCCTAGAGGTGACGATGCCCGACGCTCAACTGGAGTTCGCATGCTTGTCGGGAAGCATAAGGTGAATCATGCGCATAGCGTCACGTCAATCAAAACCCCGCACTGCACAAACAAAAGCTTTGCTTTAGGAATGTTCTTTGCAAAATGGTCGTGAATAGACTGCCGAATAAGATCTAACCAATAATCTTTTAAAGAAAACAGGTTTGGTTCGTTCAAACCAGTCGAACCGATTGAACCAATAACACCAATGTCAAAACCGATCATGAACCGATACCGATAACTGATAGCATTGAACCGATAACATAGCTGCCAGTTTTAGCACCACGTCTCAACAAACTGACATGGGTACTGAATGAAAATAAATGGAGCAGTGCTACCTCCCCAGCCATTTTTCGGCGAGGTCTCTGATGTTACAGAATTTTGTTTGTGCGAATGGTGGCCAAGGATCTAAGCCACTGCCGTGAAACATGATTGGGGGAGTGTAGCGAAGGGTCTATCGTAAAGTTCTGAAAGAACGCCCAGCCAAAGTACAAAGGGTTCAAGTGAAAAATACAGTGTGGGCTATCTTTCTACAAAAAAGTTGCCGCACCGCCACCCAAAACTGCGGAGATATAAAGAAATAATACAAGATGGGCGAACTTTAAAGTCAAGTGTGGAAAGGACGAATACCATATTTTCCGGTGTATAAGTCGCGTTTTTTTTCTCTGACATTTCGGTTGGTGCACCTTATCTACCAGTGTGACTTATGTATGGAATAAATTTGGTACATGGCGGCCGTGTGTGGTCCGCGCTTGAAAAGGTGCCTGTGTGCTGCGTGATGTCGGCGCATGTTGAGACACGGCTCTATGGTCTAAACAAATGAATTATTTGTTGGGAGTCGGAGGAAGGAGGCTTTGGTGGTCTTGCCTAAAATGCAGTCTAAGTACATGCCATCTGTGTGTATCATTAAACAATTTTTGAGAAGTTAGTTCTGTCTAGACTTTGGACGGTAGATGCACGTGTCTAGCACTGCTTACCGGGGGATGCGTTCAGAGGCGGCAGCCGCCGTAACCATGTACCTTCGCTGCACTTTCTAATGAACTAATCCTCTATGAGTTTTTGTGATTAACAAGCGTGTTTTGTATACCGGTGCGACTTATATACGTTTTTTTTTTTTTTTGAAAAACTGCCATGTTGAGAGGGGTGCGACTTATAACCGGAAAATACGGTGATTACATCAACGTATGAACAGATGGTTCGCTTTTGTTTTGTTCACTCATCGGCACTAAAGCCATCGATTTTAGGGGGTGAGCAATCTTTATGGTCTTTTAGTAAATAGAATATTTCACCCCTGAAGGGGGGGTAGGGGGGGGGGGGGGTGTTCTCTCAGAACTTTACGGTAGTTCCCATTGATCATATTACGTGAAGGCTGGCCTGCGGTTACCGCACTGGTAACATTGTTTTTAGTGTTCCTTGTATTACATCACTGTTGACATTGTGCAGCATGCAACTCGAAAGTTTGTTTCAATATTTCTCAGCTGTTTTGGTTAAAAAGCCTTTCGTGGGTAGAGTTAGGTGAGTTGCCTAGCTCTTTTGAATTCTTCATGGCCTCTTGAAGCACATGTTGACTTTTGTGAATGTAAGAGGACAAACGTGCCAAACTAACACATGCTAGAAATCTGTGCAGCGCCCTTTTAAAAAAACCTCTTTGGCAAGACTAAATTCCTCTCTCTTTTGGTATTGGCTTGGCTCGCATTTTATTTTTATGCAGAAATTTCTTCTGAAGAGTGTGACGCTCTTGAGACAGCCAATTTTTCTAACAAGCAGGACCCCACTCATTGTAGGTACTGGTAACTTCTAAATCAGAAGGGTATACCCGCCGCGGTGGCTCAGTGGCTAAGGTGTTGCGCTGCTGAGCACGAGGTCGCGGGTTCGATTCCCGGCCGCAGCGGTCGCTTTTCTGATGGAGGCGAAAAGCAAAGACGCCCGTGTGTACGAGATTTCGGCGCACGTTAAAGATCCCCAGGTGGTCAAAATTAATCCGGAGCCCTCCACTACGGCGCGCCTCATCGCCTGCGTTGCGTCGGTGCGTTAAACCCTACAATCAATCAATCAGTCAATCAAATCAGAAGGGTATGTTTGCGGAAATCCAAGTAACCTGCATCGCTGCAAGTTTTTGACAGTTGCGTGTTGTCTTAAACAGAAAAAACAATTCAAGCCGTGCGCGTTGAGCTGAAAAGCGGCATTTATTTTTAACGCTTTGTAATTTGCTGGAACTGAAATGTTGTTTGGCAGGCTTTCCACACGCCCTCCCAGTGCCCCAAAACTGAACGCTGCGAGGATTTTCGGCATCGAGTCGAGGTGTAAAAATACGCTCCTAGTAGAGTTGCTCTAGCCACTGAAGAGTGCCACACATGCACAGTGGAATGAAGGTCAGAAGATGAATTCGGTAGTGTGAGCGCTCACTTTTTATTGACTACCTGGGGAACGAGTTGAGGGTTTTTTTTTTGTTTGTTTGCTCTAGACAAAGACCAAATTTCATAAATGCATAATTGTATAGAGGGTTCTGGTTGTTTATGCCCGAATTCGTTGTATAAGACTCGTGAAATGTACACTCGGGGTGAAAAGTTTGCAGTACACGATTTCGACTTCCAATGTTCATTCTTCTCCTCTTTGAGGACTGGGCACTTAAATTGGATTTGTAAGCGAAGCATCATGCTTCAGGTGTATCATCATTATACACATTCCAGGAGCTTAGCCACCGGCAGAGCAGCGATGTTAATGTTATCGAAATCGTGTCCTGAAAACTTTTTACCCCAGTTGTACATCCCATTTTTGTAGCTTGGCAGGCTGCTTGCCTGGCAGTAAAGTGCGCAAAAAGCTAGGTGTACCGAAGGTTGAGTTCACCTTGTGTGGGCCAGAATCGGCCGTGCCATTTTTTTTTTTGTTTTTGTTTTGCGGCTAAAGCATTCGAGTTCTTTAGTTCATCGCCCTACGATCTCCAGTGAGAGAGCTTTATCAGCGTTGTCATAGAGCAAAGTTGCATGTTGCCGCAGTCTCTTACCTTTTTTTCTTTTTTTAAGCGTATTAATGACCAGTGAAGTATGGCTTTTGAAAGTGTGTTGTATTTTTATTTTTGAGCAAACGAAACTGTAGAATGTGATGAACCAGGCATAAAGCTTAAAGGGGCAGTTAGAACAGAACACAGCCTTTTGTTTAAAAAGTGTTCACCTTTGGGTAAATTCAATCAGCTCCAGTCTAGCACCGAACACCATTTTCACAAAAGAGGGCAATAAATACTGCAAAACTTTCAGATTTCGCTCTATACAACAATGGTAGCAACTGAACAGAAGAAGGGATACTCAAAACAAGTTTCTCAATTTGTTGACCCCATGTTAGAATTTAAGTGGTGCCAGTCTAATGGTACTAGAGGCACTACTACAATGACGCAGTCACATTTTTTGTTGGGACTTTTGTCGGCAGGCAACCTATTGCCCATACCACTAGTTCCTATAACGTCATTGGGCAGTTCCAGAAAGTGGCTGGGGATTCATCACTTCTTTATCTGTTTTCTTTGGTCTGTAGCTCAATTGCTTGTAGTTTGCCTTAAAATCGGCGACACTGTTGTTAGGACAAAGGAGCAAACTTTTTCAAATAAGACAAACTTGTATTTCTCTTTAGTATTTAGTTTTACTAAATACTAAAAGCGTCAGGGTGACTACCCCGACGCTTTAGTTCTACTAAATACTTTTACTTACTAAATACTTTCGTTTTACTAAATACTAAAGTGTTTAGTTTTACTAAATACTAAGTGTTTAGTATTTAGTATTTCTCTTTAGTATTTAATAGTACTTGTATTTCTCTTCCATTATTAAAATCTAGTACCAGTTTTGTTATAAATTAGCTTGAGTAAGAGCCTGTGGAGTTACGAGTTAAAAGGTTGTTATAACACTTCGTTTTACCCGCCCTAAAAGGGCCTTGGTGTGTTGGAGCCACTGCCACATCGCTGTCGGCCCAATGTTGACAAAAAAAAAAGTCTACTGTTATGCCAAATTTTTTCCCCCGTTTGGGCCATTCTTACTTCTTTGGGGTGAAAACGGGTAGAAGTGCCGCTGTAGCTTCCCTGCACTCGATGTTTGGCAAATCAGCAACTTGGTTGCTTTTACGTCGAGGCCGTAACTTATCGGAGACAGTAGCTTTTGCAAACAGCCAGTTGTTTTCCAACCACTTGGCAGGGATCACTGGAAGGGGCAGCAAGGGAGCATCAATGTCTAGATCTCCAGTAATTAAAGACTCAGTGAGGGGCTTATCGAGACTGCGGCCGTAAGACAGCAAGCCGCGCTTATCTCGGCACTGTGTGCGGTGCGCTCCCGTCGGTTAATGAGAGCGGGCAGCGATGCTGTGGGTCAATTTTCAGGTGTCTGGTGCGTCTCTCTTTATCTGTGTAAGCATGTCTGCTACACGTCCACAATATCTTAGAAGCAAGGACGCTTGTAGCTTTTGCGAGACATTGTAGGCTTGGGTAAAGATAAGAGATTGCGGTGTGAGGTGGTTGAGAGCCTCGGGATTGTTCAAAAGGTAGAGCAAAGCTGCGACAGACAGTATCTGGTGTATGCCCGCCATATCTGGTCTAGTGTCTACAGAGGCATGTACACAGCCTTATCATTTTTTTTTTTTTTTGTGGATACTGGGATGTGTACGATGGGTTGCCTTGTACGTCCCTTCGGAGACTGTAGTGCTGGGCTCAGAAGAATTTCGGTAGCTACTTTGATTACTGGAGGTGCTCTCCCTTTCACTGCATGCACTGCTTGGCAGCAAATTGTTATCCAAAGTTACCATTTAACGGCTTGTTGTTACTGGCTGGGAATGCCGGTAGAGGTGGCTGAACCTTGAATTGGATGTGGGGGCACCCTAAGGAACAGGCTGAGTTGATATGAGGGGGAACTCTTCTGCGCTTTGAGGAACCTTTTCTGTTTTTTTTTCTTTCTATAAACTGCCATTTGATGTTGCGTGCAATGGCAGCACCGCCAGAATTGTTCAACAGTTTTCTTTGCCTGCAGAAGCTCTCGTTTCAGTGGTGCTTTATTGATCACACAGAAACAACATACAATGTGTATATACGGGAGGAGGTCCCGAAGTCAAAGACTGCAGACAGATAGAGTGAGCAGGAAAGCGAAGGAGGAAAGTGCGGCGAAGATGCGAGGGAGAGGACGGTGCTCAGCCGCAGCGATGCTCTGCGAGGAAATGCCAGAATACTGGGTGCCATCGTGCGTTCACTGATTACACAATCACTTCCTGAGACGCGGCAGCTATGCGCCATCACTGAGAAGTCTGCAGTTCGTGCTGCACTCAAATTTCGCATTAGGGAGTATCGTAATCGTGAGCCGATTTTTTTCGCACTAGGGAGATTACTGGCGGTAGCCTAAGGCCTCCCAAGACTGGTGTGAGCTCTGTCCCACGGGAATGGGGACACATTTCGGAGCATGGGATATCTATTCATCCTTCTGGCACAAAAGTTGAAAGACAGAAGAAAGAAGGCAGAGGGTGCAACTTCCCGTCTGATAGTTTGAGCTGTGGTTAGCGCTTAGGAGACGTTCCTGATCTTTTTTTTTTAAGTGAAAGTTTATTACATACTACATAGGAAGTTTGTGGTGATGGAGGTGAAGTGGTAGAGAAGTCTGGGGAAGGTAATGCAGTCGGTGCATTGCACTGAGCTCAGCGTGTGCGCAGACGTAATGGAAATGTTGCTTTATGTCTGCGACATCAAGTGGTAGGTGGTAAACTTGCAGGAAGTTGCCTGCCGCTCTTTCCTGCAAGCACGCTCCCCTTCTCAGAAATTTATGCTGCCCTTGCAAAACTTTGTGGGAAAAGGTTAAAGGCATGGGAAATTTTGCATCAAAAGTGCACTAGCAAATGAAACATGACACTGTAATGCAGGCCCATAGCCCGTAATTTTCTTTTGCAGAAGGTGGGGGGGGGATACATACCTGCCAACTCTGCCGAATTTTCCGTAAAATGTACGAATTTTGCCGCGTCTTACGATTCTACAAATCGTGCCTGAAATTTTATGAATTTTCGAAAAAAATTGGACCATCTTATTAAATAACACGGTGGTACCAGCTCCGCCACGAGAAAGCAATACGTAGTATTGTTATCACCAACGGCGAACCAGCAATTTCCGTCTTCTTCTTGAAGTGAGCTACGCATCCATATCCAGGACTCGCTGCTACCAAGGCGAGTCTGCTTATACGACCCTTTGCAAACAAGGCGGGCCACACTGAATATTCAGGCGGTAGGAACAATTCTGGTGGTTAACGGCAGACGTACGCCATGAGAAAGGAAGCGTCGCACAGGAAGCGCCGTTGCAGTTACGTTTTTGACCCAACGCTTCACATTTTGCAGCCTCAGAAAAGGAGATATTTTGGGTTATTTCGTATACGCCTCACAAGTGCTCCTTGTAGAATAAGAGGACGATGTCCACGCACGGCTGCCGTATCTACCTCTTTGCACAAGCAGTAGGTTTACATGCAGTGATGCTGGGGCGAAAGGTAAGGTACGACGCGCACCTTTGCGTCTGCCGGTTTTAATTTGGCAATCCTCAGGGCATGCGTCTTTTTATACTGTCTTGAGACCTGCGTTTCACGTTCATGGCCCCGACTTCCCGCCGTTATTAGTGCCAAACATTTAGACATGGCAGAGTTGTTTGGGTGCAAGCGAATTCGAGCCTGCATTCGTGCTTCGCTCTTCCCGCGCTGATCGATGTTTCAGCATCTGTGAACACAAACGCGCTCGTCTTCCTCTTTTTTTTTTTTTGAGACTGTTATGTGGTAAATTTTCACGAGCCGATCATGACTGCTTTAGTTTTAACGTGAACATCCAGGCAGGAGAGTTGTGTTGGTGCCGCCAAAAAAGTGCAGCCTGCAGGCATGTTTCTCTCTGCTTGTTTTGACACTTCAACGGCAGTAGATCGGGAATCCGGTCTAGGACTTTATTTCTTGTGTTTACATTATGCGAATTCCGATCCCTCGTGGTGTTGACGGCGCATACCGTACAGCGACCACGCCGTACTCGAACTCAATTAGAATCCTGCTTTCCTAGTAAATATTGATGCAAATACAAACCCCCGGGCGCTATGCACGAAGTGTACACTAGTACTTCTGAGGTACAGGTGGAAGATACATCAAGTATTTATAACTCGCATAACTTATTTGCATCTGTCCTATGACGAGTTCTCAAAGGACATACAGACGAAAAAAAGAGATCGCACCTATCGAGAGAGATGAGGGACAATATTTTACTGTCTGTAAAGCAACGAAAGTTTGTTCGGAACATTTCGTTTAGACAAGAGCAGTGTATGCTTTCGTCCGTTTCGTCCGCGAGTGGTTTAGAAAGCTTGAGCAGTCGCAACGTGAGCGTTCAGCAAAGAACGGACCCCTCATAGTCCATTCATAGCGGCGAGGGCCGCCACTACGACGGGGCGAAAGCGCGTCGAATGAACCCAATTAGAACTGGACGACTAAACACGCAGGTAGCAGTAAGGCTATTCGTTGTTAGTAACAAATACTGCGTTCGTTAGCTGCTGTTCATCATCCCAGACGACAGTACCCCGCGCTGAAATTGTGAGATCTCGTAGGGTCTGTCAGTCGACGACCGCGTCGAATAAAAGTCCAGGATATGCTGCTTTTCAAACAAACCAAGAGCAGAAAGGTTATTTTCCCACGTAGTTCTTGTAAAAACAACTTTACGAGAAGCGCATGCCATTATTACGCCGCGGCGGACGTTAGCTGTTCTGTATTTGCTGCCTTTTCGCTGTTTTCGCTTCCTTCATGATGGCGGAGCACAGTGTTGCCGGAATGGGCCTGCTGCTCCTCCGCTAGCGCTCGGGCCATTTTGCAAAGGGTCTATAGTGTACGGGCCGGTTACGACTTTCGTGCTCGTGGCGCTCTTTGCATGACTGCCACGTCCTGCGCAGCAAGACCCAAGGTACGACCGCGATAGTTGCTTTGCAGTGCAAAGGCGGGCTCGAAGCTGCGAAAGCACTACCTAGTGTTCTCGAAATTGTACATATCCGAATTCGCTGCTCTTCCCAATGGAGTTGCTGCTCGTTACTCAACACCGACGGGTTTTCACGTATGGTTCTGAAAACGTGAGGATGCGTTAAGAAAACGTGAATCATTTTAGACTTAAAAAATAGTGTGCTGCCCCCACTGTCCGCAGATATTACGAATTTCCATGTCACCAGGTTGGCAGGTATATGGGAAGGGGAAGTTTTGCCAAAATAAACTTTAGCACTCGTTTCACACTGCCTGGAACAAATCTGCAAAAAAAAGGGGGGGGTTCAAACCCTCCCCCCTTTTCAACATCCTGGTGTAATGTGTGGAAGTGTTTTGGGCTCGCTGGAAGCTGAGGGGACAAAGTGCATTGAAAGTTACTCTCGTTTCAATGGTGCAACAAACCTGAGTTGGTATAAACACCATGCCTGTTGTGGTTCTTCACCCTACGACAGCAGTGCAGGGGAGAAAGGGTAGAGATGGAACGAGATTTTTTTTTGCTAGGAAGATGGCAGGGGCATGTTGTGTGTGGGATAACCGTTTTGGTTCTGGAGTTTCGCTGTATTGGGGCAGTCGGGGATTGCCGCAGTGCGGAGTGATCTACAAGTCCAGTCTTTTTCTCTCTCTCTTCTCTCCTCCCCCGCCCCTCTTCTCCCCTCCCATCGTGGGTCCCTGGTGTTACTACTGTGTTTGGGCAAAGCTGGAGTCCCGGGGGTCGGACTACAACAGCCTCGTGCACCACCACAAGATCCACACCAGGAACCGGGAGTTGGTTGTCAACACCCTCAGGTGAGCTTCTTCGTATACGCCCTCATCGACACCCCTACTTAGGGGTTTTTTTTTGCCCCTGTCATATACACCCTTTGTCCGGGGTGTTTTTTTACACCCTCCTAATTGCACCCTCATCTACGGCCTTCTGAGGGTGTTTTTTTTAGCCTCTCTTGTATACCCCCCTCATCTAATCCTTTCTCGGGAACATTTTTTTAGTCCTTGTCAGCGTCCTGTCTTTTGAAACCTTTTCTCGCTGTCGTTTGGCAGCCGAAAAGAAAAAGGAGCATAGAGTCGCGCACTTCTGACAACAGCACCGTGGTAGTCAAGCAGGGTTTTCTCCCAGCGCTCGCTGGTAAAACATTGGACATTTGGCTGGTCAGTCACAAAACACACACAGTGCTCATATACGCACCACTTTTTGGGGTTTAAAAATACGCCGTGGTTGGTTTTGACTCCCACAGCAATTAAGAATGCAGTTGCAATAAGGGAGCACCTCTTTTGTGGGGTTTAAAAGAACTCTTTTTATTTATTGATTGATTGATTGATTGATTGATGATTGATTGATTGATTGATTGATTGATACTCGAGCCTTTGTCAGGCACATCAGGAGTAGGCATCAAAAAGAAAATACAAGAGTAGTGTGTGAAGAGTGTCAGAGCGTATGCATGAAAAACATACTCTGTTGTATGACCAATCGCAAAAAGGGACCGATTTCGATTCCCACGTCAATTGAAGGTGTGGTCGTGGAAAAGTGTTTGAATTCAGCCCTCATGTGAGGTTGCAATGGAGCCCGAGGCAAATAGTTCACTCTCCTGTTGTGGTCCCCTTGGCGGGATGTTGTCGTAGTCGTGTACCGTCGCTGTCACACGTGCTGCTGCAGTGACTGCATGCAGTGTGCAGCAGTACGGCCGGGAAATGACGCCCGTCTTTTGCAGCCATCTGTCACGACAGCTGTCACGGCGAGGCAGAGCTGTAATACGCGCACAGAAAAGGCTGGGAAAAAAGCACAGGGCGCGATGCTGCACAGGGACTGTTCAGCTGTTGGCTTCCTTCTTGGGTGGTTTGACAGGCAAAAAATAAGGTCGCAGATAAAATTATCGCGCAGTTATTCTGTCGCAGCTGTTTTATTGAATTGGGCGCTGTGTCGTGTAGTTGGTTTCCTTTTTTTGAAACGTAGCACCATGATTCCGCAGTAATTACAGGCAAACTGCTAATAATGAGAGCTTAAGTTTGTGTGGTCCTCAAAAGCTATTGAAACATTCGCATTTCAAATTGTGGGTGCTGGGGAAATTTGGTGGTGTCTGCCTAAATGTGGTTAGGTTTAGTGGCCCTGACTGAACTGGTTGTTTTGTATAACATTTTGGCTTAGCTTATTCCTTGATGTGCACAGTAAAGCAGTATTCATACCGTGCATCTTTGCTGTGGTAGAAGTAATGTGATTCCAGTAGGCTTACAACCCACAATTCAGTGTGCTGTCTGTGGTAGGCCAAAATAACGTCTTCTGCCCATAATGACGCAGTCACCGCTGATGAGATACCCATGTGGGATGAGGGCATAAGATTTAGCCAGGAAAGACTCAGTTTAGGCACTAGGAATGCTGAAATTCAGTGGCTTTTGGCAACGCTTTTGGTGGGCTCGATGTGAGCGTCTTGTAAACCAGGACGACAATTAAAACCTGCCATCAACCATGAATGTTTTGTTTTGTTTTGTTTTTAGAAGATGCATGATCGCTGTCAGTTTTTAATTGTCGCGCATTTTCCCAAACAGAAGGGCTTTCGTCCCACCCTTGATTTTATCTTGTAGCCAATGTTGCAACCACACAGGCTTTCAGTGGGCTGCCGTGGCAGGCTGAGCTGTGCATATTCCAGTTACAGTGAGTAGGTAGAAGTTTTCAAAAGGAGCGACTCCAAATTCAAATGTAGTAGACGTGTGCTGTATCAGCCTGAAAAATAGTCGTGGAGTCGTTTACAGTACGTATCGTGTTACCATTGCCTTTGTCTCAAGATCTCGTGAGTGCAAAAAAAAAAAGGCAATAGTGTTTACCTTTTGGCGTTAACGTACACGTCTCTTTCTCGGGCTGGTAGCCACAGTGGGGCCGGAATGTGGCCACACCTGACCGCTGTTTTCCCTTCACTGTCTCCCTTAGGTAGGGGATACCTTTAATTCGGCCGCATTTTCCAAGAGCTTTCTTTGGGCTTCAAACTAGCTTCTCCCTGGAAAACCTGGAAAGCTGGAACGTGTGGAAACAAAGGATTTACGAAAGAAATACAGACACAATGCTGACCATCCCTTTCTCTCGACCGTCCTTCGTTTCTGTGCGTTCCAACTGAAAGTTTTCGAGCGATCATGAGCCAACTCGCCCAATCCCAAACAAAACTGTAACTTCTCCCTCCATCTTCTTTCTGGATCCCTTCATTGTGCCGCCACCTACACGCGGCGTGGTTGCTGGGTTCGGTTTCGTCGTTTGAGTGGAGCGACAAGTCTTGAAAGAGCTTTTGATCACACTTCACAGTGCCGCTGTAGTGCATGTAACTCAGCTGGCACCCGTCCTGTGCAAATTGCAGCCGAATGGTGGCCCCTATCGTCGCGCTGTACCACTTGTATGCGCTGGCAGTTGTCGCAATTGCACCAGTACAACCTCAGTGGGCGCTGGTTGTCTGATGTTGTAAAAATGTTGTGGTTTGCGGTAGAGGAAAAGGAAAGGAAAGGCACTGGGGATATTTTGAGCTTGGCAGGGCGCTCAGCTGCATACAACCCAGTGCAGGGGAAGGTAAAGATAGGGGGAGTGACAGAATAAAGGGGAGAGAGACAGAGAGAGAGAGAGAAAAAGTATAAATGGAGCTGTCAGTCCCGGACACATCAGTTTGGGCACTGCAGTCCGGGCTGCAGCCGCTGCGTGAGGCCCTTCGGGAACAGAAGGTCCTCCATGCCCGCGCTGGGAAGGCCTCGACGCTGGAGCGCTCGGTGGAGCTCTGCTCTCGGCCCCGCAAGGTGGGGGCAGAAGCAGAGTAGGTGCTCCAGCGTCTCTGGTTTCGAACAGTCCGCACATGCAGGGGAGTCCTTGCGCCCGTGTCGGTGCAGGCACTCCACCACATTGCAGTCGTACAAATGTCAGACGTAACTCGAAGGGGAGACTCTGCTAAGATCAATTCGACGGCCTAATTGTTCAAAGGTGAGCAATCCCCGACCGAGACCGCAGTTGTCCTGAAGCGTTGGCGCTGGCGTCTGCAGGGAGAACGGCATTGAGACGCGCCTGGTGGACCGCTTTGAGTACACGGACAGCAACATTGACTGGGCGGACGTCATCTTCACGACGGGGGGCGATGGCACCTTCCTCATGGCCGCCAGCAAGGTCCACAGCCGGGACAAGCCCATCATCGGCATCAACAGCGACCCCTCCAGGTGGCCCGACTTGTTTATTTTGTAGCCTTTGCTTGAGGCGCCGTGGCGGCAGTTTTTCGGCGTGCACAGTTCTGTGTGTTCAGCCATTCCATCTCGATGGTCCGCTGGTGTCAGCACCTGTGACCTGCGGAAAGCTGTGCTTGCTGGCTGTTAAATAAGCGAAAGCTTTCTTAGCAGGACCGATGGTGTCCTGTGAGAAAACTAATACATTTCCCCATAGACTGGTTTGGTTGGTCTACCAAAAAGCTCTGACAAGATCTCCCGGCACACAAGACACGTGCGTGAAACCAGGCTTCCATTGTGTCAAAAGTTACTTGAGAATCGCGAAAAGGAACGGCTCTAGGTAAGACAATACAGTAAAAACCTCGTTAACGAGACACTCAAGGGAACCAAAAAACGTCTCTTGTAACCGAGGTCTCTTGTATGCAACGTTGCTCAAATGGTGAACATAGGAAAACCAACCAAACCGCCTTCATTCAAATGTCTCTTGTAACAGTGTCTCTTTCTTGTAACAAGGTTTTACTGTACACGCATCGATCGTGAAGGAGTACAGTATACCGTATTTACTCGCATAATGAACCCACTCGTGCAATGAACCCTCCACCCACTTTTCTTCTTGAGAATTTACTTTTTTTGTCACTTTGAATAAAAATGCAGCGGGAATATGTTTTTATCTCAGCATGGTTGCTGATGCTGTAGACGATTGCAGCAACTTGATATCACGCCACAGTACACGCAGAAGTGCCAAAAGCGCATTCCAACAAAAATAAATCGCAGCAGTAGCCAGAGACGTGAGTGGGAATGCTGTGGTTAACAATTTAAAAATTGCGCGCTTGCGGTGCGACACCTGCTGACCGCAAAACAAACCTTGCACCGTAAAAACGTTGCGGTGTGCGAACAAAGCACAAAACGCACTCCGCACTCCTTCCCTGCTCTTTGCCATTTTTATTTTTATTTAGTACATACTGACTGGGGGACTGCGTCCTCTAAGGACCAAGCAGGAGGGCAGAAGGGAAAGTTACATGTATCGCATGGTAGCGGTGAATACATATCACTTACCATGCTTTGGCTAGTTTTGGCGTCGTGTGAATAAAGCACTAAACGTACTCCGCACTCCTCTACTCTAGCTGTTCCGCATGGCACGCTGTTCCGCAACGTCGCCATTACGCTCCGTGGTTTTGTTTCTCAGCCGTGTAGCGACCTTTTTTTTGAGCTCCTGGTGTGCTCTCCGGACGATGGGCCAGTAGCATGAGCTACACAGCCGGTTTTAACTGAAGGTGGTGCAGCATGCTGTTGATTGATGCACATGGAAACCGCACGGCTGGGCGGCAGTTCAGTGTTGACCCAGCACGTGTACGCTACGGGTGAAAAAAACGAGAGGTTTTTGGGCGGTGAACAAGGTGCGCCGTGTGTTTCGTGGGCCCAAAAAAGGGAAGTTTCCGGGTGTGAGAAAAGAAATTTTGGAGTGCCTTGACGGCACGGAAGACGGTGCACTGTGGGCCGACACTAATGTGAAGCCGCTAGCGATTCAGCGAGGAGGGACAGCTCCATGGCGAGTAGGGGGGGGCCACTGGCATGTTCATAATAAAAAAGAAAATCCATTACATAATCACCCAGGTGTTTTTTACGAAAATGGTAAGGCTCTGACACGCTTCTCTTAGCAACTTTATTGTGTGGAATTTCAACTTAAAAAAAAAATCGGTTGCAATTTTTTCCCGCATAATGAACCCTCCTCTGCCCAAATTCATGCCGAATTTTCTGGGAAAAAGTGGGTTCATTACGCGAGTAAATGCGGTACATTTATCTTGTAAACCATGTATCGATGTACATTTGGATCGTTCGCAGATGCGTTTACTTGGTGCGCAAAAAAATTGTCGCCTGGTCGTTCGTTCTTTGTTTGCAACTTGTGACTTTGAAGGTTTGACAATCGAGTGGATGCACTTTCAGCAAAGGTTGGATGCACTTTTAGCGAAGGTTGTGACGCAGTTTTGATGTTGGGAACCTTTCGCACTTCTCTCAACTTTCTTTAGGAAGGGTGGTAAAAGTTTTTATAATGACTTTCCTCATCTACTTTCCTCCGCTTTCTATGATTGTGTACTAAGTCGAACTGCTTGCCTTACGACGACTGGCCTGGTGGCTCGTTGGTGTTCACTGTAGTGGTGTAGCATGGGTGGATAATGTAAAGGCTCAGCGGCTCAACAAATGAGAATGCTTTGATAATTCTGCTGGTACTCTTTTTCAGTTGGCAAGCATATTAGGGATTAAATAGCCATGGCAGACAAGTGATACGCGTGAATGCGTGTCACTTGCAAACAGCCAATTAAACTTGTGTTGTTGTTATTGGCTGTTGCCACTTCGAAAAACTTCGCTAAATGTTCTCTTAGCTGAAGAAGCTTTGTTCAATTGCTGATGACTGAAGTAGGTTAGCTTGCATTGGACTAAACAGTCTTTTAAGTTAACCTCTGGACATCGCTTAGTGGTCCCACTATGCCTTGTGCCTTCTACTACATTTTGACACCACGCAGTACAAAACTAAGGAATTCATTTAACTACGCCATGTGAAACGCATGTGTAAGGCTGATTCCCCCAACTTTGCTGGGTGCCAATAAGCGGCGCTTTTTTTTTTTTGCCAGGTCTGTCGGGTACCTCTGCCTCCCGGGCAGCTACACGGAGAACTTCCCCTTGGCCCTGAAGCGACTCCTCACGGGGAAATTCCAGTGAGTGGACTCTCCTGCCTCCATTGTAGCCACTAGGTTTTGCTAATGCTCTGCGGCAGAGGTGTGGGTCGCAAATTTAACCCACTTGTGGCGTGCCTTGATCTGCTGACTCCTAGCCGGACCATTTCGGGCATTCTGAGCTACAGAAAAGCACCTCTCTTGCACATTATTCAGGGTGGCCACAAAATAAAAACATACAATACAAACTCGTACCGAAATTTAAAAGTTACCTTGATTGAGCTTTCAGAGTACAGCTTGTGACACAATGCAGTGGCACAATCACTTGTTGGCCATCGTATAAGTTCCTTTGTTGTTTCAACTCAGTGAACCGCCCCAATCCTGATGTTTCGTGGAATGGGCAATCTATGCGTCTTGTGCCCTTGTTCGGAGCCCACGAGCAATGTATAGTACAAGCAAGGTTCTCCCCACGGTGGGCGGCGGTGGAAATTCCGCCCACTCCTCAGCTTCACCGCCCACTGCCTTTGGTAGGCCGCCCACCACTCCCACTGACCCACCCGTCTGAAATGGGGGCCTGAGGATTTAGGAACGGCCACTGTGCGTGCGAAAGCAGCGCCAGTGGCAGCGGGCCACACCTCCCTCCACCTGCTACGTGAAAAGGAGTCTGAGAAGTGGCTTTGAAGTCTCGCATTGCGTGCAAATCTTTGAGTCGATGCTGCTTTCTTATTTTTTCACCGCGCTGCTGCACGGCAATATTTGGTATTTGAACAGAGGTGTTCAATTTTTGTAATGAAAATTTGAAATTCTGTAATCCCTCCCCCCCACCTGCGATGCGATGCGATCAGGTTTTTTTGGGGGGGAGAGAGAGAGAGGGAGAGAGAGAGAGGGAGGGAGAGGGAGAGGGGGGGTGGGGAACAAAGGCCCGAAACTGCCTGGTGTGGGGTGCCGACACCTTGTCAGCCCCCGCCACGTTCTTCGTTCGCGATATAGCCACCTCTCGATACTTTCTGGAGAGAACCCTGAGTATAAGATACCCCTGCACAGGGCACCTTGTGTATTCAGGGTGACGTTACTGGCGACACCGCGGATTCCGAGCCCCCACTTTCGTGCTCAAACCAACCGAGACAATGAGTATTAAGGTGAAGGGTAGAAGCTTCGAACGGTGGCTGTCGGAGCTGTGGTTATGCTCCGGCCAATGGGCTCCCCTCTGTCTGGTAGACACAGGGTAGCCCATTGGCTGCAGCTCCGGAACCTCACTGGCCGTCAAGGTAACGTCGGTGAAAAAAGTACCCCAGACCCCTGATCTATATTATGGTGCGTGGTATTTTCTGAACTCTCTCTTCCAAATGATTGGACCCTGAAAAGGGCCCGCATCCGATGTAGTTTTCAAACCTCTGGCCAACATGAAGCTTAAACCCCCGTACAACTTTCCCCGCTTTTTGATGATACAATTTCAAAACAAGGAATCCCCTGTAACTTTGCAAGTCGGTTTTCTTAATTGTAAAGTTCATTGAGTGTGTAAGTTGCTGCGACCTATAAGGCAAAGAAACTTGCATCAGGGGACGTGCTCATTGAGTTATCTGCTAAGAAGCCATCTGACAGCCTCTTGAGCCAGACTGACTTACATGGCTTTCAAATAACTATAATGCCACATTGCAGTCGTAACAGCTCGCAGGGCGTGATTCCCGAGATGGACTTTTTTAATAAAATTGACTCCGACCTCCTTGAAGGCATGTGTGACCAGGGCATTACCATCGTGGGAAGAATAACGATCAGGCACGACGGCAAGGAGGTCAAAACCGAACGTGATTCTGACTCTTGACCGAAGTGCCCTTCCGGAGTCGGTCACTGCAAGATTCCTTCACTGCATTGTCCGACCATACATACTGAACCCACGCCGCTGCTTCGAGTGCCAGCAGTATGGGCACAGTACTGTTTAATGCCGTGGAAAACTGACGTGCTTGAAGTGCGCGGGACATGACCAGCCTTCTGAGAACTGTACTACTAATGTAATGAAACATGCTGTGAACAACCTCATGCTGCATACTCCCGGTCATGTGGTAATTTCAAAGTAGAGCGAGAGATCATGAACCTGAAGGTCACCCAGAATATTACGTATCGCGAAGCACGACAAAAACTTTCAGAAAGGTATGCCGAAACAGTTGGCCGGTGGGCAGAGGAGCAGTGTCTGGTCACGGCGGCCACCCAGTACTGTGAAGCAGACTTGGTCCCGCCCCCCCCCCCCCCCCCCCCAGGTGCTGCCTAAGGCAGCCTAACCAGCCAACATGACACCTGTGACGCCCGCAAGTGTTGTCAGCCACGAACGTAGGGAGTGACAGCTCTGCCTCAGGTCCTTCTCCTCCGGCTACCAGACCACATGCGGCCATGCACATAGATGTGGCGGGTCCCGTGACCGATTCTGCATCCGACAGACAATAATTGGTGGCAGCAGAGTTTCCTGCCTCCACTTCAAACTTATCCCAAGGTGGAGGCTACAAGAACTCCATCTCATCACTAGCACAACACTCGGACGATGACATGGATATATAACACTGTCTTGGCCAACCCCAAAGGCGGCAAAAGAACAGCACTCCATGGCAAGGTGGGACAAAAAGCTCGCAGGCCCCCCGTGCACTGGCCCAAATCAGAGCTGAGTGTGGTAGGGTGATACATCCAGCCCTAGTCCTTATCTACACCAGTCGAACCTAGACTGTATACAGTCGAATCTCGATAAAACGAACTTCAATGTAACGAAACCCCCGATGTAACAAACCACGTAATTTTTTCTAAGCTCAAGTGTATGCACACCATGTATTTTGTACCTCTGTGTTACGAAGTCCCGTTTGCCAAAATTTCAATGCTACGAAGTTTTATGGAAAACTAGGCACAAAATTTTGGTTGTACACTCAAACGTCGTTATAACGAAGTTGAAGGGGAGCCGTAATTGTTTCGTTATATCAATTATAACAGTTTACGGCAACGTATGCTCAGTTGGATGCATACCTATAAGCATGCAAAGAAGGAAATCACTTCTTGGCACACTGTACTGCTACGTGACCATGCATGTAACGGAAATTTAATAGAAGACAAATAGTTTGCTTGCTGAACGTGCACACTGCCCATTTTGTTGTCCGCTAGACATTGCTGGAAAAAAGTCCGTGGTGCTCCTTCGTTTCGGACACGGCAAACGAAAGACTTCCACTTCAGTGGTGGCCACCGCATTGATGCCGTTTTTGACGTAGCCACGGGTGCCAAAGAAACAACGTAGATGATTGACCGCATCGAGTGCCGGCGCCGACGGTCGAACGTGTGTACACGGGAGACCATGGCGTCATTGTTTGTCAGGTGATGACATCTGCGACAGTTCGTCGGTCATCTCCTCCGTAGTGACTGCTTCGGCATCGGGGTTCAGTGAACAAACCTTGTGCCGCTTCTCACTGCCGTCGCGTGGCCCACCAGCCGGCTCGCTCTGCCCCGGTGGCTGAGCGAGGAGGCAGGCTCGCTCGGCCACGCGTGGCGTGGCTGTGTGTGGCCGTTAGGTTGACGCGAAAGTTTTAAAACAGCCGCACTAAACGAGTGGCGAACTCTGCGGAATGCTTCATGCACCGTGGTAGGGCATTTGAGGGGGGGAGACTAATTTAGTTCGTTGTATCCATTGACAGGTCAATTTTACTTCGTTACATGAGGTTTTAAATGCAGGGGTCTCTATTGTGATTTCAAGGGGAATTTCATTTACTTCGTGATATCCATTATTTCTTTATATCCCGTTACGTTATAGCAAGGTTTTAGTGTAGAAGTATATTTGGGAGACGCAAGTGCCGGAACGTGGTCTCAATAAACCGCGAACGGCGACAAATGCCGCGAGTCACGGAGTCTGTGAGGGAGCGTTGTGCCTACAAGCTCCTTGCCTACAAACTGCGTAAGGTGCCACCGCTTTGTCCTTCGTTCGTGTTCGCCCACGCTTGTTGGGTGTCATCGTTCCAGCAAGTCTGCGGTGAAGCATTTGTGGGTCGGTATGAGCCTTGTGCGTGCATTTTTTTTCACACCCGTGACTGCGATCGCGCGCCGGCGGCGGCTTCTGCTTCGGCCGAAAAAATGACTTGCGCTGCGTGCGGCAGCGGAAGGAGTCCGACAACTTGCGCCAATGGGGAGGCGCGCAACACATGGCGGGAGCTTCAAAGCACTTGGGCACGACTGGCTCGGGGAGGCCAGAGACGATTAGTCCTAGGAGGATATTTGATGGGTGCTTTCCTAGTGGGGCGTATGACGTTTTACAGTGCAGTTTTCACCTACATTATCAGCTTCTTCCCTGCATAAACAACTTCGTTTGGCCCTCTTATTGCGTTTTAGGAAACGTTTAGAAGCGGTCGCTGGAGCTACCAGCACCGCGCGGGTAGTTGCCGTGGCTGTGTCAGCACACCTGTGGCTTGCGAGGCACGTTTTTGCATGCAGAAAATGCTCCGTGTGGTTCACGCTGATGCTCTCGTATACGATTAACCTTCGACGGCACGTTGGCCTTTTTTTTTTTTTTTAATCGAAGAGTTCCATTCTGGGTATTGTAAGTAGTTCGAGCTACCTGCGGCAGCCGTGTATGCGCATCACGCTTTCACTTGCAGGTGCCACTTCACGCGGTCAATTCTCATTTTAACCGTGAATTCCAATGTAGCGAAATTTCAGTGTAACGAAGTTAAATTACGAATTTTACAGACTTTGTTACATCGACGTTTACCTGTATATGAAGTCCTGCACAAAACTTAACCATCCTGTACTTACAAGAGGCACACTTAAACTCTAAGCACACCAATATTCAGTATTTAGGAGAGATCGACAGCTGCAAGCACTGCTCTGGCGCCGTAGCTGTAGTTACACAAAAATCTGTCCCTTGTGAATGTCTTCAGTTGCACACTGCCTCATAGAAGCGGTCGCGGTCCAGGCAACCGTATTATTCGGTGTATGTCGCGGTTTTTTTTTCTGAAATTTTTGTTGGTGCGTCTTGTCCACCGGTGCGGTGTGACTTACGTATAGAATAAATCCGGTTCGTGACAGCCCCACATGGTCCGCACTTGAAAAGGTGCCTGTGTGCTGCATGATGTCGGCGCATGTTAAGAGACACAGCTCTGTGCTCTAAATGAATCCGAATCCCACCACTGCGGCGTTTCTGATGCCCCATATGTCACTTCAGGACGTTAAACCAAACAGATTGCAGCCTTTTCTAGTCAAAAACATAATGATAATGGCCTGCGACAACCGTGCACCACCTTCTGCCATGCACAGTAACTACACTTCAGAATAAATTCAAAGTAACATCAAATTGTGTTGCAAAAACAAAATGCAGCTTATAAATTATTACAGACAGTTTACTCTGAAAGAGGTAAGCGAATCAGCGGTACTTGTGCACCAGGTTTGGTTAGATTCTGCGCAGCGATCAGGTAAGGTGTTTTATTTGCCACGTCCCCCCATAAGCAGCCCTTGAAAGACGGTGGTCTCTAGAAAATGGGGTTTCCCTCCCCCATGCAGGTGGATGTGGCGGCAGCGGCTGCGGGTGACGCTGAAAGGGGAGCACGCCTTCGACGCGCCCGTGGAGCTGCACGATCAGCAGCTGCAGTACCCCGAGTACCGCTTCCTCGACTGCTGGCAGGAGCAGCACCGCAAGTCCGCCACCGAGGATGGCCTGGCCGCCGTGCCTCCGCCGGCCGACGCGGTCCACGTGCTGCCCGTCCGCTCGCTCAACGAGGTCTTCGTGGGCGAGTCCCTCTCCTCCAGGTGGGCCCTTTTCTGTTGGTGAAGGCTAAAATGAAGGGGCAGTGATGGAAGTGCTGCTCCTATTGCTCCAAACTGCTCCAAGACGAAACTTCTGCTCCAAGCTGCTCCAATTGGTTGTTTTAAAGGGACACTGAAGTGATATGTAAACATTGCGGGATTACTAGCGCAAATTGTAGTCCGGAGTCCCCAGGCCATGTTTCGACCACTCTAGGCGCGTTTACGCGATTTTATTTAGTAGAAAAACTAATTCGAAAACGCTGTCCTCCTCTCTTTACGCTCGCCCATTTTCTGTGGCGTTTTCGTGTGACGTCAGGAGGGGATGAGCTGGCAATTGGCTGCGCCACGGCTGCGCTACTGCACGGCTCCCCGGCCGACAGAGTCAGTCGGCCCAGCGTTTCGTCCGCCGGCCGCCGGCGGGTCGTCGCAATCAAGGAGGTTAAAAAAAATTGCTTGGTCGCAATTCGTTCGCTTAGTTGAAACGAAGCCAGGACACGTTTGTTAAGGGGGCACACTGGTCTTAGAAACTTTTTTTTTGCTTTCCAACCAATTTTAATGAAACTCCATGGGCTTGTTCAGTTTTTTTAGCTGATTTCAAATATCCAATTAGTTTTGATGTAAGCTAATTAGTTCCCGAGATAATTAAAAATCTTTCGTGATTGTTCTTGAGAACAATAGAAAAAAAACTAGTCAACAAAAAATTACCAGCATGGCATGAATAGATACTAGAAGTTGTGGAGAATGAAATGACGGAAGCAGTTTTTTTGTCTGGCAATCACACATGCAAGTTTACATCAATTCTAATTTCTCGGTTTAAAGTATGCCTGCTAACCAGTTATAAACAATGCTAATTAAACAATTATTTAAACGTGAAATGCAAAATCTGTTTCCCTTACTTCAAGGTTTAAACATTCAGCTTGACAATGCAAAAGAAATTATCTTTCTAGCTGCACCGCATGCCGAGATGTACCTCTCAAGAATTTCCTAAACGTCAAAAATATGCATTTTGAGAAAATGGCAAAAAACACAACGGTGCCATGTTTAATGTAAACGGTAAAACATTCTGTACATTTTTGGAGCGAAATGACTAGTAGGCCCCAGAAGCATAGTCCCCTTGACTGCTGGCATCCAGGTGCCGCTTCTTGAGCGTCCGCTGCACATTTTCTGCAGACGCACGCCTGAGGGTAGAGTCCCTGGTTCGGCGGCGGTCTTTTTCAGCCATGCGTTTGCTACTCAGTAGGCCGGGGTTCAAGCACAGCTCTTTGAGGATCTTGGATGATGTTACTTGACTTCCGGCATTAAACCTCATCACTGCCTCGGCGACCGCAGCTTCTACACTGTGCAGTGATGCATGGCGCTCCTTCGGGGCCAGCGACCAAATCACAGAGTGGAGACTTTCATTACTGTTCTGAGTCTTGCCTCGCTGGCAGCGCTCCAGCAGCTTCTTGTCCGCCAAGCGTTCGTACACTGGAAGCAAGGCCTCACAGACATGCGGCGGCAGGTTGTAGCGGTGTTTGGGGGCCGGCTCACCCCTGGCCTTGGCAGCGTTCTGGCGGCACCACGAGTCAGGACCTGTAGGGCACAGGCTGTGGTTGGACACGGCATCGTTGGACGTCACATGGTGGTATGTGGCCATCACAGCATTGTGCATGGCTGGCACGTCCCCTTTGTGAGATTTGATGGCCCAGCCATAGTAAGAGGTCAATTTGTTAACCAGGTCACCAGTCAGCCGCCCCCTACCACTGAGGCTCTCAGAGCCAGCTGGCCTCTGCTTGGGGAGATTGCGCAGTTGCGTGCCCATCCTCTTCTGGACGTGGTTCACACATTCCTCTTTGGTTACCTTTATAAAACCATACACATCTGCTTCCTTCAAAGCAGGGTAGGTGCGGCAGTCGCCATCAGAAAGAACTGTAGTGTATCTCAGCTTATGACGCTCCCACGACCTCTGAAACAGAATGAGGGCAGCTTCCACTTCCATCTCTCCAGCTTTTTTTGTGCTGTTTTTCTGGCAGTGGTGGTTCGCTTTCCACTCGTCGTAGGACGGGTCACTTTCTTTAGGCGCCCGCTCGCAGCCGGCACAAAAATTGCAGAGCACGACATAATCGAGCACAAGCCCCGTAAACAACTCGATAACTGTGCCGACTCCGATGTGCGACGAGTGTCCCCTCGTCATCCAGGAACCGTCGTACGACACAGCGATGTTGCCCGGGTTGCCGAGGTCCAGTTCCGCGTACAGTTCCCGAACCGATCGCGCGCACTCCGCGGTCAGCTTTTCCGACGCACGAACAGCTGCGGGCGTCAGTTTCGTCTTCACGTAGCTCTGCCACGTTTTGTTGTGCAGGCCGCGCGAAGAAATGTTCATCGATGAAAAAACGTCGTTGAATGCCGTTTGCTGATTGCCAGTAGACTGCATAGCGCGCGCGCCCAAAACATTGATGGCAAACGGCTTTGCCTTGCTCTCGCCGTCAACGCGCGGCGAGCTCCATGCCACCGACACATCGCCGCAGGTCGCGCACGTAAGCACTAGCTTTACGGCAAGGCCGTACTCCCTGTCCTCTTTGCCGATGTTTACATCACCGGAGCACAATTTGCACTTCACTGCACGCATCAGTTCGTTCACCTGGTCCAAACTCACGATCAAAAACCGTGTTTCGTCCAGCGGCGTGGCTGCGGCATCGTCGATATCGGCTAACAGGCCGCACTTGCGTTGTGTTGCTCCAGTTGAAGCGAGCTCTTGCAGCTTGTTTTCGGCGTTGCGACGCACCTCTGCCACTTCTAACGGGTGCAGCACTGCTGTGTCAAGACGAACGCGGCCGCTGCCGGATGCGTTATCTTGAGCGGGCGGCGGCGGAGGTGCTAGGCCTATGTTATCAGGGGCCTCGCCGCTGGCCACGGAAGGTGGGTCGCTTGCTCGTTCAGCGCTCCTCGCTGACGCGGAACGGCCTTTGAAGTTCTCGAGGAGCGACTTCTTTCTTTTTTTGCCGTACTGATTCCTTGTGTGGACTTTCCTTCCGGCTTTCCACATCGCGCGCGATCCTTGGCTAATCCGTCGTTCTCAGTCCGAGCAATATGGCGCCTGACTGCGCCGCCGACGGCGCGAAGCAGACGACACACGCCGCTTGCGGCCAATCGCGTTGCGCTGTTTAGTCACGTGCGCTCGCCGGCGAATAGGAACGCGTATTTTTGCTTTTTTTGGCGCGTGTTTTCTACTCTACCAATGAGCGGACAGGAGCCAGAGTGGCGGGAAATTGAAGACCGAAGACCGCGCTTTCAAATGAGACCTAGATCACTGCGATACTGCCCGTGGCGCAGCTGCGGGGAATTATTGAAAAATTGCCATTTTGGCGTCAGAATCTCGCCAAATCGGGCCCGTACGGCTTTTATAAGTAGCTGTTACTGTTCAAGTACCAACTTTTCGGAGGAAAAACTGAGCAAACTAATAGAAAAATACCTGTAGATTTCAAAAATGACATCTAAAAAAAATGCGTTTTTGGGCAATTTTTCGGCCCCAAAGACCCGTGTGCCCCCTTAATGGAAGAATGTGCCTTTCTTTACTTGGTTTGTTTGTACACTGTATCTATACTCCAAGTCAAGGTCGCTTCACACAAGCGCTGCACATGCGACGCTTCGCTGACTGGTACGCCAGTAGGAAAATATAAGGCCTCTTGAAGGCGGGAGAAGAGTCAGCGAAGTCAATATAGGTACTAAGCAAATAAAATCAACTGATATTTTTACCGTACAGCGTAAAACTAGGGCGCAGGAAGCACTTTTTTGCGCTGGGCGAACAAGCACAGCGGTCAGCAGCACGACTACGCATCTGCGAACGCTTTTCCGTCTACGAAATGCAATTGCTAGACGTGAGCTACTGTGGAAACTCGGGCGACGCTTACTGCACGATCGCAGTACAACAAATAGTCACCTAGGCGGCTTGAAATTCCAAAACTAAATAAAAGTGTAAACCGGTTGTACAATATATACCCTATATTAGCAAGGCATTCGTGTCCCCCTCCGTAGCCTAGCGGGCTGGGGCGCTAGGAATTCACCGCAAATGTTTTGCGAGTCACGAGTTCGAATCCCCGCGCGTACGTGCCTTTTTTTTTTTTTGTAAGTTAACTTTTTTTGTTTTCCGCCGATGTTTTCTATATTGAGTTCACCTTTTTTGGGCTGCAACGTTCATGGCTACACGAACTAGTTCGCAAAACGCGCGCAGGCTGGCACTGCCGCGCTAGCGAGTTCTCGTTGGCGTGCTGTTGCCACAAGCACCGACTGCTTGCAGGCAGTGGGCACAGGCCAGAATAAACAGACCCTTGGCCTGGTGCGAACACGCTTTTTACGATACAGGCATGAGGGAGGCAAGCTCCAAATATGGGGGAAAAGCGCATGACATTTGGGCGTCTGCGGGTACGCGGAGGGCGTTCATGCACTGCGTAGGTCTCGGCTAGTGAATGCTATGACTACAAGCCGTCCTGGGAGGCTTATCTTGTGCATTTTACAGCCGACAACATGGCAGAAGCGCGGTACGATGATTACTGAGATATTGAGAATGCCCATCCAACAAAGCCATTGGTTATGTTTTACAGAACCGAAACCGAAATTGTGTGATTGCTAACCTTGGGCATCGTCCAATCACGGCGCCCCTCCTCCCAACGTCACAGCCTTAGTTGGTGTGGCCGCCGCAAACCGCGCATGGTAGTTTTTCTTCTTTCGCGCTTTGTAAAATAATTACCGATTTGTCAACCGGATAAACGATGAAAAGTGCGCTAATTTGAGCCAGTCTACGCAGTGCAAGCAAAAACGGGAGCTTGACAAATTCACTTCAGTGTCCCTTTAAAGGGGTCATGAAATACCTTCCGCCGATGCATGGATGTACATGTAACCAAACAAAGCAATGTATTAGCAATCTCCTCCTGCAAGAATTTTGTTAAAGCAATGAGTATTAGCTGAGAAATCGTAAGTCAAAAACCGCGCATTATCGTCGCGCTGTATTTCCTCCTCCTTTCAACTTTTTCTTCACTGTTGTCGGCGCACGAGCCTTCCCTCCCATGATGCTGCGCTCCTCAGCGGTGACGTACTTACGCTCTTGCACTTCTCAGACTGCCGTCTGCTATGGGCAAGCTCTTTCGGCCTTTTCATCTTTGTTGACACCATGGACATGGATCCCGCACTCCGCTCAAGGCTAGAAAAGCGAACGAAAGACCTGGCCACATGTGTGCGGCCTGGCCTTGCCCTTTTACGGTGTACGTTGCTGCAGTTGCTATTGGCGGCACGTGACTTTTATCAGCGGTGAACTCGCAGCCGCACGGGGAGAATCGTGCGCTCGTTCCCTTTGATGCACCGCGCAGTGTTTATCCAAAAAGCCATCTCAGATGTGGCCCCGCTGGTGCCGGGTCTTATTTTGCGGTGGTGGTAATTCCTACCGGCAGCATGTGAAAAAGACATTTTAAACCGACACAGAACCCATGCACAAAATGCTCCGGATCGGATCGCTTTATCAGTGGCGATAAACGGGAAGGTGCAGAGCAAACCAGCGCCACACTCGAGCAGCGAGCACCCGTGTTCTGACAAGCTGCACCCATGTGTTGCATTCAACACTGACGGGAAAGCGTTTGTTTGCACTTCTTGTTTGGATAGTCGTAAATTGTCCAAGCACTCTGGCACTCCACTAGCAGATCAGCCGGCGAGTCATTTCGCAAAACATTCGACAGATGGTGCCGTATGCATTAGTGTGTCGCTACGCAAAACTGATGAGACGCTCTACTAAAACTCCCCTCGCGGTGTTTACGTAGCGGGACACAAAAATTTAGCGTTTAGCATACGCAAAGGCAACAAACGCTGTACTAAAACTCTCTATTAGCAGCAAAATAGCATGCGTACGGGCGGCCGCAACTTGGCGGCAAGTAGCGCGAAATGGAGGAAAGATTTTTTGCCTCCGATGAACCAAGTTCTTTGCCCCTGTGTTTTTAAATACGTCAAGTGGTTAGCACGTCGCCCTCGCGCAGCTCTGTATTGTCGTAACATCGCTGACTGTGCGAACGAAGCTTGCTGCCAAGCCAGCGACTGAAGCAGTGTGTGTGTGTGTGTGTTGTGGACGGGTTCCACAACACATTTCATGGCTTCGCGATGAAATGCGACGTTGTGCTTGTGCGGTTGAATAGTGCTTCCCATGCTCTGGATTATCTTTCTCGAGCGACGTACGACTCAACCTCGCATGGGGTATGTGCAGCGTGCGGGGCTAAAAGCCATCTCAGCTTGCGTGCCAGAGTTAAGTGACTTGCTGTTCGTCCCCGCAAACTGGGCACGAGGTGAGTGCCGAATTTACGACGGGCAGGAGGAAGCAACCGATCGTCTGTCAATCGCGGTTCAGACTTGCAACGCATGTTGTGACGTGTTCATTCAAAATGCATTTCTTGATTGTTTTGAAGTTGAATAAAATGTATGCGTCCAACCCGGGCATTCGGCTCAGGGCATTCTCTGCGATAGCAAGAAAGAAGTGCCACGGGGCTTCGACGCTTTCTTTATGGTACGTACTCACGTATGATAATATCGATGTCGTCTTATGGCCGTCATTCAATACAAACGGTTAAGCGTTTGTTTGCACTTGTTTCGTTTGTCGTAAAATGTCCAAGCACTCTGGCACTCTGCTGGCAGATCAACCGGCGAGCTTCGCTGAGCTGACGACTCATCTCTTTGCCGGAAGTGCGTGAAAAAGCCGCCCAATAGCAGGATGTCTACCTCATGACGAACATCTGGGAATCGATGACGTAGACATGTGAAGATGGCGGCGTCCAAAAACACGCCGGGGAGGGTGAGAAAAGGGCAACAAACTTTGCAACAAAAGTGTGAGCTTTCCGCTGCACGTAAAAGAGTAATACTTGGCACAGCTGACGTTGAGGACCCAATCTAACGATTGCGCTAGTCCATTTAGTGTGCTCAAAACGCCTTTCAGGGCCCCTTTAAGAAATTTTTGCTCCAAATGTGCGCCGAAGGGGCATTTAGAAAGCGTGTGGTAGCACTTCTAACTCTCTGGTGCAAAACCGGAACTGAAAATAAGCTTGTGTCTTGTGTCACCGTTATTTAAACATCAAAGTCAAACCCGCTTTTAAACTGAGTTTGCTGCGATGTGTCTGGGCATCTGTAGACATGGCCTTCGTTATCTGTGATCGTCCATGGCTTTCTTTATGGCTTTACGGCTGCCCTGGGGCATTGCCATGTTTGTCACAAAGAACATATGAACGGTTCTTTGTGGCGTGTACTAGCCTTGCTAACATTGTAGAGTTAGTCTTATCCGGCTCTGTCTTTTTCAAGACGTTTTTCTGCAATCATTTTCTATTGCATGCTGCATCGGTCCAACTCCAGTGTTGTTGTGGTGTACCTGAACTACATATACAGACAAACCTGGAAGTTAAAATGTTCAATTTTTTTTAAAACGTGACGTAAGCATCACTGTCGTTTTCTGGCTTTTGCTCTAAGTGTGTTTACCCTGTTTTAGTTTTTGGCTGCAAGTGGAAATGTACGTTTTAAAACTAGGAGAATTTAGTGATGTACCTAAAGCATTTTTATCCGAAAGTTGAAGGAGATCTTGTTCTGATTTTTGAAATGATGCGCCTACTGCATTTGATCGTTGGTTTTTACATGCAGTATGGTGCGTAATAAATATTGGAAACTCTAACAGGTTTTCTTGTGAATTATATCCACCCTTATTATACCTGCATTGTAGCATATTTTGGCATCTGCTCCAAAGTGGCTTGTGGCTGCTCCAAACTGGAATTTTGCCTGCTACAACAGCTGCTCCGAGAAGTAAAATGCCGCTTCCATCACTGAAGGGGCCATCCCACTCTGTGATGGCGACACGTCGGCACGACAGTACGGCTGTGCATTTATTACATCACGTTTTAGGATTATTTTTTTTCTTGCTGCACCGCAACCACTGTCTTCACACCATTGGGGTTGCAGCCCCGGTCTACTTGCCGGGCTGTCGGTTCAGCCCAACGGCAGCGGTTGCATTTTCTCCACTGCTCACCGCAATGTTCCTTGTGCTGACGCACAATGCGCTGCAAAAGTGTTCTCTTTCCCGTGGTGGCTGACCGAGTCACAAACACTTAGGCCGTGGCTCGTTTCCTGCAGACCAATACGCTTCCCTGTCATGCCACAGTGCGTGCAGTTGACCGAATTGCCCTGCTTGTGGTGGCTGCGCAAGACACCGTTGCTCATCTTATGTGGAGTTGCCCCGAAGACCCCTTTCCCCATATGACCTACTCGCGAGCACTGGGAGGAGGTGCTGGGCAGCTCGACCTGCGGGTTCAGAAGAGCCGAACTGAACGAGTGGTCGAGGTCACCGGCAAGCATGCTGAAGATCTTTTACAAGTCCAGGACCACACATCACACATGCCAGAACCCAAGCCTGTAATATAATCGGCGCCAAAGTGTGCAGCTTTTGTCATTTGTTGCCATTTGCTGTACATGCATTTCGCATTCAGTAAAAGTAGGCTTGCGCGAATATTCGGGGGCTTCGAATATTCGAACGAATATTACAGTATTTGAATTCGCTTCGACTCGAATTTAAAATTTCTGCTATTTCGAAGTATTCGGGGTAAACAAATATCAAAACTGCATTCAAGTTTCAGTTTCGTTAGGCGAGCCACAGTGCCATTGACATCAGGCCTACATCTTGACTACATGTGGAGCCAAGACAAGCTAAGCCACATTCAGAGCGTTGTCGTAGCCTTCTTAAGCGTGATCCACATGGCAAGTTTTTGCACGCAATTTGGGCGTGTCGACGTTGCGCATACGATTTTTGACGCCCGCGTCGACGATTCCGCGCGCGAGGCAGTGTCTGCCTCACTCTGAAAATGACGCGCGTCGCGCGCGGCAGTGGGAGGAGCTTGACGACTTGCGCCAATGGGGAGGCGCGCGCCTCCTGGCGGCAGTTTTGAAGCGCTCGAGACAGCCGTCTGGCTCCGCCAGAGATGTTTAGGCTTACCATCCTGGCAGATATTGCATGGGTGCTTTTACTATACTCGGTTACAACTCACGAACGGCACCACCTCATGTAGTGTATAACTGCACGAAAGCACCGGACCCATGACGTCAGTGCGCGCGCGTTTAGAAAGGGGTTTGCTATGAATGCGTGATATCGTCTGCCTTGTATCGTGCATTTTGTTTGTCGTCACTGGAGTCGTTCATGAGCATATTAAGTCCAAAAAATCACGGGAATGGCTCACCCCATGTTCAAAATATTCCCAGTAACGCCCTCCTTGCGCCGCGCGGAGAAACATCCGGCTACGGTGGTAAGGCACAGCGGCAACTTCCGGTGTCGTTCTTATTAAGTTGTCACCAAGTATAGCGGTGCGGATGATGTTTTATAGTACCATTTTCGCCCACATTATAAGCTCCTTTACTGCACAAGCAACTTCGTGCGTGCCTTGAGCGGCATTTTAGAGAGAGCGGTCGCTTGGGCTCCTGACACCACTTCGTGGCGGCGGCCGCCGCCAGGTTGCCGCCGCCGGTCGCGCCGCGTGCAGTGTGCGAGTGGCTCTGCAGCAGCGTTGGCGCGTCTGTGACGTGCGTTGCGCGTTTTCGCGAGCAGAAAACAACAGCCCGGCCGTTCCTGGAGAAAAATCGACAAAGAGGGGAGAGAGAGCCCGTACGTCGCCGTCACTTGCTCGGCGGTCAAGCGCCTCACCGGCTCGGTGTATGATCCGCCGGGCTGCGCAGGTCCGTTCGCAAGAGCCGAAATTTTTCCCATTGCAAACAATCCAATTTCGCCGGGACTTATCAGAAATTCGAATTATCGTGAAACTCGTATCACCCAGAAACGTATCATGAAGATTCCACTGTATAGAACTTTTTTATGAAGGTCCCACCAGGCCCGGAAGCTCAGTGTCTCAGTGACAGGAAGCTCAGTGACACCTGTCAGCCATTCGGATTCGCTTCGAAAGTATTCGACCCCAAGGACTATTCGCTTCGAATTCGCTTCGAAATCGCACAAGCCTAAGTAAAAGTGCTCGCAGCCGGGGCTCACAATGTAGTGAGCCACATGGCAAGTCGGCTGAGATTGCAGCAACAACTTTCACAAGGGATGCAGAAGCAGAGTAGCGTTGGATGTGTGTTGCGGTAGAAGGGAAAAAATGGCCACATATCTGCTCCTTTCTTTGCAAGTATTGACAAAAGACAGCAGTCGACTGCCGCCCTTGCCAAATAAATGCCTCCCTTCTCTTTCCCGCTCACCTCTCATGCTGTTCCTATCCTGTCTCGTTCCTCCAAAGATGAACATACTAGAGATTTGCTCAAGTCAATTTATGTTTACCGTGTTCCACTGCTCCGGCCTTGGTGCCTCAATGCCAGCGGCGCCGTACGTTGCAGACGCGCGTGAATAGAGGCACGTTTGTGTTGCTGTTGCTGTTTGATTTTTTCTAAATGCCGCCAGGTAGCACAGGTAACAGCAGGCAGCGGTTTTCTGCAGTTGATGTAGTATTTCATTCGCTATCACAAAAACTAAGCCTCCATGAATTTTAATGAAGGAACACTGCAAAGAGCACTCGTGTATTGATTTTCTGCCTCACATTTGCATAATGTCTTGGTCTTGTTCAACATTGTTGACGAGCATGAACATTGCTACTGGACTAAGACATCTAAATTTGGCTGTGGGTATACAAGACTATTGCGCCGATGCGTTTCACTTTGGCCACGTGGCTGAATCGAGTCGCAGACAGACACAGACATACAGACATGAAAAAATTTCTGCGTTTTAGTAGCCCAAGAAAGACTATCGTCTTTAAAAAAAGAAAAGCTCACAGCTCCGCCCCTCTGCTGCTCTGGTGCAGGGTGTCGTACTACGAGCTGTCGGTGGACGGCTCCCCACGGACGAAGCTCAAGAGCTCCGGCCTGACCATCTGCTCGGGCACGGGCTCGACCTCGTGGTCATTCAACATCAACAAGGTCACGCCCCAGTGCATCCAGAGGATCCTCGACATCGGTGCGTTGCTGCTCATTCGAGGCCGATCTGAACAGGGGCAGATTATAGAGTGCATGTTACATTCCACTTAGTGGATGTGCCTTGGGAAAGTTCAAGTTTGCTTGTGTGAAGCACCGTGGATCATACATCAAAACCTCGTGACAAGAGACACTTAGGGGACCCAGGAAACATGTCACTTGTAACCAGGTCTCTTGTAGGCGATGTTCTTAACATGACGAACATAGAACAAACCACACTGCTTTCATTCAGATGTCTCTTACGACCGAGTGTCTGTTGTAACAGTGTTTCTTGTAATGAGGTTCTGCTACTATTGGGATTTTTCTCTATGATAATGTGGATATCGTCACCTGCTGTTTTATATGCGGTCTCGTTAACCAATTTAAATCTTGCGTATATTTTTATATGCATTCTTGTTTACTACAGCACTTAATTTTGAGAGCTCTCTCCCTCTTTAACCGTGGGTTGTTTGCAGGTTTGGCTGTACTAGAAGGTTACGTAACCTCTAACTTTTGAATGTGGTGTTTCCTGAGGCATTTAGTGTTGCTTATAAGCCGAAGCTCTCATCATCTTTGGCTACAAACAAGCCTTGGAAACATAAAACGGGAGGTCTTTTGGACTGTGTGGGAAAACGTGCAACAAGGGAAAAAAAACACTGCAGCATAGAGGTGGCTGTGACGGTGACCCCCTTGTGCGTCCCCTGCTGCAGTGACGTCGGAGACCGGGGTGGACCTGCCGACGCGCGACTCCAAGCTGATCGAGCGGGTCACGTCGAGCTTCAACAACTCGCTCATCTTCGACCCTTCCAAGTGCCTCATGGCGTACACCATTCGGGACCCCGTGGTCTTCGGTGAGGCTGGACGGCATCGCTTGCCCGCCACATTGCGTAGGGTTTCATACTCGTGTACTCGAGAGGGAAGTCTGGCACCGGTGTGTGGGTGAGCTACGCTGCAGCGAGCGTGCCGTCGTGCACCAGAGTTACTCAATACATACAGTTGCAAAACTCCGCTTCAGAATCCAAGTGGCGCTAGCCCCCCCCCTGCTCTGTGGAAGCTGAGGGGCAAGTAGACACGCGCGGCACCTAGGAGACAAAAACTGAACTTCGCTAGACTATTATTATTCAAAATTCTTTTGTGAAATAAAGATCGCTTTTTAAATTAGAATACATTAATTAGGTGAAATTCACTTGTGTTTTTGCGGCTTCTCTGTTTATGCCTCACGGCAGCAGCCGCAAGCACTTGGGTACTACTTCAACGTCCTGCCGACAGACGACAGGCTGGTCAACATGCCCCGTGCTTGCTCCTGTGCAGGGGGGCAACCGAAGACCGGCTTTTTATACATGGGGCCTGTGGGGAGTTTCGCAACTGGTATATTTCCAGTAACTCTGGTCATTCACCGGGTAGGAACGTTCCACTTGTCTTTGGCATGGCTCATGTACAGGTTGAAAAGTTCTCTGGGGGCTGCAGAAAAGTAGCATTATTATTCTGGAAGGTAATTTATAGCTGTTTACCGTATTTATTCAAATCTAGGCCGGCCCCGATTCTAAGCCGACCCCCGAAAGTCCGAAGCCACGAAAAAAAAAAAAAAAAAAAACTTGCCTTGAATGTAGGCCGAACAAAAGGCGAGGTCAGCGTTCACAAAGAGAGAACACGTTTATTGAACATGAAGATGCGGTGCTGGAACTCAATCAGTTTCTCTTCGAAATCACCGGGCAACTTCTGGGCGATTGAGGTTCGACGACGGAGGCTAAAGCCGAAGCGCTTCATGAATTTCTGTAGCCAGCCCCGACTGGCTTGCTCCCTTGCTTTTGCCTGGAGCACTTCCGTCCTTATTGGAAGGGCAGCTGCTCGCTGCGTCCGAACGAAGTCGGCGAATGCCATCTCCATTTCGTGGTGACGGCCTTCTCGTGGTCCGGTGAATGCCATCCTCGTTGCGGCGCACGCAAATATCCTCTCCCGTTGCGTCCTCCAACGACGGACATTTTTTTCATCCACGCCGAAGTCCCGCCCGGCTTGAGCGTTCGACGACAACTCCGCGGCTAAAACAACTTTTCTTTTAAAAGCGGCACTATAATGGCACCGCTTGTTTGGTGCCATTGCGCTGTCAAAACCAAACGCCACACCGCACGCAGGCCACTATCCGCACAGTTCAAAATGGCGGCATCGCCCCCAGCTATGGCCCCTTAAGTGGCTACTGGCTCGTCTAGTAATGGCTACAATACTTTCTTTTCTGGGTGGCGCTAGCTGCACGCCACTTCCCTCAATTTCACTTGGAAATTGGCGCGTGTTTCAAAATCCTCGAATTCAAGCCAACCCTGGAGTTTGATATATCAGTATTTCAAAAAGACTATCGGCTTAGGTTTGAATAAGTACGGTAATTATTAGGAAATTTGTGCTCCAGAAAGATTTATTTTTCAGATTATTTGGGAGCTTCATGCAAGACGAACTAGACAAGTGTTACCCTTGTTTTTTCATTCTGGCCATTTGGCGAACCAAGCCAAGTAGGCGAGGACATCGCTCGGTGCTGGGGCGCCAGATTTTCCTCTAGTATTAGTATGAAACCAGGCCACATGCAGCTGCGCTGGGTAGCTCTGTCCCTGTTGTTGCCAGACTGAAATTTCTGTTCTGGCTGTGCCAGCTGTGCAAGGCGAAGGGTTTTAAGTTGTTTGTGTAAGAAGCTGTGGCGTGTGACCAGTTTTTTAAAATGTTACAGTTGTGTTTGGGTGCACAACGGATGTCTTTTAAAGGAGTACAGGCACTTTTGTTTTTCTGCTGTGCTGTCCACTAGCCCTCAAATCATAAAACAGACCATTAGATGGTCGACCGCAGCGTAAACACTTACTTGCAGCATCGTTTATTCGTGTTCCGGTCACTGTTCTCGTCACACCACGCCCGGGCTGGACGCGTGCACGCATGCGTCCACACCAGCTGTGGTTGCATGCACCTGGGCAGCATGATGTCAGTCTCAGAACTGTGGCTTAACTCACGAGGGGGAGAGCAGCACGCGCCAACAGCATTCAGCACCTCGGCTGCGTCACAAAAGCCCCAACGTCGGCGGGTTGGTGCGTGGCACTCAACTTGTAATGCCGATGGCGATGTTGGAAGAAGCGTCTCCGTTCTGAGCTTCCTCACGCATGCTGAGAATAAAATTGATTTAAAGTATGTTGTACTTGGCGGTTGCGGTTGAAACTTCCTGGAGGGTGTCTCCATTACAAAGGAAGCTTTTTACATAGCTCGAAAGTTTCGTGTCAGTACTCCTTTATTTAAGCAGTTTTTTTTGCTTACATTTTGAGCTTCTTTTGGCCTCTTTCCTCAAGCCAGTGTCCCTTATCATGTAGTTGTACCTCGTCCACACGATCTTTACGTCTGCTGACTCGATTTCCACACTCCTTCCTGTGTTGGTGCAGTTATGAGCTGACTATTAAACTTTTCTCTTTATGCATAGGGATGTGCAAATATCGAAATATTACTGCAAATTCAATACAAGTAATAAAGGCTGCTGACTGCTAATTGAGGCTGTTCAAATATTCAATCATTTTTTAATATTTTTATAAGCAAGCAATAAAAAAAGGTAATTAATGTTGGTTTGGGGATTGTGCAACGCCGCAGCTATGTGTTCACGCATTAGCGCTCAGTGAAAAGACTGTACAAGAAGGAAGGAGTAGACTGGCAGCCGGAGGTATAAAAAACCTGCAGATACTTTGTCAAGGAGAGATTTCAGTCCCCCATCATTTTCTTTCAATACTTGCAACCTGTTTGACCAGCTGCGAGTGAAAAAACGCACTTACTAGGTATGTGTTTCAAGTGTCGTGATTTAGAACTGACCAGGTGCAAGAACACTGTTGAACAGGTCAGGGACGTTAGTCTTGAAAGTAGTAAGCGGTACCCGGTGCCTTGGCGATTCTCAACACGTGAAGTAGCAGTTTGCTCAGCCCTCCACCTTAGTAACACGGATATGTAAGCACCAAATCAATTCAGGTGTGTTGATCTACGTTCTGCAAACGACTAAGCATGGTAGTCGTGGTCATTGCGTAAGCATCGGCCATAACGAACAAAATAGGAGGCATCTGTGGTGGGACCGAGATGCCTAGTGTTGCAGTTGGTGTCAACTTGTGGTTGGCAGAAGCATTTAGGCTAAGTGGTCATGCCTCGTGCTGCTTGTTCTGCGGCGGCGGCGGCTGTTTTCATCACCATGTTTCTCCTTTTCCTCCAGGGACCGACTTCAACAGCAAGCCACGAGGTTTTGCCAAGAGGTGAGCAGTGGGAAATTGGACTTTGTGTTTTTTGTAGAAGCGCCGCGAAGACAGAGAATACGAGTTTGCTTCGTTAAAAAAAGGCTGCTTTGTCCTTTAAACAAAGAGTCGAGGTAATGGGGGAAACGGCTGCAGCAGTGGCGACTCCCCTGCCACTTTTTAGCCACTTACTGCCAGCCTGATCCATCGCCAAGAAACGTGACTGGTTGGTTGTGGTGGAGTCCTCCGATTTGCATTTTATCGTATCGTTCGGATACTAATGGGAGGGTTGGAATGTAGCTGAGTGAGCAAGCAAAAGCTAGCTCTTTTAAATTGAGCAAAGTTGTATTCTGTCTTCATGGCTCCTTTAAAGGTGCTTTGACACACCTGCCTTCTGTGTCAGTGTCAGTTTGGAAGCGTTTGTGGCAGCGGGGTTCACAGAAAGCGCTATTGCTTTTTGATGTGTTGCATTTTTGTTAGTTTTTTATTAGGTTGTATTTGTGTAAGGGCTGCACTCAGGCAAAGAGTACGGGGGAGCTCGGGGGCCCGAGAGCCCCCCCCCCCCCCCCCGTGATGCTGATCCTTTCCCCCACTCTACTCCCCCAAGCGCCATTACCAGTTGAAATTTCTTTACAGTAGCCTCTACCTTTTCCCTTTACATTTTATTTGGGCTAAACGCTTACTGCATAATTGAATTGGCGCAGACGTGGACAGCTTTCTTGTTTTACATTCATCCCTTCGAATTCTTACCATAGGAGGACAAGCGCACTAGAAGCATGTATGTATGTATGTATGTACGTAATGATGAGCACACTTTACCATCCTCATCATCATGGGATGCAAGTCAAGGGGGGGCCGAGCCCCCCCCTGGGAAAATGAAAACACTCTGCCTGTGGCTGCACTTATTTTTTACTGGATGGGCATAGATGGGATGCACCTAAAGCATGAATGAGTCAGGCAGGTGGGATGGGCACCACATCACTCTAAATGGTTGGAAAAGTCTCATTTTGTTGTAGTTGTACGTGACCTTGTGGCACCATGAACAAGAATACTTTTTGGGCCATGTTCTTAACTGCTTTCTTTTTTACACCCCCACAGTGGCAACTGCCCGTGTGGGTGGTGTATAAAATGTACGGGAGAAAGCAACTGCCAGTGCAGGCAACCGTACAGTGCCAGTACTCATCTTCAGCAAGAAGGAAATATCATGCACGTATTCGTGTTCCTCCATAGAGAGAAGCAACAAAAGATGGCGGTGCATCTGATTGCTGGTGGCGGAGAGGGTGCTTTTGCTGTTCGGGTGGGCTCAACACCAGATGACAACTAATATTATGGCAGGACTGGTATATGGGTTGAGGAGGAACACGGTGGCAAAGTTTTCAGTAAAAAAATTAAAGCTGTTCCGCTCAACGGGAAAGCTGTCGGAAGTGCAGAGCAGTGATTCGCCATAATGGGCTGTAGCGCCGTTATTCGCTCACTGCTACCACCCCATGCAAATCAAATTTCCCGCCTTCGCAGTGCTCGCGCACCCCCTGCCTGAAACTGCGCCAGTGGGAGTTCTGCTCTTTTTCTGCTTGCTTTTCCTCCCGCACGTCGTGGCGTTACACTGCCACTCCTTTTTGCTTAGTAAAAACCAACCCAACGAGCGTTCATAACTAAACGAACGCGGGTGATGCTGGTTAATAACATCTATTTTGCCTGAAATGTACCTGCAGTTTTTTTTTTTATGCTAAGCAACAGGAAGATGTATGACAAGTGCCAGCGGTTGACGAGTTTCAAGCGGTTACGACTATTTAAATCGCTTAGTTTTCGAAGTCTTTGCGGGACACCCTACAATGGTACGGTGGCTCTACTTGGGTCCGTTATCTCGCTGTGCCTCCTGATTCCAGCAGTCAAGCAAAAACGCCCGTGTGTACGAGATTTCGGTGCACGTTAAAGATCCCCAGGTTGTCAAAATTAATCCGGAGCCCTCCACTACGGCGTGCCTCATCGCCTGCATTGTTTCTGGCGCGCGAAACCCTACAATCAATCATCTGATTCCGGCAGTCGCTTGACGTCGACCATTACAGCCAGCTACGACGACAAGGCGAGGCCCTAAAGGGCTCTACACTTAAAAACTTCTAACGGCATTCCGGTAGTTGTGTCGCTGTGTTGGTTCATGGAAAGCTAGGGCCCGCTTTTCTTTTCTCATGCAGGATCGAGGTCAAGTCGAGGATGTTCGACGCCTGCCTCGTCATCGACGGCGGCCTGTCGTTCATATTCAACGACGGTGCAACGGCGGTGTTTGAGATCTTCGACGAAGACGCCCTTCGGACAGTGCAATTTGTGGACTGACCCCCCTCGGAGAGTGCGAGGAACTCGCTGCCGTCGTTTTCCGGTGCAACCTTTGCGCGAGTTGCAGCTCAGTTTTTAGCGAGAGTGACCCACTCTGTTTTTTGGGTGTTGTTAAGTTTGGCGGCTGCGTTGCTCTTACACCCTCGCGTGCGCTGTACTTAAGTATTCTCTGCTCTGCTCTCAGGCTGCTGGTTCTTTTGCGCTTCTCGGTGTTTGTTGGGTTACGGGTGAGAATTGGCTTGCCATGGGGCGGCACAGAACAAATGTTTGTAGTTGCGGGTTTTCGGCAGTGTTGCGGCTGAGTTTTTACGCGGATGTTTTCGGGCTGAAGGGAGCTTAGAATGCACCTTTTTGTCGCGTCAGTGTGAAGGAAAAGCAGGTTTAGTTTCAAGTGCCAAGTGCATTTCTCAGTGTTGGTTGTGGGAAGCGAAGCGTCTGCCTCGTTTTTAAGTCTTCGTTTGTGCCTGTGTGCTCGCGTATCTCGTGCGTCACGTACCATAAGATATTGCCCAGTTCGGGGTGACTAGTAGGAAATGAGTATGCGGTTGATATTCTCGCTATGTACGTCGCGAGTTGTCGTATTACCGAAATTGCGGTGCAATTGCAAAAGTTGTGACTTCCCTTTTCAGTGCCTGTGTATATACACAACTTCATTTTTAACAATAATTGCGATTTAGTACGCTGTCTTTCTGCACTCTTTTCCCCGACCCGTTCTCTTTTTTATTGTCGGATCGCAAACCGACTTCGAAGTCTCCTAGAAGAAATAAATATATTTTTATAGAGATGTGCGATTCTTTCTCACACCTGGGTCGTATTGTGGGGACAAAAGCTGTCATAGAGCCAACAGCGCATGTTGTTTGACTGAACACATGTTGGCTTGAAAGGCAGCTTGGCAGTGCCAGTCGTGAAGTGCCCGTGTTGGTAAGTAACAACTCTGATGATAGCGACCATTGAGAAGGCAGGGATGAGACAGCTGCGCAAATTGCGCAGTTTAGATACAAATTTGTTTTCCTGTGCCAGGCTGCTCCGAAAGCTTGAAAATTGCCAAAATCGCACCAAACTGCTCCAAAACAGTGTGAGGGCGAAGGATTTTAACGCTCCCGTCAGTTTCAGTGCGGAAAAATGCTTACTGACGGCATAATTTTCCAGCACCTCCAAGGCTATGCCTTCTCTACGGGGAGGCGTGCCCGCGCCGCTGATGCACGCAGAGCGCTGCGCAGAGGGCGCTGCGACCAATCGGAGTGCCGGAGCGGTCGGAGCGAGAGCGGCCGCCGCCCGGCCTGTGCCGCGTGCTACTGCCGCGGAGAGCGGACGCGCATTGGGTTTTGTCGGCCAGTTAGAGCGGTTAAATCCAATGGCTCCAGGTACATCAGCTCACAATTGAGGCTGGGAGAGAACCCAAATTTTTCGCGAATCAGGCTACGGAGCCTATTTGCGGCCGCTGACCTTCGCGAGTGAGACCAAAGGGTGAACCGGAGCAACGAGAGCAGCAGTTTTGCTACCGCCGCTGGAACCATTATTTCGCACAATGTTGAGACAGTGAAATCACGTTTAAAGAGCCCGGCGCTGCCAGGCGCAGTGTTCTAATTGTTAAAACTATTGTGTTATCCCCGAACGTCGTGCATGAAGGTGGTGGGCATGTAGTCGGCGAGGCTAGCTCGCGGAAAACAAAAGAAGCTGTGTAGTGAAATGCTTTCCCCCCCCCCCCCCCCCCCAACACCCCCCCCCCAAAAAAAAAAAAAACCCGTTCCTAAATACTTCGGGCCGAGCCCACCCTCCGCCCCCCTTTGGGGTGAGGGGTGGGGCTTCAGCGGGGGGTGGGTGTGACGGGTAAAGCAAGGCATATGGTCATTGGATTAAATAAGCCTCAAGAACTTTTCAATTTCAAACAACCGCGAATAAAATGATTGGCCATAACACAAATATTCTCCCTTGTTGCTTTCCCCGAGTGCGTCTCGCGATTCACTCCGAGTATGCGGGTGATAAAAAAAGAAAGCTTTGTTGCAATGAACAATATTGCAAGCGCAGTTACTGTTTGACAGCCTGGTTCTATTAAAAATAAGTTTTGCGTGCCCCTTCAATTAAGTTAGCGAATTTTCCTGTAATTTTACAGGCGCGCGAAATAAAAGGTTTGATACTACGCCATGCAGTTTCTGCCTGTTGACAAAACATATGCATGCGTACACACGTAATATTTTTATTCAGCAATAACATTTAACATATTCCAACTGAGGAGGCAGCGAAGACGTGCGATGGGGCCTAATTAATGAACGATGCGAATTGGTCACATCTCGTTCAAGCTTAAAATTGACTCGCAAACAGAAAAGTCAGGATAGTTCCAAAGGGCCACAACAATTTTTGGAGCGTCCACACGTCCACACACCACACATATTTTCATGCGTTTACATAACCATGGCAGTGTGCATACGGCGGCGGTATACACAAAAACGCTTTTTTGTTAGGTAACAAGTCGAAATTCCGCGTAATGTGTCCAGCTAGCAAAAGATGCTGTGCCGACTGTGTTTCCGATGCCCCCGAGTATCGTGTGGAAACTTTTTGCCCGGAAGAGGAGTAACGTTGGAGCGCAGTGACACGATTTCGTGGTCTGGCTCGAGCGTTCATAATACGCAAAAACGTACTCCCATCAATTCATGCTTCGGTAAAAAAAAAACTATTCGTATTCGTAGGAACCAATTTATTTGGCTAATTTGTTGTGTAGACAGAAACGACGAGAGGATGAAACGCAGTTAAAACCGGCTGAAGCCGCCCAGACCCAGGAAAGCAGCATGCGGAGCGCCGTCCGCCGCACTGCTCCGCGCGCCGGCCGCGCTCCGATTGCCTGCAGCGCCGTCGCTGCATGCATCACGGAGGAGCCCCCTTCGCGGCCAGTGGACGGCAGACAAGCAAATCTTTCTAGGGACCATAGTACATGTTTAATTGATTGACCATCCAATAAAAAACTCGCGTAAATAGCTTTTTCTAAAGTCACAATGTCGGTTTGCACATGTTAAATTCTGTGAGCTTTTAAAGATTTTCCATCGAAAACCATTCCAAAGTCCTGTTGAAAAAATACTTTTTTAGTGAGGCGACAAATTGCTTGTGCAAGTTGAAAAATTTTCGGAGCGCCGTATCTCCGGAACCATGGAGGAAGAAAAAGTTAGGAGACGGCATCGTCACGCAGCTAGCCTTCGCAAGCCCAGCTCCGATGAAGCCGCTCCCTCCGACCTTTCCCTTTCTCAAACCACCGCAGTCGGCCCAGCACGTGACCTTCATGGTCGGGTTGGCCGGCGGCGGCGGCGGTCTCCGACTCCGGCGCATCTCTCGTGTTTCGTTGGCGGTAGCTTTTCCCCGTCCTTCCTGCATTTGTCTGCTCGGTGATCTCATGCCCGGTGCGGGCAGGAGTGTCGCGTACGTGCGGAAGACAAAAGCCGTGGGAAAAAAACCAACATATAGCGGTCTTCGTGACAACGGGCCGCAGAGTAGTTTCGAGCAGACGAAATTGAAGAGTGCGCGGCGGCCCATACAGCAGCGGCGCGCTGGGGTCACGTGGTGCAGTGACGCCTGGGCCGACTTCGATTTTGCGTTCAGTAAAGCTTGATGACGGGCTAGTTGGCGTAGCATTCTTCTGAGGGTAAGTTGCGCTTGTTAAGAACACTGAGATGGACACGGGAAAAAACGTAGACTTTCTTACCCTCGGAAGAATTCGATTTTACTTTCTCCGGCGGCGCCGTCTCCTAACTTTTTACTTCCTCCATGTCCGGAACGACATTACTGAACGCCGCCATCTTGGTGTGGTGAAGATTGGAAAACATGGCCGCCGGGTTTACTGTTGCTCGTAGTTCAGGCAGTGTGCTCGTCGACGATTTCTACTGTGCTTTTGGTAATGGGGGTGGCTGGGTTTACATTTGGTCGTTTTATCTGTTACGGGAAGTTGCGCGATTCGAAGGATGGGATTTCATCAAAAAAGTGGTACCCGCCAATTCGCCGTGTTTCGGCCTTGACTGTGAGGCGCGGTGCGTGCTTGAGTGAAATTTCGGATTCATTGCGGTGTTATAAAACGCTGAGTTATTGCTGCCTTTGACAGCGAGCTTGCGGGCGGCGATAATGAAACGATCGACACTGCAGAAGTGGCGGCGCAGGCTACATCGAGGCAAAATGTCCAAGCAGTGTCCGAAAGCGGGACGGGTTATTATTGCAGGCTAGTATAATGATTAATCTATCTGAACTGAAATTTAATGCCAAAATGGATGTGGCTAAACATATTAACGTTGCTCAAATTACAATCGTAGTGAACGTGCGCCTTGGGGACTGAAATGCGAGGGCTGGTGGGGTGTCGCACGACTGTCACCTCGCTTTGCGCAACTTTTGACGTGGCTCTACACTTGTGCGCAAAGCCGAGTCTGGGATAACAAAAATAATAATTTCGGCGTTCACATGAATGTCTTACGATTGCTTAGGTTCAATTCGACATTTTCAACAGAACTCCCTTTAAAATTTTTAAAAAAGAATTTAAAAACGGTTTGTAAAAATGTAGTGCAGTGCGCACCTTGTGATACTCTGGCAGAAAAAGAACTATTAGGCTGTTTCAGTGTTATGTACGTTCAAAAACGACTAAAAAGTGCACTCCCCACCCCCCCGAGTTGCCAAAAATTTGATTTTTTAGGCTCCTAAAGTGACATAAAGATGTTGTTCTGCTCCGAATCAAGGTTCTTCTGCTCCGAAATCGCGATTTCGCTGCTCCAAAAACTGCTCACAACTCTTATTCAGCTGTCTCACCCCTGAGAAGGGGACGAGCAAGTTGGTTTTAAACGAATGCCTGACCTTCCCCATAGCCAATATATAATTGATTTGGTGCCGAAAGGATGCCTTAATTGCTGAGAAATTTCTAATAAAGCGCTCATTAAACGTGAACCGATAAACCAGTTTCTGCCTCTATACCGGCGGCAGAGTGTAGCCGCACCTGCGTGCGTCGTTCTTCACGGGGGCAAAGCGCCCGCCGTGTGGGCCGGGCAGTGCGTGGACAGTGGTTAACAGCTAACAAAGGCTTTTAAGAGCGAAGCCCCGTAGGGATTGGGCTGTTGGTGTGTCCTGTCGTCGTCGTCGTCATAATTGTCGTATCATGTTGTCACGGTACTAAAACACCGGGAAACTCGTTTACACCTCGCGCTAGAGAGCTCCGTGCTTCAAAGAGACCTTTACAGCAAAGCTGTATACACCTCTACCCCCAACGGTTTCATCTCCGTTGGCAAACACGCCAGGGCGCTAAGAATATACTTACACACTGCATATGCTTCGTCCCTCCCCAGGTTTCACGTTAGTGGAGATGCCCGGGATTTTTTACGAGTCTCGGACCTACACTAACGCAGGGATGCTGCGTCAACAATATACAGGTTCGGACACGTGCAAAGCAGGTGTCATGGCGAGCTGGCCTTCTTTCCTTCAAGAAATGAAAAAAAAAAAATTGGCACAGCTTGCCCTATCGGTGCAAGGCTGGAGGAACAGCAGAGCTGGGGGTCGACCTAGCTCCTTCCCACACTGACAACGGATCTCAGGGGAGTGGGAACAGCTAAAGCAAGTACATGCACTGCGGCAACCCAAGGCTGTCCCCCTCGACATTAAAGGGGCACTGACACAAAAATTTAGCATCTTGTTTTTTTCGTTGCGATAAGTAGCTAGTGACCTACTTATAACCTGTAGAAACCTCATTTGCTTCAGCGTGCGACGGTTGTTTAATTAGAGGGATTTTAAATGCGGCCAGTCGCAGTTTCGGTTTCAGCGAGTGCCGCGAAACGATGGATTTTGTGGATTCTGTGTGAACAAAGCTGACCACGTGACCGTCGGAGGGATATCACAGAGCAGAGCCGCCGTAGCACTGTCGAATCCGCATCGACGGCAGTTTTCTGCGAATGCCCCCACGTACTGATCTCGTGAGGCGCTTAATTAAAAAGCGACCGTGGATGTGACGCAGGCGCTGCGAGTGCAAATGCTACCGCGGCTAAAGAACGACGCGCGACGCTCGAGGCGGTGGGTGGCAAGACGCGCGCTGGGAGCAGCCGGCCGGTCTGCCTACAGGTCCGCCTACAGATGTGTTCGGCTCAGCACTGCGGCGGATATTCGAGTGCCGCTCTCGTAAGCGGTGCAGATGACAATTTTTAATGCAACCCCGCCATCGCATCATTAACTCCTTTCTCATTTAAGACACTATGGTCGGGACTTGGGACAATTTCGTGCAGCGGTAACAAGCTATCACTCGAGCTACCTGCGCCGGCCTGGGCCACTTCGCGGCCGTGGCCGCCGCCTGCACAGCGACCGTGCGGCTAGCTCAGTGGGCTTTTCGTGCCTCCGGCGCGTTTTCGCATCTAATGGTAATAAACAGTAATAGAAAGAGAGTGCCTTGAATCGCTGTAGAACTTTGGTCGCGGCCAGCTGCCCGATTAGCTGACGAAATCACGGCGCCTCCGCCGCCAACGATCGGGTCGTTCGTTCTCGAGAGCAGAAAGCTCCGCCCTCCGGCCCTCCGATTGGAGCGGCGAGCCAGGCGAGCCCGCGTAAAACGCCGGTAGTGCGGAAGCGGCAAACACAAAACTCGTGACGTGTTTGGATGTTGTTTATTTACAATTGCGCGTGGTCCTCTGCTGGCTGCTCGGTTGCGTTTCGCACACTTCAAAATTGATTTTAAATATGTTCTAGGCTGTATTCGCCGCTGATATTTTGCAGATGATGTATATGTGTTCCCACCAATCTATCTCCGACGTTATCTCGCCTTCAAAATTTTGTGTCAGTGCCCCTTTAAGGTTCACCAAGATGTCGTCGCTGGTGACTGACTCAAGCCCGCTTACGTTACCTCCCTTTGACCCACCCAGGGCTTCTCCATGTCGACCCCTGAGTTCGCAAGCTTGACCGACCATAAACGTCACGTGGGCAACACAATGGGGCTGTGTGGGGAGCCCTGTAGCGACCGGCACGGGTCTGTCGAGCCGAAGGCGACGGCGACGAAGGCAGGAGCTCCTCACGTGGCGCCCGCTCACGTGTGCTGGGCAATTTTTTTTTGTTAAGCCCCCTACGCGAAGAGAGAGAGAGAAATAATTATTTATTGGAGAGTTTAGCTCCAACCCAAACAGGAGCTGGCTACTCCAGGCATTGGAGTATACAAAAGGTACAATACTTGCCCTAAGGAACCACAAGGGGTTAGATTAAGTACATTGAGACAGCAGCGGTCCTTACAGCAGTGGAATGAAGTTAAAAAAAAAACAAAAAAACAAAAAAAAAAACAAGAGAACTATACACATGACGAGAGCCTCGTGTCGGGGGAGTTCTTTTCTTCGTATTTTTTTGCTAACACCAATGGACCAAGCTCAAGCTTAACCAGCTCCACTGTTACAATGCTGGCCGAGAAAAGAGCAGTCTCTATGCTAACGGACAGAGCAGCTACTCTGTCCATTAGTATAGAGACTGTTGCGCTGCTGAGCACGAGGTCGCGGGTTCGATTCCCGGCCGTGGCGGACGCTTTTCTGATGGAGGCGAAAAGCAAAAACGCCCGTGTGTACGAGATTTCGGCGCACGTTAAAGATCCCCAGGTGGTCGAAATTAATCCGGAGCCCTCCACTACGGCGCGCCTCATCGCCTGCGTTGCGTCGGCGCGTTAAACCCTACAATCAATCAAGTATAGAGACTGCTAGAGATCATTCGTAACTGCTGCAGATCGACACTGCTAGAGATCGTTAGCATAGAGACTGCTAGAGCACACAGATCTAACCAGACTAGCCTGGGCTGGTCTGGTTGCGGTTTGGCTGACTCTGTTGGGCTGTGGGTAGATTCAGTTACCCTGACTGTATGCGTTTTGGAGACTGTTGGGGGTTTGTTATCCTAACAAAAGCATAAGGACGAGTTGGGCGAACTGTGCCCTCTGGCGAGCAAGCTTCAGTGGGCACCACATCTTCGCAGTGGTAAAAAAGGAAAATTTTAAGTTTCTGCTGTAACAGGTTAGAATCTTTGAGCGAAAAAGATGAGAGTGCCAGAAGGTGCAAAATACAAGTTGACAGGGCTGACACCAGAAACAAAGTTTATAGAAAAAAAAACAATGAATGGGTAGTACTAAGCGTGTATTATGAGTGAGTACACAGGACGTGGAGCCCCGTGGGCTGATTATTCAAGGTAAATGGGAAGTCACTGGTTCCCCTTCTTTCTCGTCTGTTGCCAGGTAGCCCTAGTCCTTGGGGATTCTTACGCAGTTTTTAACCACAGACACCGTGGGCTTGAACATGGGAGAAAGCAGATTCAGGACCTCTGCGACGATTTTTTCGAGGGTGAGCTGCCTGCGTGCCTTCATAAGTATGGAGGCCTGAATGCATAACTTCCTGTCCGCCGTGACAGTCTTGTCGGTGGAGGCCCGCGCTTCCTACTTCCCAGCCCTCGACTCCACGTCGATGTTGATCCACTGCTTCTCGTTTTCGTAGTCCTCGCGAAGACTCACGACAGTATTGAAAGGAAGCAGTTTGCCATCCTCTAGCGACAAGCATTTTCCGTCTTCGTCCTCGCCGCACGTGAGGGGATCCCAGCCCATTCAGGATCTAATAACCTGCTGAAGGGTCATCATCTCAATTTTAGAGGCTTCTTGAAGCTCGTTGACTGTAAGCGACAGACCGTTGTGTTCCAACAGGACGGCCATATCTGAAAAGTGGACGCTTGAATGGTGTAAACGCTCTTGAAGCAGTAAGCTGCCGGCTCTCCCGTGGACATGTTATAGAACCGCGTAAGCTTATACGGCTGCTGTTGGTCGTTAGAACGAGTATATAAAAATCCAATTTCCTGGATTCTCCAGACTCCACCATGTGCTGTCTCAGGCCTGGTTCAGGCCTTCGCTCAGGACGATGTCCTGAAACATTCGGCGTAGCCTAGCGGTGAACGCGAAGCCATATGCCTCCTTTAACTTCAAAAACATGCTCTCCATTGCCTCGTCACTGACTGAAATTTTGTACATCAATCGCTTAGACATCTTTTTGGAGTAGGACTTTTCAAACGAATCCTTGCCGTGTAGACCCCTGAATACGGTTATTGCCTGCTTGAGTGCGCTTTCGAGGTCAGGCGCGTCTGTGTTTGGAGATGTCTTAGGCATCAGACTGCAGTACTTCGCCAGGGGTTCGGGAGACCTCAGATAAGAGTTGGTAACACTCGGGGCTGCGTTGCTGTTGACAAACTTCTCACAGGCAGTACTCATGGCGTGACAAAGTCTTCGTCCATTGCGAAGGTGTTGCGCACCACTTCCTTGAACTTGTGGTGCATGTGGAGCAGAGTGGTCGCGTAAAAAATCGGGTCCTTGACGTCTTCGCCGAGACGCTGTATCGCTTGGAAACCCTGCATTTGGTCGTGCTCTTTGGACAAAGACAAAGGTCGAAGCAAGGCGAGGGCGGCGGGCACGCGAGACGCGAGACTCTGCATGCGTCCAACGGTCCGCTTCCTTCTCTTTTCGCGGGAGTTCTTGAAGTTTCGAATGCAGGATGTCGATGTGGTTCTCGATGAAAATATTGTCGCAGATCTTGAGCAACGGCTGCAGGGTTGAGTTGTGCATGTACGATCTCATGCGTTGCTTTTTCTCGCTGATGCACCGTAGCGCCACCGTCACATAGTATTGGTGGCGGGGCAGTTCTTCAGTTACGCTGCACTCAGACGGCCGTGGAAGCGTTCTGTCTCTGCGAGGAAGGCGTCCTCGAAGGTCTCCTTGTACACCGAAAGTAGGGGTTGTTAAGCGTTTGCGTCCTCTTCGTTTACGCCAAGCTCGAGAAAGGAGTGCAAGGCGCTGCTGAGGAACCTCGTATTGATGGTGTCACCGAGGCGCTCCTTTTCTATTAGCTTGAGCAGGGCCCTGGTCGCTTGTTTCTGTAACGGCACCAGGAAATTGTCCCTCTACGAAAGCAGTGCTAGGCAGTATATCTCTACGGCGTTCGAGTTTGCCCTTTTGCGCACCCGCTGGACCCAATGGCGGTTGAGGTATACGAGCACAGACCATTGAGGGCCTTGCTTGAGAACTTGAACCTCTCTCAAGCACACAAGTAGAACGTCAGAAAATCTTCATCCATTAGATCAATGCCCTCCTTACGGAGGCTGTCGAGGTAGTCGTTGAGGAAATCTTTGATTCTCTCGAACAGGTCGCAGTGCAACGAAGAGTCTGGTGGCGGAAAATTCTGTCCCTTCGTCCCAGGCTTCCGTGCGCAGTCCAGCGGCTTGGGGCTAGCGTAGTCGCATAATCGTGTGTAAAGCTCCATAAACTGTGCCCTCGACATGTCCTCGTTACTCAGGTATACATTCTTCAGCCCATATTCAATGCCGGCCCACATACTGTCTACGTCGACGGGGCCAAGCTGTCTGATATTCTGGTAAGCTGCCGGTTGATCGTTGGACGCCATTGTTGTTGTTGTTGTTGCGCCTTTAGATATGGCACATACCCAATCAGGGGATCGGCCATTCAACAGGGGACGTCGCCGGAGCTGAACGGCTGAGCTGCCTGAAGGTGCTAGGCCTACCATTGCAGAGGAAATTAGATGACCGCTTTCAATAAAAGTCCTGATGGCGACTTCTATTGCTATTCCGGGCTATATTTATCACTTCCTTACCTGTGTGTGGAACTTTATTTTTGCCAATAGTGCCTTTCTGGGCAGCGGTTATGCCTGTAGCTCTGGTTACGTGCACCCGTTTGTGAGCGAGCAGGCGCTGGCGCCTGCTCGCCGCTCGCGGGGCCGCGCGCGTGGAGTGACGTCACGAGTTTTGACGAGCGCTGGCCGCGCACTTCTTTTAGCTACCACAGGATGATGTCACATTGATGTTCATTTGCTGAGTGCCGCTCCGCGTGCTGTTCCGTAGGCGCGATAATCCAATTAAAGTATGTCTTCGCGTCGCAGGCCGCTCATATTTCAGCCGGGGTATTCTGTTGAGCAAAGGAAGCGAACTGTGCAATAATATTTTGGTGTCAGTACTCCTTTAACAAAGCAGTCTTTCGGTGGCCCAAATGAAGTTGTGAAGCAAGAAGTAAATTTCTCGTTAGGGTGTGCAGCCTCAAAGGGGCTGCTGGCCCCATGGGGCTGCTGGCGTCTACTGTCGTCGTATTGTCGTTCGTCTCATGTAGTCATGGCACTAAAACACCGGGAAACGCGTTTACGCCTTGCGCTAGAACGTAACATGTACTAAAAAATACCGGGACACTCGTTTACGCCTCGCGCTGGAGCGCTTCGTAACGCGTACTAAAAAAAAACACCGGGACACTCGTACGCCTCGCGCTAGAGAGCTTCGTACTTCAAAAACAAGTGACTTTTACAGCAAAGCTGTATCTACCCCCGGTCTCTTCGTGGCGCTTCGAACTCCGACGGTGGCACCTCCGCTGAGCTCTGGCGTTCTTCCCTTCTACAACCGTCACTGCACTCAGCAGCAATACAGGCAAGACCACCGACGCCGAAACCTGCAGGGACCCTCAAGTCCAAGTTTCAACCTCCGGTGAGCCCCCGTTTTTCATGAACGTCACCCCAAACATCGACCACGCCGGCACGGCCAGCTAGGCCTAACTGGCGCTTCGGCGAACCCGAACACCATGGTAACGGTAGCGTGCCCCGCGCTGATCATCCAGCTCTCCCACAACAACCAGCCATGTCCTCCGAGACGGATTCCCGCTGGCAAACCGTATACCACTCCCGCCGACGCAGCCAAGACCTCGCAACAATTATAATCCGACCTTTTTAACGAGCACAGTCTATAAGCGATGAGTTTTAATGGACTTTTTATTGACTGTATAGAAACACAATAGGTTTTTTTTTAAAACTCAACGTCCATTTTTAAGAAGGAACGCCCGAAAGCTCAATTCTGCCAACGCTGTCGTATGAGAGGCCACCACAAGGATGTGTGCGTTTTGCCCCCTTCTACGGGGATCTGCCAGACTTGCTCCCAAGACCTTACCAAAATTCCGCCCGGCAAAGAGCATGATTGCTACGCCACGTACCGCAACTGCAAAGGCGCTCATTCCAGCAGCTGGATAGAGTGCCCTGAGAAACTTAAAGCCGACGACAAGGTTACCCAACAAGCCTACCGCCGCCGACTCGCTTCCCGCAAAACAGACAACCAGACATCTCCTGCTTCGCAAGCACCGGACAACCACCGTTCCAGATGCAAGTATCGCCATCGCCATCCAAGCACCACGGGCAGAATCCACCATCAACGACAAAACTTGAAGGACAACGAGACCAGGCCTACTCAACGCCAAGACGAAGACGCAGCGCACTCACCAGCAGCACAGGCCCCGCGACATTAAGCAGTGGACCAGCCATTCACCCCCTCCCCTCCTCCCCGAGGCCTGAAGCCACGGAATCAGCTTCATACCGCTATGCACTTGCCCCACCTCTATACTTACAAAACAACTAACCAACCAACTGTACCCATTCTCACCACCATCCAAGATCTCTTCCTCTATATAAGTGCCAAATTCGGTGCTCTCGAACGCCTTGTTGCCACCCTAGAAGAAGCATTAGGCCACCCCTGCAATCCAACAAACGCGCCCGTTTCCTATCAGCGAGGCCCCGCACTCGCAATGCTAGCTCCGCCTGTATATCTCACAAACCATGAACACGCAAAAAAGCTTTATTAATCTGGCAATGGAACAGTCGCGGCCACTGCAAGAAACTTAACTACCTCAAAGCGTATATCAAAGCTCACGATAACCCTCCCCCCCTCTTCCCCGAAATTATCCTCCTTTAGGAAGCCTTTCACGCCCCAGCTGTATCGGGCTAGAACACGTATCACACAGATTACCCTGAAGACCCGCATTCCCTTAATTTTGTCACTTCAATAGCCAAACACTTTGCCGGCAACCAACTTTGGTAACACAAGGAGGAAATCGGGGCAACTCTGTGTTTTGTTTTCAGCCTCAGCTGTGATTGAGCAGGACCCCGTGCACCTACATCGGTGCAAGTCTGCATGTTTTACGTCTTCAGTCTCAGCTGTGATTGAGCAGGACCCTGTGCACCGAGATTGGTGCAACTCTGTCTCTTTCTTCGGATCATCATCGTCGTCGTAGTCGATGAGCCTGGCTTTGTTCAGACTCTGCGAAGAACGCATCAAAATCATGAAAGAAATTCTGCAATCCCCCGAAAAATATCTGACCACCCAGCCAACGTCCGGAGGACCACGGGGAACCCAAAATTCTTGCTGTAGGTCAAGATTTCATGAACTTACGGCCATCTGAACTTCCGAAGCGGGAGCTCACGAGCTAAGCCTACTTTGGAACAGGCCTCCTCAGGCGTGGCTCTCGATGGCGCCGCCAGCTCCTGTCGTGGACGCAATAGCTTCCACGGTGCTGGAGACCGATCGACCACAAGAGGCGCGCATGGAGCTGAATGAATAGGACCAGAAAAGAGACGACGAAGAGACTTGTCAAGGGAACTGGATCGAGGTTGTAATGAAAGTCGAAGAGAACGAAGAACAAGAACGGACTGCTGGGAAACCAAACAGAACTTCATCCCACTACAACTACAGCCCAGGAAGCAAAAGCAGCCAAGCCTCGCGTCTCCTCGAAGCCGCTACCGCTACCGAAAGATGACTTTAAGATGGTTATCAGACCCACGGAGGGTCTTGACTTCCGAAAATACCAAGCGGCAACCATCTCCGACAGCATACTCAACGATGCTCAACTCTCATGGAAGCAAGCAAGCATCAAGATCAGAATCGACTACGACCAAAACATCGCGACCGTAAGCACACCTCACGAATTTGCAACAAGGAAGCTTGACATCACACAGCTCAACATCCACCCCAGCCGAAAAAAACCATTGGCCGACCAATTGGTCCAATTTGCCACCCAATGGGTCCAAATGGAAACCCAATGGGTCCAATTGGACCTATTGGAGCGATCCGAATTGGGCCCATTGGCCCGATTAGGATGGCCAGTTGGGCCAATTGGACCCATTGGCTCCAACTATAAAGTTAATACTACTGACTGCTCCAACATGATGACCCAATCGGGGAGCCATTTTGGATAGTATTTGGATAGTATTCAATTACGACAACAAATGGCTGAAATTTAATTCTCTCTTTCACCCTTAATTTGAAACCTTCAGAAATGTTCAAAACTTGCAACCTTTACAAATGTATATTTATGAGGCAATTAATTTTGATATTACAATCAGCAATTCAAGATAAAGTTCTTAAAAAACATAACAAACACACTAATGAAAACTTTCCGACACCTTGGCAAAATTGTTTTGAAATAAAACCCCGATCCAATCCAATCGAATCCAATCCATAGACGGACAGTGGACAAGTGATATTCAACGTGGTGTTGGCGGTGTAGGTAGTGTAGGCGTGTTGATCGGTTGCACACGCAGTCTTCTCTGACTGCATTGCATTGGAAATGTAAGGTGGTCTGCAAGAGTGTGAGAAGTGGCGACGATGATATCGCACACCCATAGCAGTGTGTTTCAAGATGCATCTTTACGCTGAACGCCGCTAAGCCTCGCACCGAAGGAAGAGTGTCTCTGTTTATGTGAGTATACTGTTTATATGTAAGTTTTCCTTGCCATTTTCACCAATCATAGCGTGAGCGGTGTTATTAAGAATTAATTTGTCTGCCTAAATATATTTCAGGGCTGTTGATGTTACGATTGACGGGTTCACGACATCGCCGCGCAACGCAGTTCGCCATGCATGGGACGTTGTTGGGACGAGCTCACGTCTTTCAACATTTCAGTGCCTTGTTGTTTTAATGCGCGAAACTGCGGTTTATCATAAACTTAACCCATTGTTCGCTTTTGCCACTCACTTTGTGAAGGTCCAGCCAGCCTGCGGCGAGCGGAGCACGGCATGGACAATGGCCTGTGAAAAATTGCTTAAACGACGAACTGTCTGCATGCTGTGTATACAAACAGAGCAATAAAGGTATTCATTCATTCCGAGAGTTCTGATTGTGATACAGGTAACCAACGCATTGCAGCGGCAGCTCAGATGGAGTGGCTGCGGCAGTGGGATGAACCAACTAAAAGTGCAACAAGTTGGCGGCCAATGGGAAGACCTTTGGCGTTCCAATGGTCGGCCAATAGGTCGCCCATTTGGACGGCCAATGGCGCCAAGGACGGCCAATGGGTGCCTAAAACATTATTGGCCGACCAATTGGCCGGCCAATTGGTCGACCATTTGGCCGACCAATTGGAACGCCAATAGGTCGGCCAATGGTTTTTTTCGGCTGGACGGCAAGTGTTTCAAAATCAATCATTACGGCTTTTTCCCCCAGGATTCAAGTGAAGGCGTCTTGCACGACATACCGATTGAGCACACCCCCCAAGAAATTCTCGAAGATTTATGGATGCCCGGATACGAATTCGCGGCGTGTCGACGACGGTAATTACCATCCGAGGACAGAGAGTCCCCGTCTATGTCTACTACAAAAGAGTACAAACTCGTTATCTGTACAAAAAACCCTTCCGTACTGCTTCAAGTGCTTCAAGCAAGGCCACCACTCCGACGTGTGCCCCACGCCAAACGTCATAGCATGCGAACGATGCGGTGCCCGTGACCCACAACCTGACCACCTGTGCAACCCCAAATGTGAGCTGTGCCAGGGGGACCACCTCACCGCCAGCAAGGAATGCAGAATGCGGTTCCGGGAGCCGTACCTTCTCCGAAGGAAGAAGTGGGAACGCGACCACCCCTCCACTCCGACGGAGTCCACCATCCGGTCCCGCAGTGCCACCCCGGACCGGATGGTGGGCCAGCCGGCCGCTCAAAGTCGCGATCGACCGTCCGACCCCAGGGGAACCATTCGCGGTCCCGGTCAAAGTCCCGACAGCACGGGGAGAAGCAAGGGCGACAGGACAACGACACTGACCGGAACAAGGGCAGCTGGGCCTCTGTTCTCTCTCCAACTGCTCGTCCGTCCAGTTCACAGTGCAGCGAATGTGATAAACTACAACAAGAAATCAGGACACTCAGGGCAGAAATTCAATCACTCAAATCCATCATGACACAACTCAAGAAAACATCCGCGCCAACACCACAAACACAACCCGGTGCGCTCCCTGAAGATGCCTCAGTAGAGCCCATCACGACACCCCTGACACAACCCATTATGGAAAAGAAACGAATGCTGGAACAGGTGTCACCTATGCAAGACGAAACCGCCGTTAGTTAAATTACAAAGCGGTCTTGAACAACTCACTACTCTCGTCCAGGGCCAGCTAAAGACCATCTCCGCTCAGCTAGGACAACTTGGGAGTCAAGTGGCGCAGCTCTCGGGACAAATGCACAGCACCCAAACCAGAATCGAGAGCCTAGAACTTCAGCACTAGACAAGCACCCGCCGTCACTCAAGAAGGGACAAACCGTACTTCCGCCTAGGACAGACAGACACGACGGCCGAAAGCTACGCCACAAATAATGAAGACTAACTCCAGGCAGAGTCCGCAACCGCCGCTACTAATCTGGCAGTGGAATTGCCGAAGCTTTATACTTAAGAAGGGTGACTTACAACAATATATGGCTAATCAATCTCATCCCCCGGATGTTATATCTCTGCAAGAAACGGCCAAGCCCGCAAAAATTCCTGGCTACGCAATTCACATCACTAATAACGGAAGGGATGTCTGCACCCTAATTAGGAAAGATATCACGGCTGTTCAACACCCCTTGGCAACAAACACTCACGATAATATTCTAACCGAACTAGTTCCTCAAAAAACGAAAAGAGGTCGAAGCATTTTTATCCTCAACATCTATTGCCGGCCGAAAAACAAAGCCCTTGGACTGGAGGGTATACAGGCAAAACGAATAGCGGGATCTATTCCCTTTGTCATCGCAGGGGAACCTAAACGCCCCACACCAAGCCTTGGGCTACACGATATCAAACCAAACGAGGAAGAGAGCTCTCCAACATTATCGACGGAGAGAGCCTCACCCTCCCTCATCACAGACCCATGCACGCCAACCAGAAGTAGGCACTAGCACGACGAGAGATACCTGTCCGGATCTTACCTTAACATCAAATATCTTCAACGTTAATTGGAGGAATTGTGAGGAAATCTTAGGAAGTGATCACATGATCATCGAGACCAAAGTGTATGGCCTCGTCATACATACGGAAATTCGGAGAAGCGAAACTTACGAACTGGGACGCGATAAGGAAAAAGAGAAGTCAAGACCCGACCACCACAATAGAAGACATAGACGCATGGACCCAAGACCTCTGCAACCACATTTCACAAAACACAAAGAAAATTCAAATTTACAATCAAACACCGGCAGTGGACAATCACTTGCTTCACATCTGGGAAGCCCGGCGCAGCTTACTGCGGAGATGGAGGAAGCAGAGACACAACAGAAAGCTCCGCTTACGAATCGCCAAACTCAACAGCAGAAGCGGCCCAGAATGCGGCGCAGCTTTGCTGCTAAAACTGGCTACATATATGTGACACCCTAAACGGAAGACTCAGCACTTCGAAGTCATGGCACATTCTTAGATATCTGATAGACCCTACCAAGAGCAAGGGAGAAACTAGCAAGACAATGCAGACTATAATACACCAGTATGAAGGATCTGGAGAGGACCTCATGTGTGCCCTCAAGAACAGGTATTTCCCGGACACACCCAAGGAAGTTTTACCGACATACAGTGGACCACCGAATGCCACCCTTGATAATAACAGCTTGATAATGAATAAAACCGGTTGAGGTGCAGGTGGCCCTGGTCAAGATCCGCCGGAACACGTCTCCTGGCATGAACAAAATAACTAACAAAGCCCTGGCAAACCTGGACGACGCTTCCATCGTTGCTCTGGCCACCTACATAAACGATTGCTGGATGACCAGCATTCTCCCAAGTTTATGAAAGGAGGCAGAAGTGAGATTCCTAGCCAAACCGGGCAAGACGCCATGCGTCGACAACCTCCGTCCGATATCCCTCACCTGCTGCATTGGGAGGTCATGGAACACGCTGTTCTATACAGGTTGCAAAGGCACTTAGAAACTACATACTAAATGCCACACACCATGTTCGGATTTAGCCCGCACCTTTCCACGCAAGACATCCTACTTCAACTAAAAACCGACATCTTCGAAGCAGCCAGTAGGACCACTGCTGAAGGCCATCCTCACATTAGACCTCAAGGGGGCCTTCGACAACGTGGCTCACAGCGCCATTATGAAGAACCTCAATGACCTCGGCTGCGGCGAAAGAATGTACGAATACGTCCGTTGTTTTCTCACAGACCGCAAAGCTATCATCAAGATGGAAAACCTACAATCCGGCGTTTCTCATGCCGAAGTAGGCGTACCCCTCAAGGCGCGGTTTTGTCCCCAATACTGTTCAACACCGCTCTGATTAACCTCCCGAAAGAACTGAACAAAATTCCGGACCATCAAGCACGGCATTTACGCCGACGATACAACGATTTCGGTGAGTAAGGGATCGCTGGGAACCATGCAGGACCACCTCCAACAGGCCGCAGACGCTGTCCATGCGTACACAAAGCAATGCCGCGTCACCTGCGCGCCTCAGAAATCGGAGCTTCTCTTGGTTCAAAAACGCCACCCTGATCCCCCCACGGACGTTCACGTCATGTTGGATGGCATCATAATTTCCCCAACTCGAAACATCAAAATTCTGGGAATGACTTACCAGGAAAATTGTAAAAATACGCAACTAATCCGGAAATTGGACTCGTCAACCGCTCAGATCGTCAGGATGCTCCGCCGCATTGCCAGCCAAAAACACGGAATGAAGGAACAGGACATGCTGAGTCTTGTTCAAGCTTTTGTAATTTCACATATTACGTACGTCGCCCCCTACCCCACCCTCCTGGCCGCAGAAAGGCGGAAGATCGACACCAATATACGAGAGGCCTTTAAACAAGCCCTCGGACTTCCGGCAAGCACTTCTTCGTCTTGTTTGATGGCGCTAGGGGTGCACAATACCAAAGACGAGCTTACAGAGGCGCACCTGAACGCCCAGAAAGCGCGACTAAACACTACCGCGGGCCGGCAAGTACTTATGAACCTGGGATACTCCCCTTTGTTGGAAATGGAGACTGCCGAAGACATTCCACCGAAAATTAGGTCGAAGCTAAAAATTGCTCCCCTTCCAAGAAATATGACCCCTCAGCACCATGAAGGCAGAATAACAGCCAGGGAACAAACCCTTGAAATGCTGTATACTGTAACTCAAAAACAACAGCATTCACAGACGCAGCGGACTACGCGCGTGGAAATACGAAAACAGCGGTTGTCGCCTACCCCACTGACCTTATTACTAGTGTCACCCTTCGCCAGGCTACCATCCTCGAAGCGGAAGAAGCAGCTCTCGCATAAGCAATAACCCAGACCAAAGCCAAGATTATTGTTCCGCACTCGCAAGCGGCGTGTCGGAAGTACATAGCTGGAAGAATTTCCGCGAAAGCCCTACGCATCCTAGTCCAAAACCCTCCCGAAAGAACAGTCAAAATCATTTGGACGCCTGCCCACTCATCCTTCGCGGCAATGCAGCGGCTCACGCTCACGCCCGAGATCTTGCTCGCCGGGCACCGCAAGAGGACGATGAGAAGACCAGACACTCATTTATTACACACAACGACATCACCCAACACTACATGTTCACACGACGCACCTTCCCGCCACCGGCAGAAAAATTAATAAAAGGACAAGTCACCCTCCGACAACTTCAAACAAACACATTTCCACATCCCACACGGCTACATGTCATTCACCCCACAATATAGTGCAGCCCCTGTGCAGGCACTGCGGCAGCCCAGCAACGCTCTTCCATAAAGTTTGGGCATGCCCTTCAAACCCAGACCTTGCACCAATTCCCAGCCCTACATACGAGCAGTGGGAGAGTGAACTTGCCAGCTCGGACCTAAGTAAGCAGCTTTGGCTCACTGAAAGGGCGAAGACGGCAGGCCGCACCAACGGAGTCCTGGACTGAGGACCCCGCCCACTTACAAGCTCGATATACCTGTTCAATAAAGTTTTCTCCTCATCCTTCTCTTTCTTCGTCTTCAGCTTCATCCATGCATGACTAAGCATAAGAACGTGCACCTAAACCGGTGCAACTCTGTCTTTTTCTTCGTCTTCAGCCTCAACCGTAATTGAGCATGACCACGTGAAGCTATACGCTCTTTCCAGGACCTACAGGTGGCGCTGCGTAAAACTGCAATGGCGGTCCTCCCTAGCTGCAGTAACATGCGCGCCAGCATCAGTAGTGGCCTAATAGCCGGTAATTCAGCTAGAAATAACCACTTTATTCAAAACTAAACATATACATACGCTGCTTAATGCGAGGCACCATTCGAATCGTTTCAGGGTGTCTGGGGTGGCGTAACGGGAGCCGCGTGCAACGCAATCCGCTGTGCACGGCTCAAGCCGCACGGACTTGGTTTGAGGACCATCCCGCCTCACTGGACAAAAAAAAAGACAAAACTCCTATAGGATGTGCAAAGCTAAGTTTTAGGACATTATCACAGGGTGCGTTATACTTCAGGCATGTGTATTTTTTTCCCTGTGTGCATGCTGAGCAGCAGATCTTGCGCATCGAGCGCGGGCGATATGGGCGTATTGCGTGTTGTGCTTGGGTGTAGTAACGTAGTAAGTAGTAAAATGTGAGTTCTGATTTTGGGCAGTAAAACCGCGGGGACGAGGGTCCCATTACGTCGTATCAAGTGGTAAACAAGCGAATATGTTAGCATATATATATATATATATATATATATATATATATATATATATATATATATATATAAGAAAAACTTTGAACAAGGTAAAAGCACGATTGTTGTTGGCAACAATCGTGCTTTTACCTTGTTCAAATTTTTTTTTCTTGTGTTCTCTACCATCTTCAAAGTTCTACTGCTCCCTATATATATATATATAAGCCTACGTATTTCCGCGTGCGTGTAGCATATACACTAGCGCGTGATATTGAATCATACATAAAAATACAAACATTATATTACAGGTGCGCATTTGGCTTGAGATAATGTAAGAAAAATCGTTTTTTTTTTCTTTATTTATTTACTTGTCTTCGCAAAAGTTGGAGGTGACCAGGATGAAAGCCGTTCTGCGACAGTTTGAGGGTTCTTTGGCCACCGATGGCAACGAACAAAAGAACACACATACCCGGCATGAATAATTTCAGGAATTATTCAAGAGTACGCGAGAACAATGATCAAAACAACACTTACACAGCTACAACTGCAACTACAAGTGCGATAAATACGGGAAAAAAGTTACAAGCACTAAACAAGCACATATACAAGCACTAAACACGTTCACATTATTATGCTCACAAATTGACATAAATCAAACAAATCATAATATACTTTTCCAGAAGTTTGCAAAAAAATACGCGCACATCTTGTTCAGGTGGAATAGAAAAAGAAATACAAGCATCAGGAAACGATGCAAGAAGTGTATGGGAGTTCCGCAAAAATAATAAAGGTAAAGACGGTTTCATAAAGATGCAATGAAAGCAAGAAGTAATAAAAGCACCTTCGTGTTAGGCTGTGTATAAATCAGTTAAATAAGCAGTGCTTAGGAATGTAACCTCTATACCTTGGCTATCAAACCGATTCAGCAAACGTGGCAGGTTATTTTCAAACATTTGCATCCCATACTTTGTGCGAGATTTTGGAATCCTCCATTTCTCTGCTTTTCTAGTTTTGTAAGACAGTTCATCATCATCATCATCATCATCATCATCGGCTATCTACGCCCACTGCAGGGCAAAGGCCTCTCCCATTATTCTCCAATTACCCCGGTCCTCTGCTAACTGCGAACAATTTATCCCGCAAACTTCTTGATCTGATCTGCCCATCTAACTTTCTGCCGCCCCTTGCAACGCTTGCCTTCTCTAGGGAACTATCTTGCTATCTTGCCTTCGCTTTACATGCCCTGCCTACGTCCATTTCTTCTTCTTAATTTCTACAAATCTATGCTTAATACGCGTTTGTTCCCTGACCCACTCCGCTCTCTTCTTGTCCCTTAATGTAACACCTATCATCTTCCGCTCCATTGCCCGCTGAGTCGTTCTCAATTTAAGTTGAACCCTCTTAGTGAGCCTCCAAGTTTCTGCCCCGTAGGTGAGTACCGGTAAGATGCAGCTGTCATACACTTTATTCTTCAGAGACAATGGTAGGCTGCCATTCATTATCTGAGAATGTATACCGTTTGCACTCCACCCCATTTTTATCCTTCTAATTATCTCTGCCTCAAGGTTGGGATCCGGGGTCACAACTTGGCTTAAGTAGATATATTCGCTTACCACTTCCACTGCCTAGCCACCTATCTCAAACTGCTGTGCTGTCCCGAGGATATTGATAATTACTTTGGTTTCCTGCATATTAATTTTCAGGCCCACGGTTATGCTCTGTTTGTCCAGTGCGGAAAGCATGCTTTGCAATTCGTCCCCCGAGTTACTTAGCAAGGCAACGTCATCAGCAAATCTGAGGTTACTTAGGTATTCTCCATTAACCCTTACACCCATTTGTTCCCAATACAACGTTCTGAATACTTCTTGTAAACATGCTGTGAATAGCATTGGAGAGATTGTGTCTCCTTGTCTGACACCCTTCCTTATAAGTATTTTACTGCTCTCCTTATGGAGGATGCTCGTAGCTGTGGGCCCATTGTAGATATCCTCTAGTATTCTTACATAATGTTCATCTACCCCCTGGTTCCGTAATGCCTGAATGACTGCTGAGGTTTCGACCGAGTCAAATGCTTACTCATAATATATGAAGGCTATATATAGGGGTTCAGTATGCTCAGAGCACCCCTCTATCACCTGACTGATCGTGCGAATAGGGTCCATTGTTGAATAACCTTAACGAACCCCTGCTTGTTCTTTAGGTTGACTGAAATCTAAGGTTGCAGAAATTCTGTTAGCGATTACCTGGGTAAGTACCTTGTTGACGACTGACAGTAAGCTGATTGGCCTGTAATTTTTCAAGTCCTTCATGTCACCTTTCTTATGGATTAGGATGATGTTCGCGTTCTTCCAAGATTACGGTACACTTGCGGTCATTGGTATTGCGTATAGAGTTTTGCCAGTTTTCCAATTACGATTTCACCCCCATCCTTCAAGAGGTCTGCTGTTATCTGATCCTCACCAGGTGCTTTGCCTCCTTTCATTTCTTTCAATGCCTTCCTTACTTCTTCGGTCGTTACTGGTGGGATGTCCGTCTCCTCTGAACTACTTTCTCGTTTGGCATTATCCTGGATGTCCCACCTACTGTGCAGATCCGTATAGAGCTCCTCTAGCACTGTGACTATTTTATCCCTATTTGTGATGACATTGCCTTGCTTGTCTTTAAGTGCATACATCTGATTTTCCCCCACGCCAAGACGCCTCTTCACTGCTTTCAGGCTACCTCCGTTCTTTACAGCGTATTCGACCCTCTCCATATTATACTTCCGTATGTCAGCTGTCTTACGCCTATTGATTAACTTCGAAAGCTCCGCTAGTTCTATTCTGTCAGCTGGGGTGGAGATTGTCATGCTTTGCCGTTTCCTAATTAGATATTTCGTCTCCTGGGGAATTTTGCCTGTATCCTGTCTAGCCATCGTTCCCCCTGCTTCTACTGCCCACTCCGTGATAATGCGTCTAAGGTTGTCGCTGTCTTCCTGTGTCGTAGACTCTGCTTCCTGGTAAGAGCTAAATATCGGTTCTGCAGCGTGATCCTGAATTCTTCTACTTTACGTCTTACTGTTAGTTCATTAATCGGCTTATTTCGTACTAGCTAGTTGCGGTCCCTCCTCAAATCTAGCCTAATTCGAGATTGTACCATACGGTGGTCACTGTGCCTTACCCTTCCGAGCATTTCCACATCCTTCACGACGCCAGGGTTATCGCATAATTAAAGTCTATTTCATTTTTATGCTCCCCATTCGGGCTCCTCCACGCCCACTTCCGGCTCTTCCGTTTTCAGAAGAAGGTATTTATTATGCGTAGGTTATTCCGTTCTGCCAGCTCGACTAGTAGGTCCCCACTGCTATTTCTACAGCCCAGACCATAGTTCCCAACTGCCTTGTCTCCAGCCTGATTTTTGCCTACTTTAGCATTGATGTCCCCCATAACTACGGCATACTGCGTTTTTACTTTAGCCATGGTCGATTCCACATCTTCATAGAGGCGTTCCACTACCTGGTCGTCGTGGCTGGATGTGGGTGCGTAGCCATGTACCACCTTGAGTTTGTACCTCGTATTGAGCCTAATTACAAGACCTGCTGCCCTTTCGTTAATGCTATAGTGTTCTTCTATGTTGCCAGCTATGCTTTTATTGACTAGAAATCCCACTCCCAGTTATTTTCTGTCCACTAGACCACGGTAACATAGAGCGTGTCCATTTTTCAGCATCGTAAAGGCTTCACTCCAACCTCACTAAGCCCTATGACATCCCATTGAATGCCCTCTAGTTCCTTGAACAAGAACTCTAGACTCGCTTCACTAGATAAGGTTCTCGTGTTAAACGTCGCCAGGTTCAGATTCCAATGGCGGCCTGTCCGGGTTCAGGTATTCTTAGCACCCTCTGCTGTGTCACAAGTCTGACCGCCGCCGTGGTCAGTTTCTTCGCAGCCACTGGAGACTGAGGGCCGTGGGTTAATTGGCGTATTCATGGGATGTTGTGGCCGTTACTACACCAGGGTGCCAATCTTGCTCTGGTGAGGGAGTGCATTACCGGCAATGGTCGCCGGAGTCAGGCCGCACCCCAAGCCCAATTCTACAATTCCATCAATTCGCGGATTTTTTTAAATGCAGAGCATTTCAGTAACTCACGATGTCACCCGCGTTGACGTCCGTAGTCCGCACCGTCGTTTTCCCTACTATATAAAAAATACTATCCGGCGCCCGGTTTCAATCCCTCGACCCTGCGGGCGGAACGCAATGTACATGGTGCTCTTCCCACTGTGCCACAAAGCCGACACAGAATGGGACGCTACGAACGCGCCTTACATCGTTGACTCATTCAAATTACTGCTGAAGAGCGCTCTCTCGTCAGCAGTTGCCACAAGTGCAACAACATTAACGTAACGCAAACTACTTAACGTCGTGCGCCCCCGGAAGTGCTCTGCATTTGATCGTGCCCCTCGCGGGGGGGATGTTTCACTGCGTCTTCTCTCCGTCGCGGGACCCGTGGTGCCATCTGGCGGAGGCGCGGCACAACTCATAGCACTTTGAAAGATGCGGCGCCAACCAGCTGTGTGTGTGCGTGGCGCACTTGTACAAATGGCGAGTGCATTGGCTGTCCACAGAGCAAAGCATTCGTGCAAGTAAGCCGTTGCAGTCAGTCATTCAGTCAGTCAGTCAGTCAGTTAGTTACTTAGTTAACAACTCCGCAAGCATTTGCGTTTCTTGCTTTGTAAACAAAGCGAAACACGCAAGAATGACGAAATTTCTTGACTCATTCAAACTTACGTCAAGAAGCTGCTGATACAACGCATTCACTACCACCAACTCCCCAAACACTAAACGTTAACGCAATACACCCACCCCCTATGCGACGCATTTACTCGAGTCCCCCTCGCGGGGAGATGGGCAATTTGTCGTTCGCGCGCGCTCCGGTCGCTAACATCTGTGGTTCTAACTCTTTGTTTAACCCGACTGTCTGTCGCCACGGCATTTCCGGAACACATGAAGAGAGAATGAAGAGGCACGAGAAAGCAGGCAGAGGTCTCTTCGAAGCGTTGTTTCCTTCGCGTTCGTAGAGTTCCAATGCCCAGAGATTATCTGGGCATCAGAACTCTACTTGGTCAACTTTTTATGCCGTAAGAGAAGCGGACAGGCCATATCGTAGTAAAAAGTAATTGGGAAAGTAATGAGTAATTTTCATGAAATTACTGGCCTGAAGTAATTCATTACATTACTAAATCACCAACACCCAAATAATCCATTACGTTTCTCATATTACAGCAAAAAGTAATTTAATTACTGTATTTTTTAATCCGGTGGGAATCGCCCGGCACCGGGATTCGAACCACGGTACTTCTGCACGCGAGGCGGATGCTCTACCTATACGCCACCGCTGCCGCACTAAGACAGTTCATTATTATGCAAATGAGCTATTTCAGTTAATATGGGATTATTCTATGCGAGCAGCGCTCAGCGACATCCAGCGCAGCTTATCCCGCCATGTCACTCGGACTGCCGCGCGAGGGGCGTCGCTCGATCTAGCGTTGCCCCCCCCCCACATCCCAGTTAAAAGCGAGAGTGACCAGCGGAAAAAATCAAGCTCATTTCCAGTGGACACGTCGAGGTGGCTTTGCTGAAGGAGGCAGAGCCGGTTCGAACGAAGCGACTTCGGGCGGCTCTAGGTATGGGGGTTTCAGATGTTAAATTGACACGGTGTCTTGAGAGCCGTTGATGCCCACTGCGAAAGTGGACGAATGGCGGGGAGCGACTGGGTACAGACCAGCGTAATGAGGCAGCCGTGGTCGTGGAACGGGTGCGTAGCGCACGAAGACACGTTTGGCTGTTTTAACGTCTGATTTACGTAAGCCGTGTGTTGTTTGGCAAGGCGCGCGAAGTGAGAGCGAATGGGCCCTAACACCGCTCGTAGTTGGTAGACGTAGTAAGAGAGAAGAAAATTTTTTTATAGAAAAAAAAATGAAATGAAGTCTTGAGGGTGGTTTCCTTGGTCCAGGACGCCTTGAGCTCGGGCCGCCTCCACAGCCCTTTCGACCAGCTGACGCTGATCCTCGAAGGTGTAGCTGGCCAAGGCTCTCTCCCAAAGCTCATGGGTGGGATAGGGATTGGGGCGGGGAAGTGGGGCTTGGTCGCAGCCTTCCACAATGTGATAGAGTGTCCCGGGGGCCTCGCAGAAGCGACACTGTTCGAGAAACAAGTAGGAGCCAAAGTGTGTATTCTGGGGGGGGGGGGGGGGGGGGGGGGGGGGGGGGGGGGGGGGGGGGGGGAGTGATCGTTTGGAGAGCATGGAGGAGTCGCTCCAGCTCTCTCGGGAGTTTGTGCGCTGGGGGGTAATGCTGTCGCTCTAGCCGGTAGTGTTGCGTGATTTATTGGTACGTGACCACGGTGTGCATGCGTTCAGGTTTACTTCCGGCAACAGCGGCTCGTCAGGATAGCTTTGAGCCAGGAGATAAGCGGTCTCGTTTCCCGAAACGTCGAGATGAGTGGGGGCCCAGATCTTGATTGAAAGGTTTGGGGGGCGTTGTGCTAGAATCTTGAGGGTTGGGGGGTGAATTGTTCCTTTGGCGCAATTTCGGCGCGCCTGCTGCGAGTCGGGGATGATGACAGTAGCTGTGGTTTGACTCACGGCAAGGGCGATGGCCGCTTCCTCCACTTGCACGGGGGTTGTGGTGTGCGTTAGTGAGATTAATGCGGTGTTGTTTCTTCATGACTACAACAGTGGTCGTGGCCTCAATCTCGGGGTGTGTGGCAGTATCCCTGCAGGCAGTGGCGGATTCGTTTCCGTATTGCCTCGAAATTGCTCTGGCTCTGGCCTCTAGTCTCGCCGCGGGGTGCACAGGGTGCATTTGCGCGGCAGATATAGGGGGAATTATGAGGCATTGACGTATTGTGTGTGGGATGCTTTTTAAGTCAGGAGGTGAATGCTGAAGTGAGACCGAAAGTCCCAGGCGGGAGAGAATGACTCTGGCCGCTTCTGCGGCTCCCAGTCGCACTCTTTGGCTTGAGAGGTGGGCCTTCATTAATTCTTCTGCGGTGTTGTGGATGCCAAGCTTGAGGAGTCGGTGTGTCGAGGTGCTTGCTGGGAGTCCGATGACTTGCTTGTAGGCTTCCTAGGCTTCCCGGATTATCGTGTCTACTTTCTTGAGTTCTGCCGCGGACAGAAGACCGTACGCTATAGAGTAGGTGATCTGGAATATTATGAATGCTTGGACTAGTCGTAGCGTGTCCGCCTCCCCCATACATCGCGTTATGGAGGAAATGCGTCTGATCATGTGGGTTACATGTTCTGTGGTGTGTTTCAACTTGTTGATTATAATAGAGGATGTGCAGTCTTCTTGGAATGTCATGCCAAGGATCATGATGTGTTGAGAGGAGGTGATGGCATGGCCATCCATGTGGACGTTGATCGTCGGACGTCCAGGTAGTTGATTTTTCCGGGGGGAGACCAGTAGCAGTTCAGACTTCTGGGGGGTACAACTAAGACCACACGGTTGGGCGTAGCGGTTCCCTACGACCGCTGCCGTCTGTAATCGGTCCTCGATCTCCCCTATCGATCCAGTGGAAGACCAGATGGTAATTTCGCCCGCATACAGGCTGTGCCGGATGCCCCGTATGTCGTTTAGGAGCGAAGGAAGGACGAGCAGGGCGATGTAAACAGCTGGGGTGATAGGACTGCCCTTGAGGTGTACCGCGCCCACCCAGAGAGAAAATATCTGTGGCGTGGTCCTAGACCTTGAGGATGGCTTGTGTGTCGTTGGAAAGTCTCGGACGAACTGGTAGGTTCTTGCGCCACAGCCAAGGGAGTTGAGTCGAAGCAAGACGGCGGTGTGCTTCAAATGGTCAAATTCGCCTTTTAGGCTTAGTGCCAAAATCGCCATAGAAGAATTTCGTGCGGCCGGTGCCATTAACTCCTGTTTGATTTGAAGTAGGATGTCCTGCTTAGAAAGGTTGGGGCGGAAGCCTACCATGGTCTCGGAAAACTTTCCGGTGTCTTCTGGGTACGTCTGGAGCCGGTTGAGGACGATATGCTCCAGAAGCTTCCCCACGCAGGACGTGAAGGAAATGGGGCGTTAATTTTCCATCCAGGATGGTTTGCCCAGCTTCGGTACTAGGCGTATTAGGCAGATCTCCGCCGTTTTCCATTCAGCTGGAAGAAGACCAGCCCGCCATATCTGGTTGAGGTAGGAAATGGGGTCTAATAGAGATCGATCGTCCAAATTGACCAAAACCTTGTTCGAGATCTGGTCCATGCCCGGTGCCGTGTGCCTTCGAAGACCGCTAACGGCTGCCGCGACCTCATGTAAATAGATGTACTCCTCGAGTACGGGGTTAGGGCTACCAGTGTATGGTGGAAGAGTCTCTGACGGGTGAGTGGGGAGGTGCCGAGCCCGGAGGGTATCGAGGAGAGCTGCCATAGTTCCGGGGTGTTGTTGGATGATTTGGGTAATGTGGTGTTGTGATTTCGTCTTGCTGCAGGCCGGATTAATGAGGGAGCGAAGCAGTTTTGAGGTTTTGCGGGTGCTCAACGTGCCCCTTAGCCCGTAGTAGAGGGTGAGCCCATTCTCTCGGCAGAGCATAGCTGCGTAATGCGCTGCGTCGGCCGTGAGCTGCGCGATCTGCTTCTTAAGCTTGCGGTTATGCTTTTGTTTCTTCCACAGCTTTAAGAGGCTGCGGCGGGCCTCCCACATGTGGAGAAGCCAAGCGTCGATGCACGCGGTAGTAGTTGTGGTCTGTAGTTCTTTGGTGTGTTCCTGCACGTCTTGGCGAAGTTGTGCGATCCAGTCTTGTATGGACTGTGGGGTGAAGAAAACTTCAAGTTAGCTTCGTTGTCCACGAACCTCTTTCAGCTTGGCCCAATCCATGAGGCGGGCGGTTCCTATCCTGGCCTGATAGTCTGCTATGGTGGTGGCCAGGATGGCGTGATCACTGCCCAGGTACTCACCTAGGTGGGGCCAGCTGGCATGGGGTACACGTTTGGTCATGGTGAGGTCAGGGGAGTGTCCCTGGTCCCACTGTTACCTATTCTTGTGCTTTGTTGGGGGTCAGTCAGAAGGGTTACATCTTGATCCACGATAAACGCGTGCAGCGCTTTGCCCCCGCGGTTAGTATAGGTATACCCCCAGACCGGGTGGGCTGCGTTGAAGTCGCCCACTACTAGGAGCGGATGGTTGGCTGCCGTGTGGGCAGCTTTCTCTATGGCTTGCTTCAGGGCGGGGGAGAGCTCTTCGGTCTACAGTAGATGTTGAGCAGGAAAGGGTGCATTTTCTCCTAACCACTTTTGGGATTATAGCTCGGTCAGTATTCCTGAGGGCTCCGACTGTCGAAGGGGTTGTTGAATGGCCATTGACTTTTTCTGTGCTGTATGCGATGAAGCCGGGAAGGTGGACCTGGGTGTTAGTCTCTTGAAGCGCGATGATTTCGGGTGGGGTAGATGATGCAGAAAGGTACTAAGTGAGTGAACCGTACTTGTTCTTGAATCCGCGACAGTTCCATTGTCACACAGTGAGTTTCTGTTGGGAAGTCGGTTGCCTACTGTACCGTTGTGCTGCCATCCTGGGGGAAATTAGGGGTGACTTGTTGGTGAGGGTCAGCCGGTTGGGAGGTTTGGTTGCTGTGCCAGTGCTGAGGAGCCAAGGGCGGGAGCATGTGTTCCTCTAGCATGGCTATGCATGCAGTCACTCATGCATCGAATTGTAACATGCGGTCGGTCAAGTGCTTTTCGAGGGTAGCCTGAATAAATTCGGTAGATCGTGTTATTAATTCTTCTATCTGCTGGAGAGACGGTATGGAAGGGATGGGTTGTGCGTTCTGGGTAAGGTTGCGTTGCTGCTTTTTTTAGCGGGATTAGGGATTTTTCAGCCCGCTTGCGTTTCTCGGGTGGGGAAGACTGGGTGCTGGCTTTGATAATGCTGCGTGTGCTAAAAAATCTTGCCACATCGCAGATAATTCTGCTCTGACAGAGATTGAGGGAGAGAGAGAGTAAACGTGTTTATTGCAAAAAGCAATGGGGAGGAGTCCTCAGTCCAAGACCCCTTGAGCTTTCCCCGCTTCAAACCCCCTCAACACCAGCAGGCGCTGGTCATTGAGGTCGGAGCTGGTCAGAGCTCTCTCCCAAAGCTCGCGAGAAAGAATGGAGGGATTTCGCGAGTGTAGTGGGGCGTGCGCGCAGCCCCCTACCATATGAAGAGCGTCCCGGGGGCTCCGCAGAAGCGGCATAGCGGGGAATATACGGTGGGGTGCAAGATATGGCATTTAGTGGGATGGGGGAAAGTATTCGTCTGGAGTGCACGGAGCAGCCGTTCCTCCTCTTTCGTTAGGTGTTTATGCGGTGCTCGGTAGGTGATACGTCCAATCTTGTAGTGCTGCGTTATTTCGTGATACGTGATCAGCGGGGTTGGCCTCTCTCGCTCGCTTCCCGGGGCCCGGCGGGATAACTCTCGGGCCAACAGGTGGGTGGTTTCGTTGCCCGGGACGGCAGAGTGGGCGGGTGCCCATGTGATCATGATAGATCTGTCTGGTGGACGCTGGCAGATGATTTGGTGGGTTGTGCGGTGAATTCGTCCGCATCAGAAGTTGCGGCACGCTTGCTGCGAATCTCTGATGATTACGCTGGCGGTAGTTTGCGTTATGGCGAGAGCGATGGCCGTTTCTTCCGCTTGTAAGGGGTCGTATCCGGGTAGGGTTAGGCTGGTGACGTGCTTATTGTTCTGGACAACCACGGCTGTCATTGCTCGTATGCCGGGATAGGAAGACGCGTCCGTGTACACTGTGGTTGGTTCCCTCCCGTAGTAAGTGTGGATGGCCTTGGCTCTTGCTTCCCTGCGCCCAGAGTGATGCACAGGGTGCATGTTTCTAGGGAGCGGTGAGACGTACAGCTGTTTCCTGATATTGTGGTCGAGAATTCTCATTTGAGATGTCTGACGTTGCAGAGGGGATGTGAGCCCCAGACGAGAGAGAAGAGTCCTCCCTGGGCTTGTAACTCCCAGCCTCAACCTTTGGCTCGAAAGATGGGCTTCTATGAGCTCGTCGGCTATATTGTGCAGGCCCAGCTTCAATAGCTTTTCGGTGGCCGTGCTGACGGGAAGTCCGAGTGCCTGTTTGTTGGCCTTCCAAATGATGACATCCAGCTGTTCCATTTCTGACTTGGAGAGAAGAGCGTACGGTATGGCGTATGTAATTCTTGAGATTATGAATGCTTGCACGAGGCGGAGGGTGTCCTCCTCGCGCATTCCCCGTGTTTTGGTGGTCACACGCCTGATCATATGTGTGACTTGGTCCGAGGTATGTTTCAGCCTATTTATTAGGATGGAGTTTGTTCGATCGGCTTCAAAGGTCATACCAAGGATCTTGATATGCGAGGAGGGAACGATGGTGTGGCCCTCCATGTGGATGGTGACAGTGGGTGGCCTCTGGAGGAGTTTCTTTCTTGCACAAACAAGGAGGAGCTCCGATTTTTGTGGGGCACATTGGAGGCCGCAAGACTTGGCGTAATGAGTGACCGTGTTGGCTGCAGTTTGTAGGCGCTCCTCTATCTCGCCTAGGGATCCTGTCTTCGACCAGATGGTAATATCATCTGCATACAAGCCGTGATGTATGCCCGGATTAGAATCCAATAAGGGAGGGAGACCGATCAGCGCAATACTGAATAACAAAGGGGAGAGCACTGCCCTTTATGGTGTGCCGCGGCTGCCCAGCAGAATGGGATCTGTGGCTAGGTCTCCCACTTTAAGTATTGCCCTACGATCTGTGAGGAAATCTCTTATGTACTGATACATTCTAGGCCCGCAGTCGAGAGCATTTAGTTGCGGAGAGATGGCGACCGTGTTTAACATTGTGAAACGCCCCCTTGAGGTCCAGCGCAAGGATGGCTGTGGGTGAGTTGCGGGTGGCAGGCAGCATAACCTCTTCCTTGAGCTGGAGTAAGATGTCTTGCGTAGACAGACGAGGGCGAAAGCCAAACATGGTCGTAGGTAGCTTATCGTGATATTCGAGGTACGTTTGTAGCCTGTTTAAAAACGATGTGCTCCAACAATTTGCCTACACTTGATGTGAGGGAATTAGCTCGAAGGTTATCAGTGCTCGGTGGTTTGCCCGGCTTAGGTATGAGCCTGACTTCCGCTGTTTTCCATTCATCTGGGAGTAAACCCGTCTGCCAGATGTGATTGAAATAATCCCTTAGCTCAAGCAGGAATGCAAGTTCAGCTTTTAGAATAGCATTCTCCTCTACAAGGCGGGCATTCTGCGCCTTCAACTGTGTTTTTGAAGGTGGTAAAGGGGGGGGGGTTGAGCTTTGGAAAAGGCGACCTTTGCCCAGCTCACCTAAGATGATGACGTAGTTGTCTGCGATGCTTCACTTCCCCTCGTAATGCTTGGTGGTCTTGTTTTGGAGGCATGCTAGGATCGGGATCGTGAGCGAAGTCTTGATTTCCTTCCGGTTTTGGTCGGTGCCTGGGAACTGTCTCGCCTGTTCCGGGATCGGGACCGGGAGTTTGGAGTCGTTCTGCGACCGTCCACGGATGGTGAGCGGGAACTCCTGTCGTTCGTGGGCGGGACTCTTCCTTTCCTGCGGTTGATCCGTGGTAGGAACCTCTTGGAACATGGCTTACTTGCTGTTGGATGGGCGCCTCCGCAGAGAGAGTACACTGGGGGGCGGCAGTCGGGTTGTTGCCAAGTCAGTTGAACGCCGAAATCCTTGCATTTGGGCGTTGATGGGGGGGTGCGGGCACACGTCTGCCCTGTGGCCGGTTTTGTGGCACACCTGACAGTGGGCGACCGTCGTCTCTACACCACCGACGTAGACCCTGAAGCGCACGTTCTTTCGCAGAAATGTTATGACGATGGTTGCAGAATACGTGAGTTTCGAATCCTGGAGCTGAGGTGACTTTCATTATTTCATCGGGTGTTGCCTCGAGGTGGATGCTATGGATCACGCCTTTGTAGGAATTATCCGGGGAGACACCGTATGATGAAAGTTCAAAGGTGCAATTGCCAAATGTGAGTTTTTCTATCTTTCTCAGCCGCGGCAGTGTCTGGGGAAGGGGTGCTTATGATGAGCATGTTCTGATTTTCGTCGATGCGGACTCTGATTGTTGTGCCTTCGGGCTGGAGATTCGCATCGCGCAGGATGCAATCTGAGGGGGCCATATGGCTCACCTTGCTTTTTGGCAGGCCGTTGCGAGGTCTGATGGCCAGCTTGTAATCGTCGGCGGGCAGCGGTGGCAGTTTCGGCTTGCGCGGTGGGCGACTGGGGAGAAGCTCCGAATTCGGAGGCGTCTAGGTCAGCGCCGGCGTGATCGAATTGTGATTGCATTCAGCGGCGCTGGGCCCGGCTTGTGACTGTGATGCAGTTTGTGGTGTCATTATTCCCGCCGGCAGTAGTTGTGGAGTGGAATCCCGCTGGTACGTCCCCCGGACTTACGACGACCCGTTTCTTACGACGGACCACCACGGTCTCGGCAAACTCCCCATATGAATAATGCATTAAAAACCCCGATGATATGACATTCGCCTGAACGCAGTCCGCTTCATACGACGAACCCCGGCGCGGATAAACTGGCGCGTTCGCCATACTTTACGCCGCTTCGCCGCATCGTCCCAGCCTTTACTCTTCTTCCGTTTGACACTGCAAGATGTGAAAAGTCCGCATTAGGGCCAGACCACTTGCTGAACAGACGCATGCAAGCAGGCAGGTACTCGTGAGCGGGAGTTAACCTTCGACGGCCAACGCGTCAACCGTAAGATGTCGAATTTCAGGTGGCAGCTTGATCGAAAATTCGAAGCACCCGTCGAAGCGCCGACGAACGCGAAAACACATACTACGCAACCCCACAACGATGACCGAACACCCGCTTTCCCTGCCCTCTGGATCCAAGTTTCTTTCGTGACGGTGTCTCTCCGTATATCTCTGCTCTCTGCTTATCAGTGTCTTTCGAAGTCGCGTTGTCTCTCGGCTCATTTCTTTGCTAGGGTGCCTATATTCACGCACGTCCGCCGCAAGGGTGGATCACGTATACTTTAGCCCTGCCATTTTGGGTCACTCGCTGGCCGCCGCAGCAACGCACTGTAGCAAGACCGTGCTATAATTTTCGCCGCAACACTGTTTACTCGTGAAGTTTGAATCATCTTATATCTATTCGCGTTGCTGGATTTTTTGGGGAAACGAAAACAGCTGTACGTGTTGATCACTTTGACCCAATGGCGAGGGCACGGGACCGTTCAAGGGGTGTCTCCGCCCTGTACGAGAATTCTACTTTTTTTTCAATGTCTGCCTTGTACAGTCGTTCGTTTTGCTTGACCTTGGCAGTTTTACATTCACCTTTTCCCCTCTCAATTTGCTCGACCAATTCGCCCTGATCTCGCGCGCGCAAGGCGCGTGGCTGGGGGACTATAAATAGCGCTTGACCGCAGAAGTGGCGCGTAGCGCTTGGCTGGCGGGCTAGCTAGAACGCCGTGAAAGGGAGGGGGCGCGATATGGGCGTTTTTTTAACCTGGGGTTTCAGCTAGAGGTTTGCAAATCACGCGAGAACGCGGTAAATATAGCAGTTTAAATGAGTTCTTGGACCACCTGTTGTGTGAGACTGACTACTAAGCCGGCATTTACCTGCACCCCGGTCGCACGACAGCCCGGTCATACGACGCTTTCTCGCAGCCCCTTGAAAGTCGTATTATCGGGGTTCCACAGTATCTTCGTGATAACCTCGCAAATCCATTTCTTTGTCGTCTGAGATGTCTGTAGATGACCTGTGAGCTTGGGCGGCGTCTGCTAGAGCCAGGGCAGACACCATCTCCTGCGGCGGTAGCCGATGTCGTCGCAATGCCTCGCCGCTAGCTTGTTAGGGTTAGCGGATCTCCACCGCTTCGACACTTGATCTCGCCGTAAAATGAAGAATGTTGTACGTACGGCGTTAAGCTTTATAATGTCTTGCTCCTGGTGACTTCATGAACACGATGTGAGGGTTGAATCCGGTCGGAACAGGAAATTTCTGAGGAAATTTGCCTTTGTTTTGAGAGCCAGTGTGTGGTCTGTCTTAGCAGCTCGCCGCCAGGTGGCGCCCCCTCAGGCGTAGTGACAGGTTGCGAAGACTCGTCGAAGAAGCCCGCTGTAAAACACAAATATACTCAATTGACGAGCTCAGCAGATTCGCACGAGAGGTACACTTTGTAGGCGCACCTGAGTCATTGTACCCGCTCCGCCGGGCAGCCGTGCGCGGTGAGTGAAGCCTTGAGGTGTAGATTGAGAAGCTCCCTTAAGCACTTCAACTGCGGGTGGTACGCAGCTGTTCGCACACGAGACGGGCAGACAAGGTGTAGTAGTTCTGTGAGCAGAGATGACTAGAAGTGTCGGCCACGATCGGTGACGACAGTGGAAGGACATGCGCAGCGCGACACCGAGGTAGAAACAAAGGCTGAAGCTACTGTGGATATGCCATGATGTCGGGAGGAGGGCATGCTTTGGGCCAACGTGTAAACCGGTAAACACAGGTCAGGAGATACCGGTAACGTTGGAAAGAGGGCAGAGGGCCGACAAGTTCAGTATGATCGACGGAAAAACGTTCTTTAGCCCTGAGGAATGATTTGGCAGGAGAAGAGGAATGCCGATGGACTTTTGTACGTTGGCACAACGTGTAGGGACTTACGCAGTGGGGAATGTCAGCATTTATACGAAGCCAAAAGTAGCGGGACGCAATGAGCTTCTCACACGCACGAGCGCTGGGATGGACAATGTTAAGGATGGCGTCAAACAAGCGGCGACGATGTGAGACAGGCAGGAAGGGTCGGGGAACACCTGTGGACATTTCGCAGACGATGGAAACACCACGAAACGGTACGTCTTCAAGAGCCGTAGGTGCTGCGCCTGTCGAGAGGTTCGAGCGGTGTGGCACGCCTGCTAGTGAAGTGCCAGCTCTAGGAACTGGCGGAGCTTTGCCACCGAGACTCACTGACTTGGTAACGTCGATGATGGCCTGCACCTTGGCGGGGATTAGACGCATTGCAGTGACGTCCAAACGACGACGAAGAAAATCCAGAGCAGTGACACGAAATTCGCTCTTTGAGACACTGATCAGCGAGACGTTAGAAAAGAACGCGCAGGGGCTTTAGGTGCTCTAGAAGAAGTGTGCTGGCCACCAGGATGTCGTCAACCTAGTCGTAGACGAACAGTCTCCCTATCCTTACAGAATAAATGAAAGATTGGAATGTTTGTTCAGCCTTGCGAAGTTCAAATGGCGTGCTGAGGATTTTAAACAGGCCTAATGGAGTTTTGATGGCTGTTTTGCGGATGTCTACGTCTGCGACTGGAATCTGGGGATATGCACCGACCATGTTTATTTTGGAGAATATTGTGGCCCTGCGCATAGTGGCCGTGAAGCCTTGGAGGTTAGGTAATGGATAGCGGTGAGGAACTGTCTTGGTGTTCAAAGACCGCGAATAGCCGCAAGGGCGCCAGTCACCAGTTTTTTCTGGCACCATGTGCAGCGGTGATGCGTGATTACTGGATGTGGGACGAATGAGGTCCAGTTCCAGCATATCTCCGAACTCCGCACAGATAATTTTCAATCAGGCGAGAGTCATCATGGTTGACAGAAAACGCGACTACCAGTGGTCATATAGTGATGCCAGCAGTCGTCAACAGGCTGAGTCCAGTCAAGTACGGTGGAGAAGTCACGTAACAAGGTGGTGAACGGATCATCGACAGCTGTTGCCCAGGAGGGTGCTACATTAGCAGCTGCCTCCACGTAGAGACCTTGCACTGAGAGAATCGTCGTCGTAGCGTCTAGTAGTAACTGCCGCTCTAGGTCGACGAGAAGGCCGTGTTTTGCGAGGAAGTCGGCACCGAGGATGGTGGTGCAAACGTCGGCCACGAGAAAACTCACCGGAAAGCTCGGCAGAGAGCCATAATCTGTCTGTCTGTCTGTCTGTCTGTCTGTCTGTCTGTCTGTCTGTCTGTCTGTCTGTCTGTCGGTCTGTCTGCCTGCCTGTCTGTCCCTCGATTCAGACACCCGTCTAGAAGATGAAAGAATTCTGAAACGAGAAATGTATATAGGCAAAATCCTAATAACTAACTCTGAAAACATACTTCATACTTGTCAGCATTGTTGAGCAAAAAGAAAGCGTTACGTATACTTCAGGGCAACCATAATTGCACAACTCGTATTCCCAGTGTTATTTTAGTTGAAATTATCAGTGCTAATATTTGCAATAGCAAATAAAAGTGCGCGTTGAAAACAATATTTTGGCCAAAAATAAAAAGAGCTCGCGCAAGCCTGGAACCTGGGGTAGTGTTCCCAATTTAACAGTAACGAAAGGTCCCAGAAGGTGTCACGTGCAGCGGAACGCGGGTATATTGAAATTACTTTGGCAAGCCTTTTTTGAGTTTATCCTGGATGTCGCGGCTACTGTATGTATGTGGTATTCATTAGAAAGTTTAGCTGTCAATTTCTTCGCTTGGCAACACTATAAACGGCCACAGACATGGCGCGGCTTGTGCCACTGCGCTCGCTCGCCGAAGAAAAAAAAAAGAAAAACACCGGTGTGCGTCGTCTGCTTCGTTTCAACACGATTCTCAACGATGGTGTCAATAGAAATGATTTTACTGGCACTCACAATGGACTCGAGTCATTACTTGGCGTTCACTGGGGTGGAGTTTGGAACTTCCAACAGACAACATGTGCTTGATGATGATGATGTTTATTAGTGGCTCTCCCTTTGAATCGGGGCGTCGGCTGTCAGCAACCGACTTGCCTGTTTTATTACGCTTACTTGCCCTACTCCCAGCTAACCTAATAGATTTGCTTCTTCCCTCCTATCTCCCCCTCTTCCCTGTTTTAAACTCGCTCCCAAGCCCTTTTTTTCTCCACTCGCTGTTCTAAATTCTCGTCCGCATGATTACTCAACCTGCGTACCCATCCCTTCCCTGCTTTTCCTCCACCACCACTCCAGTCGCCTCTTCGTCACTTCGATGGCCTTGAAGTTGCGGTTCCCCCTCACCTCAAATCCCAAAGCCTCCGCCAGCATCGTTTCCCCCTCACCCCGCGGTGGTTGTATCTCTGTGCAGCCCCTGACAATATGGTCTATTGTTTCCCCATCACTGCCGCAGCATGCACATGTTTCATCCTGCTGCCTGTAGCTACCCGTGTATGCCCGGGTTCTCAGGCACTCCGCCCGTGCCTCGAAGAGCAATGCAGTGCCTCTCCTTGTGCTCCAGTTTCTCTGCCCTATAAGTCTCCAGGGTTTTTTTCGCTTCCATTCTCTCTGCCCACTTTGTCGTCTCTGCTGCATTTACCTTTACCTGCCTTTACAAGTACCGCCATCCAGCGGAGCCCGACGTAACCGGTGACGGCGCACTCACACGGTTGCCTGCATGCGTGCTTCGCCAGTGAATACAACTTCTCGGCTACTATAACTATTTTACCTCTATTTGGGATGTGTAACGATTTTACCCCTATTGCCTTGCTTGTCTTCAAGTGCATACATCTGCTTTTTCCCCATGCCTGGATGCCTCTTCACCGCTTTCAGGCGGCCTCCGTTCTTCCCAGCATTCTGGATCCTCTGCATATTATTCTTCCGTATGTCAGCTGTCTTACGCTTATGGATTAACTTCCAAAGCTCCACTAGTTCTATTCTGTCAACTGGGGTGGAGATTGCCATGCTTTGCCGGGTAGGATCTGACGAGCGGAGAATAGCATAGTGGTTGGCACGGGAGAGAAGAGAGGCATTTACGTGGCAGAGGTGGCGGGAGGCTATCGTCTCTCGGCGACGTTTGCAGCGAGGGGTGCAGATACGCGGCCAATTGTCTGTTCTTTTTTTATCCACCTGGCCCGCTTGGCGATGTTTTCTCTAACCATCCCTAAGTGAATTTTCGTATAGGTTCCTCCATCAAAATCGCATGACAAAACCACTCGGGGGACCGGTCCATCGACATGATCGTCAATCATTGATCGCGAAACTAAAAAAAAAAATGAGCCCCTAGATCATCTCTACTTGGATGAATGTTGCTCTATTTTGTGTGCTTGTTAATGAGGATTGCCCCCAATTTAAGGTGTGAACGTGGCCGGACAGAGTAGAAGTGCGTGGCATAGCACGATTGAACATTGCGCAGTTCAAATGAGTGCAAGAAACAGAACACGGTTGTTTGTAATTTGCGGTTAGGCATACTTCACTGCTCGTTAGATTAACGAAACTTGGGAGGACAAGCTAGCTGACAAATTTCGTGCGGCACGTTTCACGCTGGCGCTGTTAGGGAGCCGGAATAGCTGAGATTACGGCTTCATGCTGTTTGTACTAAAACTGCGACTGGTAGTAATCCATGATACGTGCTGAGATACAATATTCCGTTTGTATGTAATCGCTCGAGTAGTCCGACGCCATATTATTTGTTTCAAGAAAGTTTTTTTTATTAAATACGGGTTACAGGCGCCCGAAAGACAGCGGGGTTTTAGTATCTTTAAATCTCCACGGTGAGCTAACTCTTCACGACAAGGTATTGAAGCTTAGCGTTAAGAAATTTTCTTCTCAGAGGCAAATTTTTATAGAATTTGTCTCAAGATAGGCTCGAGTTGGCGATACCATATTCAAACAAAGAAAAAATTACGCCCACCTCCCCTCGCGGGAACCCTGGTGTGATGCGACGCTGAGGGGGCTTCAAGCGCAAGCGGAGAGCAACCGTCGACCGAAAGGCCGCCGGAGAGCGGCACACCGGTTATATGCGGAGCCAACACCACCTAGACTTTCAAGGCCTGCGGAGTGCCGCCGTGACGTCACACGGCAGGGGCGGCCGCGCACCGCCCGCAGAGCACGGAAGCGGAGGCAATGAACAGGTTTAGTGCCGTGTCACTGCAAAAATTTTGGGGTCGTAGTATTCTGTTTCTGTTCCCGTGCTTGGACAAGACCCCATAGTTTGCCGACCATGTAACGCCAAGCTGTGTTGTTTGAGTAAACATATCGGTGGCCACAAAAATCGTTTGCACTGTTGCTCGCGAATACTTTTTTGTCTAACCATTAACCGCACTAACTATAAGTCTATCAGATAAAAGTAGACTCCTCATTGATTACATTGTGGTGTATACAAGAGATTTAAATGTGCTGCACATGCAACTAACTAACGTTTTTCAGCTACAATCGCAAACGAGAAGAAGTTGGATAGTTTAGAAGTGAAGTTATAAGCACAAAACATTAACACACGAAGCACACGAGCTCGTTTTGGATAGTTTTTGGGCAGTAGAATGCAATACATGCTAAAAGACTCAACGTAAAGCTAAATTTGAATTTTACCTGTTCTTATTTTACATATGTTGTTTTTGTCACGTGCCAACAGCATAATTACGGATATTTTGTTGTAATATGCACACCATATTCAAGTTCACTGCCATGGGCCAAAAAGCGCTGTGAGAGCGTAATGTAAAGCAAGACCGACAAAAAGAATTATTATACGACTAACTGGCGGATCATTCGTGGACGACATTATAATACCCGTGGTGTATACAAGAGATTTAAATGTGCTGCACATGCAACTAACTCTAACGTTTTTCAGCTACAATCGCAAACGAGAAGAAGTTGGATAGTTTAGAAGTGAAGTTATAAGCACAAAACATTAACAGACGAAGCACACGAGCTCGTTTTGGATAGTTTTTTGGGCAGTACAATGCAATAAATGCTAAAAGACTCAACGTAAAGCTAAATTTGAATTTTACCTGATCTTATTTTAAATATGTTCTTTTTGTCACGTGCCAACAGCATAATTACGGATATTTTGTTGTAACATGCACACCATATTCAAGTTCACTGCCATGGGCCAAAAAGCGCTGTGAGAGCGTAATGTAAAGCAAGACCGACAAAGAGAATTATTATACGACTAACTGGCTGATCATTCGTGGACGACATTATAATACCCGTGCCATGTTCTATTGTGCACGAACGTGTCTGCAGCCGATGCCTGTAAAAAGAGTGAGTTGGTAAGAAAAAAATTCCCCGCATTTCCCCGAGGGGAAGAATGTGAAAGTGCGAATGCACGAGTTGAATTTGCGCGGTTCGGTAATGTTCGCGAAAGAGAGATCACACACACACACACAACTACAAAGAAAGAAATATGCATTTAAGCGGGTGCATTAGCCCTTCTCACGCCCGATTCCTGACCAATCCCCCACGTGGGTATGTGCCATGTCAGCGGCCAGGCAGCGCGCGCCCATCTCCCCCCGTTGCCAAGGAAGACGAGGAGATTCCTGGCCAATCCCCCACGTGGGTATGTGATGCGGACATCGCCGGTGGACGCAGGTTCAGGGTCGCTTAAGAAGTGCATTGCACTTAAAATATTCACCTCAATAACGACTTTTAATTTTTTTTTTGAAATCCATTAGAAGCAGTCCTTCACACACTACGCTGAAACTCGAAGGGGTCAGGACTATTTATCGTATTTCGCAGGAAACGATGCGACCATGTCGAACTATTGCGCTTATCCTAAATTTGAGGGCATGTTGCTATAGGGTGTATTCATGAGCGGCATCGACAGCGACATGCAGGCAAGTCTCGCTGTGCACTCTGGGTAATCCGCCATTTTGAAGCAATAACTTGCAAGTGAACCAGCGTAGCGGTGTGTTCGGCCGGTCGGGCCGGTCGATAGTTGCAATGGTTTATTGCGCAGTTGTAGGCTGCAAGAGCCGTACCTACACTAAAGCTGAGAAGGAGAAGGCAGAACAAAACAACCAGAGCCTCAGCAACGCGCGATTATTTAAAATACCTAAGGTGCGCGTTCATGAATGCGGCAAGACAAAACAGCTGTCAGAACGCCGGCGGCGCGAGTGGATCGCCCCGCCTCAGCAGGAAAGGGTGTCTCCGAAAAACCCGGACAAGTACAAAGTGTGTTGCCGACACTTTTTATCAGGTATGCAAGTCTCGCACCTATGTTACTATTTTAAAACGGTGCCCGTTCCAGACATTGTAATAGTTATTTGGGCATTGCGGACATATGCCGGCCCTGCTTTTCGGCAGAGCGTTGAATGTTGTACTCTGTCTCGCAGGGCCACAGTCCGTTTTAACGAACGGAGCATGCGGTGAATTGTATGCTTTAAAACCTGTTTCAGGTCATCCGTCGAGCCTGTTTGACGACTGCAATCCGGACTGGGCCCCATCAAAGCATTTAGGCTACGATGCCAACAAGACAAACGAAGAGCGCTACAGCCGCCGAAAGGCACTTTCGCAACGTCAGCTTTTCACCGCTGGTAAGGGCCAAAACCCCTAAACCATCCGCTGTTTATTGGTTTGTTTTATCACGTCTGAAAATGCCTACTCTGTGCCATCTTTCTTAAAGCAGTGACCAGCGCTGCTCCTCTTGTGGCAGCGACTAGCCCTTCTCCCCCCGTGGCTGCGACCAGTGCTGCTCTTGCTGCAGCGACTAGTCCGGCACCATCGGTGGCAGCTAGTCCTCCTCCTGCAGCTGCCAGTCCTGCACCTTCTACACCAGAGAAAGAACTGCAGGCGACCGTTGGTATGTGAAATATTGAGGTTAAACTGGGTGCATATAGTGTAAAAAATTTGTCCTTCCAGAGATGTGGTTACATGTGCATTTAACAGGGATTTAGTTCTCTTTTTACCGGTCAGTGTTCTTAGTGACATTTTAGGGAAACAACTCCCATCGCTTCCCTCCTCTAATCTGTTTTTCTGTTCTGTATAGATGCTGTCTGCCAGACGGACATGTCCAAAGAGGACATAAGTGAACTTGAGGAGACAATCGCACAACTCCGGTTGCAGCTCAGCGCATGTCAGAGTGCTGTTCATTCTGCAACATTCACGAAAGACAGCCTGCAGGATGATGACAGAAAAGTAGCTTTTTATACTGGTCTTCCTACATACTTGAACTGTTGAAAGGTCACATTTCCCATTCAGCGAAGCATTCCCTCACGCAGTTCCAAGAGATGATTCTCTTTTTGATGAGATTAAGGCTGGGATGCCAGTTACAAGACCTGGCTTACCGTTTCTGTGTGTCGCAGCCAACAGCAATCACGCATTTGTGAAAGGTGGCTGATTGTGTTTTTCAACCGCATTGGCCCATTAGTACGCTGGCCAGACAAAGAGCAAGTAATGAAGACGATGCCAGTAGCTTTTGTCGACAACTTTGGTTTGAAGGTTCGGGTGATTCTTGACTGTTTCGAGATCAGCATCGACAGGCCGAGCTCCTACCTTCCTCGAGCAGAAGACATGGTCTCAGTACAAGCATCATAACACTGTGAAATTTTTGTTGGGATTAGTCCTCAGGGGGCAGTTACTTTTCTTTCAGATGCGTATGGAGGCCGTGCCAGTGACAAGGCAATAACAGAACATTGTGGGGTCTTAGATCTTTTAGAGTATGGTGATGTTGTGTTGGCAGACAGGGGATTTTTAATAGCAGAAAGTGTGGGCATGTGCCATGCTACACTTGTTGCACCTGCTTTCACGAAAGGGAGAAGGCAGCTGAATAGTGATGAAGTCGAGCGAACAAGGGAGATAGCCAATGTGGCGAATACACGTTGAACGAGTCATAGGCATGGTCAGGGGCAAGTACACCATCCTCAAGGGCAGCTTGCCTGTTGAAGTCCTTAGGCCTGACGAGCATGGCAGGCCTCAGATTGACAAAATTGCACGTGTTTGTTGTGCGCTCACTAACCTCAGCAATTCTGTCGTGCCATTTGATTGAGGGGGTGCAGGTTTGCCGAGCAAATCAAGGGGAGGTCACCATGACTCAACAGCAAAGACCTGACTAAACTGCAGTAGATGCTGCATCTATTTCAAGATTGACCATGAGGTTTAACGTGCCGAAACTACTCTGGTTGAGGCACGCCATAGTGGAGGGTTCCGGATTAATTTTACCATCTGAGGATCTTTATAGTGTGCCGAAATCTGAACAGTCGGGCATTTTTGCCTCCATCAGAAAAGTGGTCGCCGCGGCCAGGAATCGAACCCGCGACGTGTTCACCAGCAGAATGTCTTAGCCACTGAGCCACCACGGCTATTAACCACGTGCTTGTTACTACCCAGCTATGTACTGTCACTTTATTTGAAACCTGTTGTTTTCCCACTTGTCATACCATCGCACCGTCTCCATTTAATGTTTTCGCTTGGTAATGCTTGTCTGCTGTTTTATCAGTGTTCTTCCGTTGTTGTTCGCCTTTTGCTTGTCACGTTTTTTTTCCCACTCATACCATTGCCCAGTCTCGAATAATGTTTTCACTTGGTAATGCCTATATGCTGTTTTATCAGTGTTGTTCTTCCATTGTTACCTTTTCTGTCTAGTGTTTGTGGTGACTTGAACATTGGCTTGAGCAACACACCTGCTTGCTTATGAGGAGGGTTGTTGAGGCACTTTGAATATCAACTCTACATTATCACCCTCGCTGTGTCCAATTAGCCTGGCCTTGTGCCAACTGTACCTACCTTATTCCCTTAAAGGGGCTTGCAACAGTTGGAATTTGTAGTCATGAAAAGGAAATGTTTTCGAACTGTTTTATTCACAAGTTTTTCCACACTTCAAAATATGAATAAATGTTTGCAATCACAGCATGACAGTTTCCTATGATTTTTAGGCCCCCACATTGCTGTTGGGTCTGAGACTAGCATAGTGAAAAATGAATGTGCTACATGCATAAGCAGAGGTGTTCCAGCCAGTTCAGGATTTGGAGTATCAAAAGAGTGTTTGGCATCACTTGCAGCAGTAAAACAGTGCTTCCAACATTTTAGTGCATGTTCTAATTAATGCGCAAGCAAGACTTGCTGCTTTAATGTAAACAGGTGACAGGACCAACAATTAAGAGAGCTTCACAGCAACATATGCGGTGAAGCATTAACGACATGGCCAGCATTGTGAAGCGTATTTTGAGAGATCATTCAAGGCAAAAAAATCACCTAAGAGAACCGATCCGCAAACCATTATAGAAAAAAAAACGAAGCACAAACCTCCGCTGCTCGAACAGACATGGCATTTTACAGAAAAGCACGAGAGCTAAGGTCACGATTGCACATAAAATAATTGTCACAATGTGGATGCATGTTCTCAGTGTTCTTGCCTTATTGCACAGATGACTTCTTGCAGGATTCACAAAACCACGTTACACTTTTTTGGCGCTTTTTTTAGGCCAACACATTTGAAAGTGAAACCATGTTATGGCACAGCTGGGAGCATCACAGGCAATCATTTTGCCTTGTTCTGGACCTTTACAGATACAGTACTTCATATCAGTGGTGTCTGCACAGCTTGTGATGATGTTGGTGCACTGGCCTGCTTGTTGCAACAAGTTCAATGGCGACACTGTGACACTTTGGTTACCAACTGGAGGCTGGTTGCTACTCAAGTGGCTTATGGCATTTGAGGTGCTCTGACCTGCTTGTGGAAGTGTGCTCACAGTTGATGCTGCAGCATTTGAAGTTAGAGGCTGATTCTCCTTATTTCTGCTGTACCAGCGGCCGACAAGTTCAGGCATCAGAACTCTGCAAAAAAAGGTCTTGGCAACTTGTATTAAAGGGTCCAAGAACTTCTTATCTGCGCTTACCCGCTCATCATGAATTTCATTGTGGTTCCAGAGCACAAAGTCGCAGTATTCCCGCTGCCAGACAAACAGCTGCAGCTGTATTTGATAGTAGTAGCGGTGAGTGGTTTTCAGTTGAAGGTCACCATTGCACTCAGTTAGGCAACTATCAGATTTGTGCAGTAGGTCAGCCAGGCTTCCATCTTTTACTGTCCACGGGCACTTCACTTCCACAAGTCCTTTTCCACAGCAGTCGCATTCCACAAGCATATCAGGTGTCGCACCCAAAAAAATGTACTGCTGTGAAATCAGTAGCCCTGCTTCCTGAAACTTGTGCACCACAGTGAAACTCTGCTGCTACTGCTTATATTGTTGAGTGCATTCGGCTCATTCTGTCTACCGTGCTTTATGGCAGCTGAAGTAACCTTGCTTGTCATGCGGATAGCAGATTCGCTTAACGAGGCTTACTGAAGGTGCATCAACTCTAGTATGGCAAACGTCATACAGTGTTGAAGCTTGTCACTCTGCCAGCTCGATATGTAAACCACTGAGTAGTCATATGCTTGGCTCCTTGTCCTCGATTCAATGCTGCAGACTGCTTCCTCATTTATGTCAAGCCTGTCGTAGATCTCGTGGCACTCGTCCAAAAGCTCACGATAGCTTAACCTCTGAGCCGAATGGCTGTACAAGCGTCTAAGGTCAGCTCCTTTGCAGCGTCTCACTGCTGGCACATACAAGTCGCTGAAAGCTGGATCTGTGCTTGCCACAGCTGGCCGGTGACCTGATTCAACCAAGGTTGCGAAAAAAACGCGTCCACTCGTCTTCAGTTGGCGCTGCTGGCTCTGCAAGAGCTTTCGGCTCAGAATTAGCACTGGCATCAGCACCTAAACGTCGTTTTTTCATAGTCGATGACGCGAAATCCATGGCAGAGATGGGCCTCACATCCACTTTCTTGATGTGCGTCGGCAGGCCACGAGTTGGCGCCGTCTGTGCAAGAACGCTCTTGCCGCACGCGCACGCCGTACTCAATGTAAAAAGCAGCGCCGCGACATGGGAGCATGCCTCGCCGTTCCCAGCCATGCAGGTACAGTGCGCGGCAACAACTTCACCGTCGCTTTGCATAGGACCCATGAATCGACAGGTGGCTTGTTGAGGCTCTGCGAGTGGTTGACCTGGGCAAAAAAGCTAACATTACATTCTGTTAGAATAATAAAACACTGTAACGTACCTTTGTCTTGAGAACCACGGAGTGCGATGAAACTTCCTTTACCCATGGCTCGCGCACCCAACCGCTGGTCACGAAATTGTGGCCTTCTAATGCCTTTCGTGCCTTCAGTTGCTGGCGGGTGATGAAGCTGGTCCTCAAGACAAGGAACTCGCTGATGTCTGCGGCGTCGACTCGCGGCCACAGGTTGACGTCTCTTACGCAGTCGCTTTCGCTGAGCTCAAACGGGTCCACACCGCACAGGACAACTTTTTCACTGTAGCGCGCCTGGTCTTTCAGGCAGAGCGTCGCTGCATAAACCGTTTCATTTTGTGCCATTTTGCAGCAAAACAATGCTGCATTCTTGCACACGGACGCCAAACTGCATGCACGCGGATCAACTGGCTATGCTTTCCTTGTGAACGTTGTCTGCTTGTTATTGCTTCAAAATGGCGGATTACCCAGAGTGCACAGCGAGACTTGCCTGCATGTCGCTGTCGATGCCGTTCATGAATACACCCTATACATTTAAATAAAAGTATCACCACAAAATTACTCGAATTTTTTTATGGAGCAGTTTACGTCAATCCTGAGCCATTTACTTTTTGCTACCACACGTAAAGTATTTATTCGGGAATTAATACGTGTAGATTAGTGGAACATGTGTTATTAGGGCTGTCTTTGTGACTTCTCGGCAAGAAACCATTTTTTTGCAGCGAAACATCCTAATGATGCCAGCTATCTTTTAAAAGCATGCAGATCGAACACTACAAATGCATTTATGATGACTTTAAACGGATGTATTGCACTAAAAGAACACCAGTTCTGCTGTGAACACAGTGACTCACTTGCTCAGCGTTTGAAGCTTTCTTTCTTTTGTTTTTGCGCTAGCGTCCGCGATCTTGTCATTCAGTCGGCAACAGAAGTACTTAAGCAGAATGTTTGTACTGCACCACAGCACATGCTTCAGCAGGAGCTCACCCTGGAGTTCAGTGTAGGTTGAAAGTCTTCTCGGCGTATTGCACGAATCCATTTTCGTTGCAACTCGTCCTCTTGAAGAAACCGAACACCGGCACTTTACACTCTGGTGTGTACTTTCCGCGACACCACGGAACTGATCACTTGCTTGGCATCACAAATATAGTGCGCACCATCCCGGAAGAATGACAAATGACAGGCACGAAAAGAAGCGTGGTCAGGATCATACGCGCAGTACCATGCACGTGGGTGCAATGAGAAAAAAAAAAGCTGACTGAGAACACAGCAGTTTCAGTTTACAGGCGCCGTAGAAAATAGTGCGGGGTAGGTATCATTCAACCTCCGTCGAACTTGCTTGCAAATAAAGGCTGTAACTTATAAACATAATTTTACGTTATCTTTGTCCACAATTTACCGAACAATCTGTTCTCATTCTACCGCAAAATATACATCGATATTTGTTGTCACTGCGCGAACTGACACAAACACGGGCATGCTGTGTGGCACTACTTGAACCTCTTTGTCCTGAAGGAAACTTGTTGTGAGGGGTGGCTATGGAAATTCTGGTAAGTTGTGGTTAGTGAACCCTGCCGCCCAGCCACTACAAAGGATAAGCCGGGAAGTAATGCTGAGTGGGCGTTACAATAGCGTTACATTATTTTCGTCCCCTTCTCGTTGGGCTTTTGTGGGCCCCATCCGGAGGCAATTGTGTCTCGCGACAATGCTCGTCTTTCTTCTCCTGCACGTAGCTACCTGTGCCGCGACAGGGGACAGTGGAAGGGGTGGCAGGGCCTCCGGGAAAGCTTGCAGGCGACGCCAGAAGAAAAGTATTTCGGCTTTGCAGGGAAGACGACCCTGTGCTCTGCCAGGAAGCCGACTTTTTCAATCAGCCCCCGCCCGCCCCAGCCCGATGATGTAGGCCGCGTCGCGCAAAAGAGAATTTCGGATTTATAGTCTAGGTGGTGTTGGCGGAGCGCGCCCGAAGGAGAGGAGACCGCGGAGAGAGAGTGCCGCGGCTATGACGCAATAGAATCCAACACAATCCACTTTAATCCAATCCAATCCAAGTCAAGCCAAGCCAAGCCAAGCCAAGCCAAGCCAATCCAATGCCCCTCGCGAGAGAGTATTCGCTATCGGAGAGGAGAGGGGGAGAGTGGCTGCGGACAACAACGGACGCACGCAGGAAGGACAGGGCCGCCGACAAGAGATGCTCTGAGCGTCGCATCTAATAATTAACTTGGGCAGGGCTTGTCGCGAGATGAAAGGACAACCGATGGACTACCAGGGTGACAGGGCGGATCCTGAGATACAGGTGTAGAAAAACGGGAGGCCATTAACTCGATGGAGGGGCGAAGGAAGAAATCTTGGAGGCAACGAATGGACTCGGGTACCTCGAGATAGGAGCGGGTGGAGGTCAATGGGAGAGGCCTCCGTCCTGCAGTGGACCTAGATAGGCTGATGATGATGATGATGATGATGAGTTCCAATAAAACACGGGTTACAGCAGTTTTCTGTAACCATACTTCTCCGGTAAAAGCCCACGTATTGGCAGGCGATTATTCCCTATAGTTGCAACCCCATGGAGAAATAACTACTCATACGAAGTAAAATTCGGCGTAATGATAGGGTAACATTGCGATGATTTGCAGCATAGTTTTAACGAATACTTGTACATGAGTTGTTAATTACACAGCAGAATCGAGACGAAATCGGCTCCGCCGGATGAGCTTTCTCTCGGTGGGCGTCGGGCAATGGAACCATTCGGCGGTAGGTATATAAAGATATCGAGTTATAAGTAGTTATTGTATACAGTGTCACGTAACCAAGCACGACGCAGGTTTTTCAAGGAACAAAGTTTACTGGAACCAACTCGGTAACCACTCAAAGATACGCAAGTTGCGAATCAAATGCCGCGGCGTCTGCCCCGCGACCATTTACCTTTCTTCGCGATTATTTCTGGAACCGACTTATTACATCGAGTACACTGGAGATCAACGAAGACAATTCTAGTATAGTGACCACAGGGCGAAACACTATCCTTATCAAATAAGATTGCCTGTGCGGCATACAAAATAAAGGGAAGGGAGCAGGTGCTTCGCTTAAAAAAAAAAACGAAAAAACTAACGCGTAAGACTTGAAGGTAGGGGAGCTGTACGCAGCCTTCACGACCATCACGAAGGTTTAAGCCCACTATTGCAGCCGATTTGCTCCTTCTTCGCTTCCGCAACGACCTTTACTCCGTCGTTGGAACTTCCCACTTACAGCGAGTAAGTGTGAGCTTCCTTCATTCTTTTGGAAGGGATAATCATTACACATTACCTCAGAGGGGCGTACGCTATGACTCCTCTTTCTTGTTCCGAGCAAGTGTTGCCACGATAACAGCGAACGCTGGAGTTCTTTTTTTTTTCTGGCCAGTCTTGGTTAATCTCCCAAGTGGGTATTATGCTTCGCTTGCAATCGTGCGCCGATGACGCTGGGGGGTAGCCGCGAGGCCCGCACACACGAGAGCTCGGCATTTTCTGTTTTTTAACTCCCTGGCGGCCGCCGCAATCTCGGACAATCGCCCTAAGTGAGTATGCTTGGCTTGGCAAACGTGCGCAGGGGACGCTGGGCAGTGGTCGCGAGGCGAGCACACACGAGCGCTAGGAATTTTCTTGGTTTTGTTAGCTGCCGGGCGGTCGCCGCGAAGCCCGCGCTCGGCAATTTTTCGGTATTTTTAACTGCGGACACGAAAAATAACGATTTGCTAAAGATCTTGACTCTTAAAACAGGTAAGAGAGCCGGGGGAGGCCATGAGGTGACAAAAAACACATAAGTGAGCAAAACAGATGAAACGGTCGGGGAAATAGTTTTGATTTGTTTAATAGCCCAAGTACTACTCATTGCATTCCATGACAATTTGTAATTATAGCAACGAAATAATACACGCGGGAGCAAATCGAAACAAAATTGAGCAGCTATCCCGTCTTGCAGAAGTGGATGAGCAGCGAAGCTGTTAGACACGTAGCAACCAAAACCCACGATAAAATCAATTCACATATACAAATTCAAGTTAGAAGGGATTCGTTTCGTACGAACACTGAACTAGTATTACCTCGTGGCGAACGGAAGCCCCGTGGTTTGGGCGTTCACGGGCGCGTAACGGCTTCGCCCTGTATTCCAAACTCTACGCCGCCCTGTGTGGGCCGGCGAACGTTCGTGAACGGAAGCTGGACTGCGTCACGCAGTTGTTCGACGGAATCGCGTTTCGATAGGCCAGCCAGCCTGATAGCGGTACACGCAACCAAACCAAACGTCTCGGAAGGGCGGGATTTCGTGTCGCAGATGTCCGCGAGATCACCCCCAGCAGCCAAAAGGAGAGGCCTCGCATACGTAACTTTGCCGAAGTCATTCCTTTTTGTAGTATTTTTTTCTTCTTTTCTTGCTCTGTGGCGTCTAGTGAGCGACGGTGTCGCGTTAGCTCTCTTCGCTTCCCCTTCATATCTACATTCTTAAACCCCGGGAAAACTGCGACCAGAGAGACGCTGAAAGTATAGTAGTTGTTGTTCAAGGCAAAAAAAAAAAAGACAAAGCAAAAAACAAAAACAGAGGAAAGGGAGGGTGTGTAAAATAACCCAACAGGGGGCGCAAGGGTCTATAGCTAGAGGTTCCGGCCTGCCTCGAGAACTGTCAATCTTCCGGTGCGCGTGCACATCACGCGTTTCTACGTGACGGTACTCGTGCGCTGCAAGTCGGCCCCAGCCTCACTGAAGACTGCTTGTGCCTCGTCAACTGGAGCTCGCTGTCAAGGTGAGACAAGCGTATTTTCTTGCGGTGAGCGGCGTATAAATGACCCAGGGATAACGCGACAACTTTTTTTGTTACGGCGGCGTGCGGAGGCTCGCTCGAAACGTGGTCAGTGTAGTCGAGGTGTGTGGAACGCTACCTAGAAGGTCGGGGCCTAACGAGCTCCACGCTTCCTGTGGCCAGAGTTCCCTTTTGAAGAGTAGCTTTTGAAGAGTAGCAATGCTAGATAGTGGCACAGCAGGTAGTGCGTTCAGTCGTGATCGGAAATTTTAACGGTTTTGAAGGTTCACACCTTGTCTCATGTATTTTACCTGCAGTTTTTCGCCGCTCCCCCCCCCCCCCTTCCGCCATCCTCTTCCGCCCACCTCTTCGCTTCTTTCTTCCACAACGAATGCGTCAGCCCTCATTCACACAGCCGTCACCTTCACCGTCACGTCAAGAAACCGCGACGGAGACTTAAACGAGTAGCGTTCGTACTGGAGCTCTCTGTCAGATTACAGGGTCGTCTGCCTAGTGATCAGTTCAGCCTAGAATTGAGCGTTTTTAATCTGAAAAGTAAAGAAAATGGTTTGTGCTCAGTTGTCGCTAAATTTAGCCGTAAAAGTTTGTTTTCTGATTAGCTGGTTTAGCGCGGGGCATGGTCCCGTCACGCTGACGTGACGGAAACGTAGAGCTCGGCCTCCCGTCACCGTCGCACCGTTTTCGGCTAGAAATCGGCCGATAAAACGGCGCCCATGACGGAAGACGGTGACGTGACGGTGACGCGACGGGGTGAAAAACGGTTGGGGGAATGAGGGCTCACACTTACTTCGGATATCGCCGGAGGGTGCTGTCCTCGGACGCGCGTGCCTTACGGCCATTTTGTTTCTTGGTCTTAGTACCGCTTTCTGGCGGGGCGCATCGGCGCTGCTACATGGGCGTTCAGTTAATTTTTGTGGGTCGTCCGCTAAAGCTTCTCATCACGGCGGGCAAAACAGTTTTTTTTTATAATGCGGGAGGAAGCGCGTGCACTTCTACGACGCTGCCACGTGATGTTTCGTTTCGCTGACCCAGCTGGCACGCGCTACACGCCCCAGTTTCCTCTCGGAGAACTTGGTCGTTGTTGTCGCTGGTTAGGTATGAACGGCACCGGATTCGAAGGTGCGAGAAACCAGCGGCGTTGTGTCGTCGTCTTCTTGCAATTGGGAGTCCGCCGAACGGCGACCCTTTCGCGCGGCTTTGAATGGGTGCAAACATACAGAGACCACATTTGCGACAAAGTTTGTCCTGCTTGCTCTCTGTATGCCGCACCCTCCAGTGTTTCAACGCTTTGGGCGTGCGCTCACGAACAATCCGCGCGGTGAAGCCAACTTTATCGCGAATTCGGTGTAGCTCTAAATTTATTGTAGACATCTACAAAATACCGTGGGGGTTAAGAAGATGCAATCAGCCTTTTACCCAACGAGTGAGGTAACAGAAAACGGCCGGGGCTCATGTTTGTCAGGAGGACTACAAAAACAAATTTGTCGTTGAACTGCATCAATGTGTACATAACCGTGCGGAGATTTAATATAACCAAGCGAGCCATTCCTGCAGCGTCACAAAGCCATTGTGACAGGGTAAGAACTGCGTTCGTGCCTAATTAAAATTAAGACATTTTAGATGCCACTGCATCTCATTCACTCGCCTTGTCCCTGCATCCGGCGTCGTCGGCGTTGTTGTCGGCGTCCGCCCCTCCCCCGTTCTCCTCGCCGCGCGAGCTGCGCTCTCCGCCGCTCACCCCCTCTCCTCTCCGATAGCGAACGCACTCTCGCGAGGGGCATTGGATTGGTTTCGATTGAATTGGCTTGGATTGGATTTGGATTGGATTGGATTAAAGTGGATTGTGTTGGATTGCGTTGCGTCCTAGCCGCGGCAGACGCACTGGCGCCGGCGCGTCCCCTCACCGTTATGCGCGCTATAAAACGCGGTGCCTGCGCCGCTCCGCTTCATCGTTTCCAGCGCCGTTCCTCCGCTGTCCAACGCTGCAACGTGAACCCCCTATGCGTCGCATCTACACAGGAGTTCCCGCGAGGGGCGGTGGGAGTTTTTTCCGCATTTTCATAGATTGATTCCTTCTGAAGCATTCCGTAATAAAGAATTATGAGAATACGAATTTTTACCTTTGCTGACACACCGCCGGAATGAAAGCATAGATATGCGTCCGCAACGCAGAATAGGGTACGGCATTGTGTTAAAAAAATTTTGACACCCGCTTTAATTTTGTACGACCACCATAAAAGTTAAATCGTGCTGCGTATGAATTCCGTGTATACGGAGAACTTAAGGCTCAACCACATGCACGCGTAAAACCGACGTACTCGCGCAACGACGTGCCTGGAGCGACATACGCCGCTGCCTTTACGCCGACCGACGACGTCGGAGTGGGCGCGTAACCACATATGGCCGCAGCGCGCCCGTAAACCAATGCGCCGTGCAGTGTGGCTCGACTACCCCGGACTCGGCTTTGTGGCGACCAGTTCAACTACATTTAACTCAAATAAAAAAAATAATGCCTATTCTCACAAAAGTACGTATATTTAATACAGAAACAACTAAAACAGTTCTTGGGACATTAAGAAACGTGAAGGATTACCATGCATACTTGGCAGGCACAAAGCCCTTCGCTAAATTTGGCGTAAACTGCCCTGCTCCCATAGTTTCTCGTCGCTTCGCGTCTTTTGCCCGATTGTATGCACTCCTATTTTACAAATTGCTTCGTTTTATCGCATAATTAATAGTTAAGTTAGCTTATTTATCAATTTGCTGTCTTGTTATGCGACCTGACCGCCATATAACGTCACCGCCAGAAGCCTACGTCAACACCGTGCGCCCGAAATCTTGCGTCGATGTCTAGCGGGCTCTGACTTGGGCGTAACAAGCGCGTGGCAATGCATTCGGCGTACGCCGCAGTACGCCGGTTCCTTACGCGCTTACGCCGGTTTGCCTCGTTGCGCGAGTACGTCGGTTTTACGCGTGCATGTGGTTGGGCCTTTATGGTGCCGTATTTAGCGCTTTACTGAAGACAGAAATATGGAAACCCTGCCAAACGTTTCTGTTCAGACAAATAACTTGATTAATTTGTTTTTGGAAAGAGTAACTGCATTAGCAACGCCTCGGTGCGTAATACTCTGCATAAATTCCGTATCACCAAAATTTTGTATTTACAGAATATTTCACTAGGGCTTAATGTACACAGAGTGAGTTCTTGTGGACATAGCCCTTTTACAGAAAATGTTTTACAGTGGCACGTTTACATAGCTTTACAGCAAAAAAAAAAAAATGCGTTCTTGCAGATTGGCTTCAAGCGTTTGGTGAATGTACGTCACTTGAACAGGTGACCCTGGTCACGTCTTCGATTAGACTTTACCTTGCAGTTTCAATAGATATGATAAATAATTTTAATTTCTGACGTACTAATGCTCGGAGAAAAAAATGGCTGACCTGGCTGACAAGCAATAGCTTTTAACAGCAGAGATATGTGAATGAATGAATGAATTCTTTATTTGCACTTATAGATATCTATAGAAACAAATATTTTCGCATAAAGGGGCGGGGCCAAGGAAAAAAGCAGTGCTCTGCAGCTTGGCTAGCCCTTGACCCCGTCAGTTACAAAGCAAAGACAGGGTGGTCAGCACTTCAGACAAGTAAATGAGACCGAAAAAATCAACAAAAGACAAAAAGGGGCGCCATTACAGCGCAGCAACAAAAAATCTTAATGATTCTGTAGTCAACTTCTTAGCAAACTAATAATATCTTGTATATTAAAATACAAGGTACCCACGTTATGTTTACACAACCGGTTTAGCAATGAGGGTAGAATAAAAGACAACATCTGTGACCCTAATTTGTTCTGGGGCACACTGCAATCCATTTGTCAAGAGCTCGTGTAGGATTAGGTAGATTTCGCTCGGTGAGGGTTGCTAATTGAAGAAAACTGTTTTGCTGGTGGGAACGGGAAGCTTTTATATAGTCCGCGAATAAAAACGAATTTCGTATAGAGTTAGAATACTGAGTTTATTTAAACTTTTCACGGCGGATCTTATGGATTGGTCTATTTGAATATTGAAAATTGCTCTCAACGCTCTTTTTTGCAAAATAAATATTTTTTCGTTTATTTGTCTGTGTTGTCGAGCCCCAGACAAGTTTACAGTAATTTAGGTGAGACAGAAAAACAGTGGTAGATTAGTATTATTGCTCAACTTGGTATTACGAATCTGTTTTGATAACTCACTTACAACGGAAGATAGCTTATTTATCACATTGTTTACGTGAATGTTCCAATTAAGTGAAATAGAGAAATGTGGTCCTGAAATTTTAAGTCGCTCATGACCTGAATATGTTGTGACTTATGGAAAAGGGTACAGTTGTCCGGTGGTTGCTTATTTTTAGCGAAAAAGAACATATCCTTTTTTTCAGACACAATTAACTGTTAATTTATAGTTGTCGGACCGTTTCTCCAACGCCAGAAACGTTTGATTTGCAATAGTTAGTAAATTAGAGTAGTTTGGTCCAGGATTGACTTCCAGCCGTACGGGCGTCGCTCAAAACTCGCGAAACGCAATGGAGAGGAGGAAAGCGTTAGCACAAGAAGTGTGGCAGAAAGTGGCGGGGAGGCAAGGAGCCGACGGGCAGGTGTGGGGAGGGCGATTTGTGACGCACATATGTTCGTGTAGGGATGTGCGCTTCGAGGATAGGCTGCGCCTAGTGACGTAAGCTCTGACGTGCGGCTTTTTTCCTAGTTGAGATAGACGGCGTGCGCGCGGCGGCATCTGTTTCCAATCTGCCGATTGGGTGTCAGACCTGAGAAAGGCCAAAATACAGCTAGTGAAGACCAGCGGTTTAGCTGGTTTCTGAGTCTCCGCATCTCAATTGCGAAGGGGGCCGAATTTTTTCTTCGTCGTTACCGAATTCGTCGGGAAGATTGTCCGGCTGTCGGGCGGCTTATTACCGCGTTTTTGACTCTACTTACCAGTAGATATTTATAGACACTGCGTTTTATCACAGCTGGAACGAGAGGGATCCAACGTTCGTGATCCTTCTCTTACAGAGTTCAGGAACTCGCAACATGGATGACCAGTCGGACATGGAATCGTGCTGCGGGGAGATCGGCTGTGTGGATGCACTGGAACATGTTCCGGTGAGCGAACAAATGGTGATAGAAACGAAGGATTGTGTAACCATTATTTCCTCTTTTTTGTCGGCCGTCGCAGGCGCGGAATTTTAACCGACAACGCTACTACTCGAGAGATGAAGAGTGATCCCAGGCGTCGTTAGGGGGCAGGTAGAAACTTCCTAGCCAATTTGCCTCCCGTTCTGTAAGAAAGGCCATTAGCACAAAATCAAGTTTCGTTCTTTAAAAAGGATGCTATGCAGCTGTAACAAGTATACCAATTTCACTAAAGGTCGAACACATATTATAACTATTAGGGAAAACAGGTAGAGAAGCGACCAAAAGGCTACTTTGTGGCAAAGACTAAAACGTTACAGTATGTTCTCAATGAAATCGGCAGCCGCCGACCGAAGCCATCGCCAAGCCATCGCCAAACGGATGATGCGATTGCAGTAGGGCCTCCAGTCCCATTTGCTAGTATGACTTGAAGGTTAACATGCAGTTAATTAATGATAACTATGTTTTAGTGTCTCTGTTATTTCGTCACTGTTTAGTAATTCTTCTATTTCGCATAGCCCAAGTACAAAATTGTTCAAATTTCTTTTGTTTTTTTCTGTTTGAAGACGTGTTTCGTGGTTAGGATGAAGTTGAATGAGTTACCAAAATCTAGTTTCTTCAAACTGGTCTAAGTGTTACTGTGTCTTCGTGTTCCTTTGAAGTAAGAATCCTTCTCTTGTTACGCTCTGCTTCTTTATAAAGGCCTACGCACGTCAGACCCAGCTTAACATAAGTGACGGAGAAAGCCATTCTCAGTGAACGTGCGCGACCATGAATGCTGGTACTCCCGCGTTTTTCGCTTTAAAGGAGGCGGGCGCCTTCAACTTGCTCTTTTCTGAACGCTTTTCTCTACCTCTAACCCACCTTGAAATGCGGCCGTCTAAGGTCTTCAACTTAAAAAAAAATTAGTACCCTCGCACAACTGTGAAGATGAAAGACCAGCGAGGCTGTATCGACGCACAGGAGAATTCCACAGTGTTTACAACCTCACTGTAAGCCACGCAACCAAAACAGTAGACGAAACAACTCAGTGTAATTCTCACGTGTCCTGTTTCACGATAGTTAGACAAAGCAATGTTTACAGACGTTTTGTGCAACCGTGCTCCCTCCGTACCGGCCGTGTATTGACGGCAGAAGGGAATTCTGTGACGTTTGAAACTTAGGTACGATCTAACTGTAACAAGTAAATGACACTCGTCGTAACGATAGAGTCGTCTTGGCGGCTAATTTCAGCGTGATAATTTCTATGATAGCTGCACTAGGATCACTGGGAATCTATAAAACAAGCAAACGAGAGATCCGGAAAGAGAACTTTTATGACAACAATAAAGGTAGAGCGTTGCTCTTTGAGGCGCGGGCTGGCTGTTTGAGAACGCGAACTTACTTGAGCAAATATTCGTCCCAGGATGAGACTTGTGTGGGATGTGGCAGGGATAAAGAAACAATCGACCACATAGTAATACAGTCAAACCCGGTTATAGCGAACTGCAATATGCGCCATGATTAGTTCGATATATCCAATAGTTCGATATAGCCGAACCCGCCTATAACGAGCTTATTGTTACGAGTTCGCAATACGCGGGAATACTCTTGCCACACCCGCCTGCATAAACGAACAAAATAAAGTATGTCATTACACAAAATCGATTTATTGCAAATAATAAAGCTACTTTCCGCCTTACCGCCGTGCCTACTTCTAAAAAAAACGGCGATTTTTGTTTTCCCTTTCGTTTTGGCACCGTCAACTACACAGCATTCTTTACACGAGATATTGTTTGCGCCAGTTCGAGTCCGTGTCTTTCAATATCGCAGAAATATTGGCGGAGGACATCGACTGCCGAAAGCACTTCATTAAGCGTCGGACGGCTTTCACTCGCGACATCCTCTGCCTCCTCAGTTCTTTTCATCAGCATTACGACGGTGCCCGTGTCCAAGGGGCTTACAGTGACGGCAACGTCATCGTAGACACTCAGGAAATCTTCCAAGGACACTCCTTTCGGCACAGCATCGGGAAGGTTGGCGAGCTGCCGTCTTGGTCCGGACTCACTGACTGGGCGGGTTCCGTCGTGAGTTCCGCGCGTCGGAAACAGTTACGGAAAGTGTCGGGCGTCATATCGCTCCTTACGAGACGCGATGCCTCAGTCTTTCAATCGCCGCTGCGAGACCATGCATTTTGGCGGCAATTCTTGGCACGCCGAGTTCGATATGAGATGTGAAGTTCGTTATAAGGAAGATGTTTCGCGTGTATTTCCGTAACTGATTTATTTTTGTTCGATATATAGCATAATTCGCTCTATCCGGGTTCGTCATAGTCGGGTTTGACTGTAGAATGCCAAAAGATTCACCCGGCTAGAATTGGGGGGAAAGTGCTACTTCCTGAGGCACTGGGCTGGAAGCATTAACTGGTCAGCAGTAGGTATTACTAAACAGCGGCTAGAGTATTGGTGAAAAAAAAAGCAGGGAAGTCGATGAAGTGTCATCCCAGCAAGGGGTAACGGCAGGGCAAAATTAAAAAGCAATCCGAGTTGAGGGTTAACTAAATTTAAATTCAAATTACCAAGATGGGCTAGATGGCGCATGCCGTCACCCCGATTCAAAGGGGAGGCCTTTAATCATAATCATCAACAACACCACCACCACCACCACCATCATCATCATCATAATCACGGAAAAGCCGCTGCTTCTGTGCGGTCGGACAACGATAATTACCCCTTCGTTGTCCGCTACGCGCAGAATCCCCGGAATTTGAAGTTGGCGGGGCCGTCTGCCTTCGTGAAGGGGATTATTCCCGCGGCATTCTCGGCATCCAGACAAGCCGTCTCCCGAACGCGCCGCAGCGAATCGACGACGACCACAGCGTAGTGTTGGCAGGGCTGTTCCTCTATATCGAGCGGCGGGGATCTATCCTTTCCCGTGCAAAGCCGGGAGCGCCTGGCCACTGACCTCGTGAGTGGGCCTTACAGCGTCTACGAACGATCCAAATGCATACCGATACGTGGTTTATGAGATAAAGGTGTACTGTTGCGTTTTTTCGTGGTCGAGGCGTGTACAGCCTCATTGAAAACCAATCGTTTTTCGCCATTTTCGAGAGACCGTTTTGACAGAATGGGAGCAAGGTTTCACGCACCGTCGTGCCGTGTGTCTAGATATTTTATCATCGTTTTGGTCGACCAACCGCTTTATGGGGAAATGAGATCGGTCCCAGTATATAAAGCTGTCGCTGTAATAAAGTCGAATTCATAGGAGGAGCACTTCACAGTGGTGCTGGCATCCGAAAGGCTTATGAAGGACCTTTTGTTGACCACTGTTAACAATGCCTGCTAATGCGCGTCATATATGGTGCTTGCAAGCGGCTCCAGATCTGCGTGTGGCTATTCCAAATCGATAAAATTGCAGAGCCCTGCCTGCAGTTTCTGGTGCTCTGTGCATGGTTGAATGTTTTCTTGGTTAGGATACGGGAATGGATGCTCAACACTCGATGGTCCATTCTTGATTGATTGATTGATTGTAGGGTTTAACGCGCAGACGTAACGCAGGCAATGAGGCGCGCCGTAGTGGAGGGCTCCGGATTAATTTTGGCCACCTGGGGATCTTTAACGTGCGCCGAAATCTCGCACACGCGGGCGTTTTTGCTTTTCGCCTCCATCAGAAAAGCGGCCGCGCCGCGGCCGGGAATCGAACCCGCGACCTCGTGCTCAGCAGCGCAACGCCTTAGCCACTGAGCCACCGCGGCGGGTCGATCATCCATTCTGCTCTTCAACACAGAATTTCTAGGATAGTTTAGTAGTCACGAAAACGATTTCTCCAAGTGTTTACCGAATTTTTTTTCCAGACCACGGTCCTCGTCATTCAGTAACAATGTCTAAACGCTGTCGTTGCTTCGTTGTGACCAGAGGCGTAGGCAGGGATGTTGTTTCAGTGCCAGAACACCCCGAAATTGTATGCCCTTTTTTTTCCCGCCTGTGCTATTTACCCACTGAATCGATATACTATAATGTGAAAACAAAAATGACAAGGGTGTCGCTTTATTATATATCGCTGGCGCGCAGAATCAGTTTTTTTTTGTTTTTCTTTTTGGTGGCGTATAACACCGCCGTAAAATATTTGTGGCTAGGCCACTTGTTCTGACATTGGAATTGTGGTTTCGAAGGCCTGCATTCATTAATTTATGTTACATAACCGTTTATCGACCAAAGAACAACGGCTAAGTCCGCCGCAGTCATTGTTAATCCACGTACACAAAATGAAACAATGATAACTACATTTTGCAGTGCGATGCACGCAGTGGTTTGATGCGAGTGGGCAACAATATTTCGCCGATGTGTCGGACACGCAGGGGCCTTTTGGTATGCCTAGTTGGAGCGAAGCGCCGCATCGTTCGCCGTCTCGGGTACTGCCGTCTTCCCCAACCGGAGAGAACAGTGGGGTAAGAAACGATTTCGTCGCTTTCTTATTTAAGGGGCCGCGAAAACCAATTGCAACTTTCTGGAATGTGAAATAACTAGCCTTTGGCAACTCACCCAGCCCCATTCCAGCCCCGAAAGGCGTTTTTTAACAGGAAAAACGCGGGAAATATTTGCAAACTTTCAAATTTCGCGCCACAGTGACGTAATATGGGCAGGAATGACGTCATATGGGCCAGTAATAGAGAATTTTTATTTCAATGTGTAACTGCACGTTAGCTTTCAAGCGATACGATCACACTGAACCAGAGGCCACACTACAACCGCCCAGTCATGACTCTTGGCGGTGGCTTAGAACCGGCGGCTGCCAATCGCACAAACAAGATTCTGTGACGTCATAGCCAAATCGCCTAAAAGTGGCTGTGGGGTCGCCACTGCTGCATGTTCTCTTCGGTATGTCGAATATGTTTTAAAACTTTGCGATAAAATTGGTGTCACTGTTTTTGGGACAGTGTAGTGTTTTTAATGAACCGAAGCTGTATTTAGTCATCAAGGCCCCTTTAAAGCGGGTCATGAAGACAAAATACAACTTCCGTTGATTAAAAGACGACGATGACAACATGGTTTTTTTGCCGGAACCCCGCAAAAAAACCCGCGTCGTCGTTGTTGTTGTTGTTGTTGTTGTCTAGAACCGGAAATTAGCACCGCTGTAGAGTGAAATAATAATAAAAAAAACCATTTGATTTCTCACGGCCTTTTAACCCGGCAATCCCAAGTAGGAGCCGAGTTCCACCGCGCTACCCCTGCACGTTAGCCGTAGTGGAAGAAAATAGTCCAAATAGGGCGTGCAAGTGACGTGAGGAGGCACCCTGGCCAAGAACGACTCTGTTCCTGAAGAAGCTCTGGCACGTGTTACGAGTCTTCAGTTTTTTTTTCGCTAAAACACGACGTACCCAAACAAAAGAAAGTAACGTATAGCTTACGTAGCAAGGAGCCTGTAGATGTAATTCACTGCAAAGATGGCACGTAAGTGGAGCAAATTCGTTTATAAGTACCCGCCGGCTTTAACCCTGAAGCACGCCAGAAGAATTACGTGCGCGGAGTAAGTTTTTCGGTTTCTACCACGGCTATATTGAACTTAAGGCAGCGGTTATTGTGTAACACGCGTGTTTACCCGAGACGTTGCATAGTGATTTCCGTCCAGTGCTTGGATGGCGATGATAATGATGTTCTGAGGGATAGGAATGGTCCGGTAGAAGCGGAGGTGGACGATTGAACGTTGACCGGCCGTGGTTTCGCTTATGGTATCGTGGTAACCCCTGTAAATAAACTTCAGTGCTTCTTATTGAACGTTCAATGCGCAAACTACACGAAGGCGAAGACAAGATGAGAGAATGCGAAAACTTGCAAGTAGCTTTATTAGGAAGAAACGCGTTTTTATATACACCAAAATAATAACGTCAGCTTACACTCTCTTCCACACGACACTGTTGGGGAACGTGTTCAGTCTGTCCGGTCATTACAAGGCATCACCGTGTCTTAAAATGTTTAGTACACTTCTTTCTCGCTGAGCTTGACGGAGGGCATACTCACACAATTATCACCGGCACATGTGATCTCATGTGCCTTCAATAATCTCGCGAGCCCGCTGACTCCTGCGTTTGGCGATAATGTTGATCTTATGAAACAAAGGCGTACAACCATGACGAAAGTGGGCGGCCAAATGTCCAGTTGTATACTTTTACTCACGTTGTTGGCGTGCTCACGCAATCGTTCGTTGGGGCAACGCCCAGTCTGCCCAATGTACTTCTTGCCACAACCTAATGGGATGGCATAGACTATACGCTCTCACTGCAATCAACGAACTTGGCCTTGTGTTTGACATCACATTCACGTTTGACAGTGGTACGATAACTTTTCATGCATAAAGTGACAAGTTTCTGTGGCGCTGAAAAGACAACGTTGACGTCGACATTCTCCCCAATCTTTCTAACGCGATGGGAAACACCGTTCTTGTACGGAATACCTGCATATTTCTTTTTGCTTTTTACTTCCTTTCGCCGTACACCAAAGCCAATCTTACATTGTTTGAGCTCGTCATGCGCAACTGTTCAACGGAGTCAACGGACTCGCGAGATTATTGAGGCACACGAGATCGCACGCGCCGTTGTTAACAGCCCAGCGCGCACAGGTCCGCCGGAAGCGGAAGGCGCTAGAGCCGCCGAGAGAACTAGTTTGCGAGTGTTTACCCCCTTTACAGGCTGCTTATGGAGAATGGGGTATAGGTAACCGAGGAAGCATGTAGGAAAGAAAGGGAGGAAGGAACGATTGAACAAGGATGGCGAGTTTGCCTATAAGGTGGGCGGGTGGGGTGCAGTTAAACAAGTTTAGGCGCAAATGGGCGCCGGTGGCGAGGTCCCACAGTACGTCAAGCAAGCCTTACCTCGAAAGTCCAACACCTGAGAAAGTATTACGTCGTTCCTGCGTGACCATTCCCCTCCTACTCGTTTTCTGAAATGAAATCGCCGTTTATAGGTACGCATGTTTGTTTACCGATGGAATAGAGTGTCAGCGAAGGTTCATGCAAGAGCGGTGTGGTGATGAGAATGTCGCAACCTCCCTGAGGTTTTTACACGCGGTCGAAAAAAATCATCCCAGCTTCATTCACTTAGCGTCGCGAACGCTCACGTTTACAGCGAAGTTGCCTGGCGTCCCATAATATTAAGGCCGTACTCATAAAAGGATTCAAAGCCAGAAGATCGATTCCCGTTCACACGCCTACATTTTTGCCGTGTTCGTCTGCTTGCGCCATCCACTGCAATCTTTTGTGAATTTTTGAACTTGGAACACCAACGCAAGGGGTCGCTGCGAGCGCTTTTCTATTCTCACGGCTTTTTTATTTATGTTCATTAAAATCAATCAGAATTTTTTTAATTTTAAGCTATAAACCAATGCAAACATCACTTAAGTAAGAATGCCGTGTCTCAAATATTACTAATGTTTCCTTTTTTCAACAACAATGCGGACAAGTAAAAAGTTGGCCGGCGATTCCGATACTCCCTACTGAGATATCTGGGCGCAGCAGCAGTGCGCTGAGGCAGCACTCACTCGTCGATTCTCCCGACGGCAGCGATGATGAGTCTGCGTCGGCGGCGCGAAGTGCGCCTCAGGATGATGATGATAAATTCTTCTGTTAGGAAGAGGAGGACCGAAGGTCACTGGAGGGGGAAGAGGGGGAGTAGGGAGGGAGGTAGACGCCCACTAAACCACGCTCGCCAGGCCACTGGCAACGCCAAACTGGGCTAAGGTCACCAGGTGTTGAGGATGTTCGAGAATGTCCCTATGTAATGCTTTTATATCTGAACTTTGAAAAACATCATTGTTCAGTCTATGAATATCAAAAGCGAGCAGTGCAGAACAAGATGGTCCATGTTTGCTTTACACACAGTGTGAAAAATAGTACATGTGCAGGAGGCAGCGGTGCCAATGCCCTTCTTCCGGTCAGCAAGTGTCTGCCATTTATGGGTGATATAAGGTGTAGTGGCCGTGTTGGCAAGTACTTTGTTGATAAATATTTCTTGCGATCGGCTGACGAGTAAATCGTTAAAGATTTAGGGAGGGGTGATGCTTTTTAATCTCTCGCGGTGAAGAAACCGGAGGTAGCGTCGTACTCGCGCCATTTCGAAGTGGCCCTCTGGCAGCGAGTCCGCGTAGGGGTGGTCGCGGAGGTCGGCAAATCCGGACAGGAGAGGCTGGGGATGAACAGGTAGAACTCCAGATTGTGAGGTGGCAAGACCATGTTCCACCTCGTTACCACCGCCACGATCCCTGACGTGTCCCGGTGTCCAGGTGACCCTGGCGTCAACGTCTCCCCTCTGCTTGTGCTGAGTATCTGGCGGATGCGTTGACCAGAGGCATCGTCTGTTTTTGGGTCCTCAATGCTACGTAGTGCCTCAAATGAGTCTGTATATATATGTCTGTATATATGCTTGGCGTGGAGTAACCCGGGATTCTGTACAGACTCGTCGGGTGTCCCAAAGCAAGGTGTCTTGGCCCTGTATTGTGTGGTGCAGTCGGTTGTCCAATGACGACTGAGCGCTTCTGAGGATGCCCTAGAGACCGCGAACTGCGTCTTAAGCGAACGCACATCAGACACGCACGTGCACGCTCACGCTTCCCCCACTCCTCCCTCACCGCAGACTTTCGGAGAGCATTGGCTCGCACCGCCACGGCGAAACGCCCTCCACTCCCAATTTCGCGACACTCTCCTCCTTTCATTTCTCTCACTTGTCGGTCTTCCCATAGTTCGCTTTTTTTTCACTCGTTGGTCTTCCCATCGTTCGCTCGGTCACGACGAAGCACTGCTGCCAACCCGCTAAGCCACTTTTCCCCTAGCTTGGATGAAGAAATTCTCAAGATTTCCCTAGATTTTTGCTGAAAGCGGTATTAGATGTTTTTTTCTCAGTCAATGTGTTTACCACTAACCAGATGTGCCGATTTTTGCGAGCGAAGCGACGAACGATGCGACGGCGATCCGCAATCGCTCGTCCCAATCGCTTGCTGCGGCAGCCACATGAGCGCGTTCGCGCGATTGACGGCGGAACGCGATCCCCAATACAATTATCGAAGTACACACAGCCGCAAAATATTTTATGTGTGCATTTGCCACAAAAATGGGAAATATTGCACTACACAACATTTGACACAAAATTCATGCACTACGAAAGACTGAACTTGTAATGCCACGCAAGTTTATAAAAAAGAATAATAATAGGAACGAACACAGACGATGCGCACTGCATGAGACATTCTAGCGAGCAAGTTCCTAAAATTCATCAGTCATGTTCTTTTCAAATTTACGCCAACAACGTCAAATGTAGGAGCGGTGGCTTTGCTGAATGCAAATTTATGTGAAATAGGTATCTGTGCTTCATTGAGGAACTTAAATGCATAGGTATATAAAAATAATGAATGCTAAAATAATAAAGTACACGATTAGGCATTAATTCACGACTGAAGGCATAAGACCATGTAGACGTAAAAAATTCCCTAGATGTTGACAGATTTCCCCTTTTCCCTAAATATGACCCAAATTCTCTAGCTCTAGGGAAATTTCCCTAGAGTTGGCAGCGCTGAGACGACTTCGACGCGGCTCAGCCCAGAGACGGGCGACGAAGGGCTGCGCCCTAAAGCACTCCCACAATACTTAGTGCTTCAGACAAGCTTTGCCTGTATAAACTCCCGGTTCAAAGTTTCAAGATTTAGTGACTCAGAAAAGCTTTGCCTGTATAAAATCCTCGGTCAAATTTTCCACCCTTGTGCTTGGTGCTTGGTCTCCCCATCGTTGGGCTACCTCTGGCCACGTCGCTGCGACCGCGTTGAGATATTTCGTCCCATGAAAGCTTCGCTTCGCTCTTAAAGCGGTACAGCGTCCGTCTGCAAGCCCCGACAAGTGTTCGTGTGTGCAGGCATATCAACCCGTGGACGTCGGGGATGGCGCCGGCGTGGGCAACCCTTCGAGTGCCGCTCTCGCCGACGACCTCGAACAACAGGACTATTTCCAAACGGCGCTGGATGAAGCCCGGCGTGCGGGTGCCGCTGTTGGCTGCCCGTCGGTGCACAACGACGAGGAAGCAATGCGCTTCTATTACATGCGGCATGCGCGGGAACGGCGCAGGGAAAAGGAGCGCAAAAACAGGTGAGTGGTGGCCGCCGCGTGTCGTCGCATATTTTGTACGCTATTGGATGCCACTGAAGTCAACAATGCTGTGGTTTTTATAATGACGGTTAAGTGAGTGTGTAAATGAGTGAGTGTTGTGTGTGTGTGTGTGTGTGTGTGTGTGTGTGTGTGTGTGTGTGTGTGTGTGTGTGTGTGTGTGTGTGTGTGTGTGTGTGTTGGAGTGAGTGAGTGAGTGAGCGCGCCAGTAAGTGAGCGAGCAAGAAAGATCGAAAATGGGTGAGTGAGTGAGTGAGCCAATGAGTGATTGCGTGAACGAGCCAGTACTTGAGCGAGCAAGCGAGAAATATAGTGAGCTTGTAAGAGAGTGAGTGAATGGGCCAGTCATTGAGGGAGCGAGTGAGAAAGTGAGCGAATGGGTGAGTGATTCAGTGAATGAGCCAGTAAAGTGAGGCGAGCAAGCGAGAAAGTGAGTGGACGAGGGTGTAATTGAACGAGCCGGTAAGAAAAGGAGCCTTTGAGTGTGTATGTGTGTTATTGAGCCAGTGAGTGAGCGAGCGACCGAGCGGGAAAGTGAGAGGTAGAGTAAGTGGGTGAGCGAGGAAGTTATTTAGCGAGCTGCGCGAAGGTGAAAGAGTGCGTGAGTGACCAAGGGGGTCATTGAGTGAGTGAATGTGTAAGTGAGGGAGTGCGTGACAGAAGAAGTGAGTGAGTCAGAAATTGAGCAAGCCAGCGAGAAAATGAGGCTCAGGGAGTGCGTGAGTGAGTGAGTGAGTGAGTGAGTGAGTGAGTGAGTGAGTGAGTGAGTGAGTGAGTGAGTGAGTGAGTGAATGCGTGAGTGAGCGAGCAAGCCAGTAAGTGAGCGGAGGAGATAGTGAGAAAAAGAGTGAGTGAGTGCTGGAGTGTGCCCCCTCCATTATCAGTTCCGGATCGTCTTCAGAATTCGGCGCTCGATTTTCCCATGTATTCCTATGGGGCTTCCGGTCCGAACGCAGTCCTCATACTGCCCGCGGATCGTCCAGGACTGGTAAATCGAGGAGGCCCACTGCTTGAGTGAGCCATTAAGTGAGCCAGCGAGCGAGAAAGTCAGTAGGCGAGTTAGCCAGTAAGTGATTGAGTGAGCGAAAAATGAATGAGTGAGTAGCTGAGTGAGTGTGAGACTGAGGGAGTGAGACAATACGTGACCCAGTGAGTGAGAAAGTGAGTGAGGAGTAAGTGAGCGAGTGAGCAGTAAGTGAGCCACCGAGCGAGAAAGTGAGTGGGCGGGTCAGCCAGTAAGTGAGTGAGAGCGATAAATGAATGAGTGAGTAGCTGAGTGAGTGCGTGACTGAGGGAGTGAAGAGTAAGTGAGCGAGTGAGCCAGTAAGTGAGTGAGCGAGAAAGTGAATTAGTGAGTGACTGAGTGTGTGCGTGTGCGAGTCAGTGTGAGCCAGCGAGCGAGAAAGCGACTTAGTAAGTAAATGAGCGAGTCAGCCAGTAAGGGAGCGAGCGAGTGAGAAAGTGGAGTGATTGCGTGGCTGAGTGAGTGAGCCAGTCAGTAAACCAGCGAGTGAGAAAGTGAGTGAGTGAGTAAATGAGCGAGTGAGCCAGTAAGTGAGCTAGCGAGCGAGAAAGTGAGTGAGTGCGTGACTGAGTGAGTGAGCCACTAAGTCAGCCGTCAAACGCGGAAGTGAGTGAGTAAGTGAGCGAGCGAGACAGTAAGGGAATGAGGGAGCGAGAAAGAGAATGAGTGAGTGACTGAGTGAGTGCGTGAGCAAATGAGCCATTCAGTGAGCCAGCGAACGAGTAAATGAACAAGTGAGCCAGTAAGTGAGCTAGCGAGTGAAACAGTCAATGAGCGAGTAACTGGGTGTGTGCGTGAGTGAGTTAGTGAGCTAGTAAGGGACTCAGCGAGAGAAAGTGACTGAGTTAGTGACCGAGGGAGCCAGTAAGTGAGCCAGCGAGTGAGAAAGGGAATGAGTGAGTCACTGAGTGAGTGAATGAGCGAGTAAGTGAGCGAGCGAACGTGAAAATGAGGGAGCAAGCTAGCGAGAACAACGTGCGCAGAGGCCGACGCAAAATGAACGGGAAGAAAAATGATGATGATGATGATGGTTGGATGTTTATGGCGCAAGGCCAACTGGGGCAAAGAGCGCCAATACGCCAACGGGAAGAAAAAAAGACTGGTGGTCGCAGAGTGCTAACAGTCGCGAGCTATCGCTGCGTGCTCGAGCTTATTGTATGACGTTCAGGCGCCGGGCAGGCCAGTTTGCACTCCCACTTCTCCGGGCGTGGAAGGGGGTGTTGTGTAGTTTGAGCATTCCCACACGAGGTGGCATGTGCAGTTGAAATAGTCCGTGACAACAGGGGAAGTTGTACGCGCGTTGTATAAGATGTACCAAAAGATGGGGGCAGTGTTTGGCCTACTGAATGATAAAAAAAAAACGAGGCGTTTCCGATAACTTTGCTTAGTATTTTCAGAACAATTTCGGGAGCAGTAATCCTGGCTATTCTGTTGGTAAGAACGGAGATATCCTGACTGGTAAGCTTCCTCTGTCACTCAAAAAGCTTGTATTTAATCAGTGCATTTTTTCATTAGCGACTTGTGGTACAGACACTTGGGTTCTCACCAAACCACTTGAAAGGAAACTTAAATCGGCACAGCGGGCCATGGAACGCCGAATGCTAGGGCTCACTCTCAGGGATAGGAAAGCAGCCGCATAGATTAGAGAACACACTAAGGTGCAGGACATTTTACTTCAAGTTAAGAGAAAAAAATGGGCATGGGCTGGTCACGTAATGCGAATCAGAGGCAACAGGTTGACCATCCGTTAAAAAGAGTGGCTACAAGTAGACCGCAAATTGGGGTCGCCCAAGAACTCGGTGGAAAGGTGAGCTCCGAAAATTTTTGGCTAGCACTCGATAGGCGTGGCTAGATATCTTTGGGAGAGGCTTTCGTTTTGTAGCGGACACAACCAGGCTGATGACGATGAATCGTGGCTATTAATCTGCCATCAGCTCTATCATGAGCCCTCAATCGGCCCTGTTCGTTTCCAAGTTCGCATGTTTAAAATGGCGCTCTATCCCACTGCAGGTCGTCATCACTAATGCGTGCGCACTCGTGCCGTGCAGGGCTCGCATCAAGGAAGCCTTGGCGTTTCTGCGGACGATAGTGCCGGGCCTGAGCAAGGACAGCGACATCGTTGATGTGCTGGAACGAACGGTCCAGTACTTGCAATTCCTGCGTGACGTGATTCTGGCTAGGTACGGCCCGGTACGTACTCCTCCTCTTAATTGTCAGGGGGCGTCGAGGTACTCGTGATGCTCTTTTTTATTTCTCCAGAACTATACGCGTCGCTCTGGAATAAATATAGTAGGTACACTTTATTTGTCTCCTATCTATCGAACCAGCTCAAAGCACGGTACACATGAAGCAAAGATTGGCGACGAACTTTGCCCACCGATCGAAGACGCGGGGACACGCCGCCGACCCTTCTCCCTACGAGCACCTCACATTTTGTTTCATTGTACCAATGTGGAAAAACTATTTCAGCAGAGAAGCTGTCCTTGGTGGGGTGGTCCGTGCGACGAAATGTAGTAACGTGGTCGCAGGTATACGGAGAGGGCATAGCTTAGCGGGGAGGAGAACAAGGGCTAAACACACATGCAGAAAGTTTAAGGATGCTTGAACCAGATGCTTATATAGCGAAGTTTTTCTAAAGTACGAAAGCAGGTAGAGGAAATTGAAAACTTCAGACATATTTATGCCATACATCAATACATCGGTGATATTTGCATTTTTATTTTAGTTGCTTGATTTTTGTGGTAGCAAATGAAAAAGTAACGTGACAGAGAAAAAACCGCCCATGGCGTCCCTTCGTGGCAGTGTTGCAAGTTTCGAAAGCAACCAAGAGGTTCTAGTAGATGGCACGAGCAGTGAAGCGCGGCAAAATTCAACTGACGCGAAAGGGAATCGACCTGCTCGCTTTGAGAACTCTATGAAGCTTAGTGCTCAGCCTTGCTATTAGAAAACGCCAGGAAGCAGTTGCTTTAGCATCAGCGTTCGCGAAGTTAGGTCAGTGAAGCTGGGCTTATTTTTTTAACACGAAAGTGTTTAATTCCGGGCATCCACCAAGATCTGACTGACGTCATATCCGTCACGGAGTGACATCGTAAGAAAAACGCGGCGGCTGCGCCAGGATTCGAGCCTGGTGCTCCGTCGCCGCAACGGGAGGGGCCAGGAGCTTTACCGGCTTCGCTACGAGCTGGAGCGCAGACAGCTGTATGAACGCACCATATATCGATGAACGCACCTCTATTTCGATGGCGCTGCCGTCTCAGAGAGGTGAAGCGAAGTAGTGCATCACGATACTAATTAACGCCTACAGTTGGCGCCAACTGAGCACGTCGCAACACAACCGTCTGCCCTACACTTCACGGAGCTGGGACGCAATGTTCGCACATTTGGGAAAGCGGAGCACCAGCATGTTGTCGCTCGCCAAGCACACCCACAAGACAGCCCCGCAAATTATGCTTTTTCGTTGCAGTGGACAGTGAGTTCAACAAACGATTCGCTGGAAACCCGTTCGGTTTCGTTCGCATGGTTTGCGAGCGCGTGTGGTTTCATTCGGGATTACGCAGTGCTCCGGCGCGTGCAATCCAATGTCTAATGTCGATAAGGCTGACGGCGCCATACCGAGGAAATATAAATAGCGATGTGCACGTTCATATCGATGCACAATAAACATTCAACTGATCCTGTGAAGGCACATCTCACTTTCGTGTTTTAACCTTTCCTATAAAAAAAGGGATCAACCACATTTTTTCTATGTGTCTCTCAGAACTAGATCTCTAACAAACTGCCTTTCTGTTCGTTTTCTTTCGTGATGTAGCGCCGGCGTTTTCCGTGTTTCCGTTGCAACTTCGCTCAATGTCAGTCGCGCGAAAATCTTGCCAGCGATCTCTTCACGAGGACGGCACACATAGACTTTCACGGATAAGTGGAGTTGACAGGACCACCGTCACACTGAGCCTCTTAAATGCGTAAGGAATTCTGTGTGCTTGTCCGTTTGGGAAACTTGGTGCGTCGCGCTATCGCTGCAAAGAACCTGATACATTAAGAAGCATATGCATACTATGTTGAAGCCAGTCAGATGATAGGAAATTATATTTTGCGAATTGTCAATAGAACCAAACACTTTTTGTTTTTAACGCAGGCATCTTACCTACTATACTACTGGTTTCTTAACGTGAGTAGGGCAGAGAAGTCCGTGTGTATTGCGCTGGCCACCCAATGGAGTCACGGGGTCCGCGTGCATAGTATTGGCCGCCTATTGTCACCACAATGTTCCAGCCCCACCCCGGTCCACAGGTACCACGCACCATTGCCGTGTACAATGGCTGTCTAGAGAATCATAGTCACTAAACATGACCTACTACTGTTAAAGGAATACCAAGTCAAATTGAATATTGCTCACTTGTGCCTGATTCCTTGGAAGAATTTAAACAGAAGCCACAGTCGGATCAACTATGCATCCAGCTTCATATAATCACGCAAAGGAGCTGTCCAATACGTTGCGAACTACCCATAAACCTCAATGATTTCTGCCCTCTGAAGGTCGGCATCACCCGAGTCGACAGGGTCATAATACATGGGTTTTGAATTGTCGTACCCACCAAGCCACTGGAGTCAAATGCAAAGGTCAATTTGCAATCGCAATCGTCAACTTGCAATCTCCAAGGAGCAAGGAATTTTGTCTGGTAGCTCTCGATTGATAGTGACATCGATAATCTCATGCAGTCCTGCTGGATCTGTCTCAATACAAGCCCAACCGGAACATGCCACTGCAGCTGACGCAGGTTCCGCAGAGGCCTTGGCAACGATTTGGCGTGTACCACGGCTGTCTAGAGAATCATAGTCACTACACATGACCTACTACTGTTAAAGGACTCCCAAGTTGGTGAAACTCACGAGCCTGGCTGGGAATCCAGTAAAATTCAAGCAGTCGCTTTTCGCCGAGCAAGAAACTGAAGAAGTGGTTGTCACTGACAATAGCCCACAGTATTCGCAGGGACCTGATAAGGCTTGCGCAAGATGCCAGGCAATGTGGCTTCAAATTTGTGACATCTTCTCTCTGCTATCCTGAAAGGAACTGCCTGGCAGCACCCGTCAAAGTGACCAAAGGTTTCTTTTAAGAGAATAGCTCATGCATACATGAGGCTTCTGGCGCACTGGATTCGCTTACATGAGAACGAAAACGCTCCCTTCGATCTCTGCATGGACAGGATAGCCGTGTGGCTACCGGTTCAAATAGTCTGTAAACATTTTTCATGTCCTGTTAAGATAAAGGCCTCGATTGATTGCTTGATTGATTGATTGATATGATTGACTGATTGAATGATTGACTGATTAATTGATTGATTGATTGAATGGTACAGTGCTTTTACGGACCGCTTAGCTCACTGAAGTTTGGAAAAACACAGAGTTCTTGTTTCTTCTTATCGAAAGCAGGAAGGAACAAAATAGTGACTTCGATATCCGGCGTAAGATACAGGAGCTTTCGGACTTGACCCCGATTCCGACATCTAAATTGTTAAATTCGAGAGGTTCGGCCCACCACAAATCTATGCTGATACGCCGAGGTGCCTCTATCGCAACAGTGATAAGGCATCTGTTCGCCGCAGCAGAACCCACCTCTTTGCAATGCATAAAAATATGCCAGGGGGTTGCGCACCAGGGATCGTACTGACGAACGCATCGTGCACAGGGAGCGCCCATTCAAACAGCAAGTGCCAGAAGCATAATCTCGCCACAGATGCGTGAACCGGGATGTTTTTGGAAAAGCAAGGATAGGGTACACTTTGCTCATCCCTCAGCTGTGTAGTTAGTAAATTGTGCGTAGCAGCAAAGAACAAAATGAGCATCTCAGTTCCAACACTTTGCTGTCTGTCCCTGCTACTGGCGCAAAATCTTTCACGCAGTTAGGGTTCCACTTGATGATACAGTAGCAGGACATTGCTTCTGAATACATTCTTGGCTTTGAAAGTCCCAAGGTTGTAGTCTCGTGTAGGAGGAAATTATTTTTATATCCGGAGTCACCACCTAGTGGGCAGTCCAGGATTCCCGAGGTTTATTACAGCGACCACGAACGCCACCGGTGAACGAAATCACTCTTTTTAAGGGAGGCGATTCAACATAATAGGTATAGTGAGGTTATAAATGAATGTGTGCTCCCTTTTCTAGAGATGATGATAGTGGTTGTGTATCCCTGTACAACAATTGATGATAGTGGTTGTATGTCCCTGTACAACAATTGTATTATGTAGTTGTTTTTACCATAAAACGTGGTAAAAAGCTCTTTGACAGTTCGTACTCCATAAAAAATGCTTCTACCGCAGTCCCTAAAATGAGCGGTTTCTATTATTACAACCGACTTGACCCGACTTGACCCCTTACAGCCGACCCGTTACGGAAAGCCTTCGTAGCATTTGCAAATGCGGCGATGAGTGGAGACGCCAGAGGCACAAATGTCATGGTCTGCATTCTGGCATTTACTTCCATCGTCATTTCGTTATTCATTCTTAACAAGAAAGAAAACCCGTTTTTAAGCTCCTTTGATCTGACGCACTTGCGTTTGTTACTTCTGTAATATCATGAAATCCGTTAAACCTTAACATATGTACACGTGACATCATTCAGTGATGAGTGCGGCCAGGTACAATCAGCCTCTCAGCAATGTCAACGCCCCGATACAGGCTGTTGCTACGCGGCACCCGTATTGCTTGCTTAAACGTTCTTCGGAACTACTTTGTTATGCGCATTGCTTCCACCCTCTGTTCGCACTTCTCAGCTTCAGTTGCGCTACGTATAGCGTTTCAAATGAAGCACAGCTGGGGGACTCAGGTAGATCCGCGAGAAGCATCGGCCCGTGTCGGTGGTGTAAGGCGAACAGTGGATACATCCACGAAGTGACGCCAAAAAGACAGATCACTAGGGGTTTCGCCAGCGAGGCTTCCGTAATGGCCCACACTTAACCACCCCTCCCAACCTCCCCTTCCCAAACCAGGCGCCGTGCCATCCTTTTTAATAAATTATTCTACTCTGCGATAGAATGCTCCCGTTTACAAGATGGGGTGAAAGAGAGGGTAGTGGTTTGTCTGGGAGCTCTGGCTGTCTCCCCCTCCGACAGTGAACATCCAGGCTGCCCAGGAAGCTCTTTATGAATATGTGCATCGGATCTTCACGGGATTTCTGCAGTAGTACGTGGACTTGGTGAATTGAACACTCAAAGTTGGACCTGGACTTAGGTCCTGCGGAAAATAAAAGTTTGTTTCTTCTCTCTCTCTCTCTCTCTCTCTCTCTCTCTCTCTCTCTCTCTCTCTCTCTCTCTCTCTCTCTCTCTCTCCCCGTTTAAAGAATAAATAGCTTTGGGTGATGTAAGGGTAGCGAGAACGTGCTTGTATTGACGGTATTTGGTGTTTTTGGTGTTTGTGAAGTGCTCACTTTTCTCTTTTATTTTTCCTCATCAGGAGAGGTGGAGAGAAATACAGCTGGATTTCATCCGCAAGTTTCAGCCCGAGGGAGCCGTTGAGGAGCTGCGGGACTGAACCCCGTAGGCGACCTGAGGACCAGGGAGACACTCATCATACGCTGGGGCTTCTCCGGTCCTGCGCCTGTTTGGCGTTCTTCTGCCCTCGGTCAATATTTCTGTGGTGTTTGAATCGGTGGCCTCATTTGTGCACCCTCGTTTGATTGTCGTTAGCTTTGGAAATCAGTTTGCCACTCAAAATTACAGATAAAGCCATAGAATAGTTATGCAGTGTCTGCATCCCTGATCAACTTTGGTCGTGTTTTGATTTTCTCGCAATAAATAAATAACGACGGTTTGTTGCCTGTTGAGTCATTCTCTCCAGAAAGCAGCAGTTGTGAAGCAAAGCACGCTTGCAAATTGGCATCCTAACAATGTATTTGACTTCCCTATCATTGCAATGAGCAGATTAAGTTCGGAGAACAAAAGGGGTCGTGTAGTGCTTCATGCCCATTAGCTACATTATCTTGGTGAACTGCATATCTTGGCGAGCTACATTATCTTGGCGAATATAGGCTTTTTAAGTTGTTCAAAGGGCTGGCGTTTCTATGGTACGCGGTCGTGTGTCCTCGGTTTTACTTTTGTAGCGTAAGCTGCACTGGCGAGGTTGAGCAGTTTCGCATGGACCCTGAAGGGCCGTGCTGCGCAAGCGCGAGGAGCATTGGATTGGATTGGATTGAATTTGGATTAAATTGAATTGTATTGTATTGGATAGGAAATCCAATTCAATTGGAGCACGGGTGTGTAGAGAATTAGGTCTGCACATTCCCCGGTCTGCGCATCCCAGAGGAGTGACGCCATAGCCGCGGCCGACGCACTGGCGTCGACGCGTGCCCAGCTGTGCACCTCCGTTGCGCAGTATTCAAGTCTGACGCTGCGCCGGAGCCGCTCGCTTGATAGCCGTTTCAAGTGGCTCTTGGAGAGCCGTGTTGCGCATGCGCGAGGAGCAGAGAGAGGAAATAGTCTTTAATGATACTGGTGAGTTTCGCCTGACCAAGGCGCCTAGCTTGCTACACCAGATGTGTAAAAAATGAAATCGATGAAGAGGTGATGATAACGACTGTGATGAAGATGATGCGCTCATTAATAGAGTCCTGTTTAAAGAGTCTCATAAAGTCCTGTGCTTCGCAGGAAAGACAATAGAGCTTTCGTCTCTCGAGATGCTCGTTTAGAGATCGACCAAGGGCCTAGTACGTCACTTAGAGTAAGTCCACTAGAAAGCCCACATAGTCCACTAGAACAGCCCACATAGATCGCTGAAATCTCCAGGCAGCCTTGGACGCAAGGGCAGAAGCATCTTTTCTGGAGAACGGTATCGGTATCACTGGCCCGTGCAGATCATGCGCTATCGATGCCGCTGTGTCCGCCTTGACGTTCCCAGTTATACCGCAGTGGGCAGGAATCCACTGAAGCTCTGCATGATGGTGTGCATTTAGAGCTTCTAAGTGCCATGCATGGATATCATAAACAAGCTGATCCTTCGGGTACGATTTTAAGCCCTGAAGGGCCGCCCGAGAATCCGTGAAGGTGGCCCACTGACGCGCTGGTTGCTCGATGATGTAGGCGAAAGCAGCACGCAGAGCGGCAAGTTCGGTGACCATGGATGTCGTCCTGTGGCTACGCGTTGCGCTGAAAGCGGTACGGGAGGATGGAAGCCAGATTCCTACAGCCGAAGAGCTAGCTGTCACAGATTCATCCGTGGATAGATGGGTGTGGGCCCTGTATTTTTGGAAGATCATTTCCAAGGCGAAGAACTTTAGGGCAGGGGTGGTGATATCCTGTTTGCGGGTAATGCCGGGCACTCCATTTGTAATTTGCAGACGCGGGTACATCCAAGGCGGTTGTAGCGACGGAGAAGGGTGCTGGTAATGCAGAGGCAGAGGTAATGCTGGTAAGGTAAAGCAGTAACTGGATTGAACTGTACCGGACTGGAATGGAATGGAATGGATTGGATTGGACTATACTAGACTGGACTGGACTGAACTGGGCCGGAGTGGATCGGATTGGATTGCTGAACCTTAGCTCATGCTACATACATCCTGGCATAACCAAACTAAGCCACTGTTATTTTTTATGCTTTTTTTGGTTTCTCTGTAATGATGCCGAGTATAGCATGTTTCATGTTTTTCCTTTATATTGCCTCCCTCAAAATAAGTACAAGATTTGTAGACAACCCTCTCGTTTATGTTTTTCCCCGACTGTGTCTTCGCGTTGTTGTTCCTTTTATTCAGCAAAGAAAGCTTGCCAGCAGCTGCGCATCTAGCTGGAATCTCCCCCTCTTTGTGCTAGATGACCTTAATGGAGACAACTACATCCGGGCGTACCGTCACAACCGCAGAAGTAAAGACGTGGCAACATCATGGAGCACTGTAAACAACGCACGCATAAATGACCCATCCATTCCAACTTGCACCGGTAAAAGAGCGCATGGACACATTCCCAGGTCTATTCCTTCTCTGGGTTCCACTCGACATCGTTGCACCAGCACCGCGGATAATTGTTGAGATCTGATCATGGCATCAAGCAAATCATACTTAATTTATATACAGCGCGCACGCGGGCGCGGCAGTATCTGATGAGCAGGTCAAATATTGGACCGCGACTCATCACAGCGCCCCTCATACGAATAATGGGCTAGAGGTTCGAAGTGTCCGAGTATTAAGGCCGACGCAGAAGTGGTAGTTACGACACACCAGGCACCACATTTCATTCAAAACACCTACAACCTTATGAAGGTGGGCACAGCAAAAAAAAAAAAAAAACCATGCAATAAAAATTTATTTCTCCTTCTCCTACTAAAAGAATTTAGAGAAGTGATAATCATTGGACATCACCTTGGTGTCGCGTACGCTATGACGTGTCTTTCTCGTTCCGAGCGGGTGTTGCCACGATTACGGCGAACACTGGAGTTCTTTTTTGACAATCTTGGCCAATCTCCGTAAGTGGGTATGCTTGGCTTGACAGACGTGCGCCAGGGACACTGGGCGCTAGCAGCGATGCCTGCACACACGAGTGCTCAACATTTTTTTGGTTTTCTTAACTGCCGGCCATTCGCCGCTATCTTGGACAATCTCCGTAAGTGGGTATGCATGCCTTGAGGAACGTGTGCGAGGGGCGCTGGGCGGTCGTCGCTGGGCATGCACACACGAGCGCAAGGCATTTTCTTGGTTTTGATAACGGCCGGGCGGTCGCTGCGACGTCCGTGCTCAAGTGCGCGCGCTCGGCAATTTATTCGTATTTTTAACTGCAGACACGAAAAATCACTATTTGCTTAATAGCTCGCTGTTAAAAAAAACTCCCCCTACCTCCCCGAAGGGGATCGTGCGGAAATGCGAATGCATTGGGTGCACCGATGAGTGCGCTGCGGCAAGCAGTCACGGAGAGAGGCGCGCGCTCCACTACATTTATATATATTTTTCCGAGCGCAGCGAGCGGAGAGAGGGTACGCGGAGAGGAGAGAGACACCCGCGCAACACGCCCGCTCCGCGCGCGAGCTCTCTCCGCCGAGCTCCGCGATGCGAGCGCCCTCACGCCCGAGCGCGCTCCTCATCTCCACTCACTCTCCGCTACGCCGCCCGAGCTCCGCGATGCGAGCGCCCTCACACGCCGAGCGCGCTCCTCCTCTCCCCTTGCCCTCCGCTACTGCCGCCCGAGCTACACATGCTCCGGTTGCTAGGCGCGCCACAGCTGTTGCTAGGCGCACGCCGGCCAACGCACGACAACCCCCGACTAAGAAATGCATTCGCATCTAAAAAGCGCACGGCAAGACAAGGCTTTAGTGGTCAGGGCTGATCATGATGTGGTGAGATGGTGACTTTATTACTTTGCTGGCTTGAGAATGCACTCCAACTTGTGCCCTGAGACCACGGTCAGGTAAAATTTTATAACGAAGCAACAATCCTTCGTAGACCAGTGCTCCTCTCCTGCAATATTTAAAGATCGCCAATCTTCAAGCACTAACAGTAGTTTTCGGGGGCACTATCATGCAATCGCCGGGAAAGGCTCGAATAAACGTGACACAGTCACCATATGACGAGATTGCAACCACGGCGAGACTATTGCAGACCACCCATGGTTCCGCATGATTTCGCATTTGCCGGGAGACTCCGAAGACTTGAAGGGACGCGGAACCGGCGTGGCCTCCAATGTTGAGACAGATGCACAGCTTTTCTGCCCGCACGTCGATGGCCCCTTCCCGCTTGAGGCTCTCCCTAAAGTTGCGGCAGTCGGACAGAATTTTGGTTGTGCAGAAGGCGTATTCGCTGACCAGCCTGCAGACGAGCTGCCATCCATGGTTGGGCTGGGCGAGGCGATGTTGTTGAGAAACGGGAACGCTCCTTTCGCGTTCTCCGGGCTGCAGCTGCAGAACTTCGTTGCCCGGGTTATCTCCGACGCCTCGCAGCCGGACGTGGACGAAGCTTAAGTTCGCGCAGTTTGTTCTTTCTGGCGAAATCGTTGCTCCTGCTCGGCGACGTCGACTCGAACTCTGGCCCGTTCCGTTTCAATGGTTTTGCGCGGCTGAGTGGGCGTCTTCGTGCACCCGAGGTTTGCGTACTCCTCAATGATGATCTCGTTTTCGAAGTCCGGTTCCCTCGTCTCCTCCTTGGCTTCGGAGTGATCTCCTCGTCGTGGTATTCCCGGATGCCCTTGGCCCGCCGCTTCATTGGGGCGAAGGCCGGGACACGACGTGCTGCCAGCGTCGCGCACGAATTCACAGCGAGCAGGCTTCCGTGCGCCACTGGGTTTCCAGAGTGAGGACGCCGAGTGGCAGCGCTGTACGCTCGTGTTGCGCTGTACCTCCGCGGAACATGGGGCCTCCGAGGAGCACGAAAGCGCATGCCTTGCTCGAGCGTTGGAAGTAAGGGCAGTTTTCTCCACGCGCTCAAGATGCGTCTCGGAAAATGACCGATGTCCCCTCGACCGGTCGCAGTCGCCTTAAGAGAACGGGTGCACCTAAGGTGCGATTCAAAAAGGGGAAAGCTCAGGGCAATGCCGAGAGGTCACGTCACAGCTCTCAGAGAGAGAAGTAGCCTGTAGACGCCTGACTTTCTCTATTGCTTTGTTTTTCCTGAAGCAGGTTTTGCCTGTTACGATTGCATTTCTTTTTGTGTGTAACATTTCCATTGACACAAAATCGCATCCTTTCAGATTCATGTGCTTGGCTAAACTCCTGCTGGGCTAAAATGTAACTAGCGATACGGATGTAACTGGCGTACTTACTAAATCGCGGGTTCTGTCACAACTAAAAGCGTGTTAAAGCTTCAGTGTGGATTGATCTTCGCACTTGCCAGCGATGCGGCTGTTTTTACGGCGTTGTTCTTACACTTGTTTGTCCAGTGTTTGTCCAGTGGCCGGCCCGGTAAAGCTCTAGCACAGGGTCGTTCGGATTGATTGATTGATTGTAGGGTTTAAAGCGCCGACGCAACGCAGGCGATGAGGCGCGCCGTAGTGAAGGGCTCCTGGATTAATTTTGACCGCCTGGGGATCTTTAATGTGCGCCGAAATCTCGCAAACACGGGTGTTTTTGCTTTTCGCCTTCATCATAAAAGCGGCCGCCTCGGCCGGGAATCGAACCCGCGCCCTCGTGCTCAGCTGCGAAACGCCTTAACCACTGAGCCACCCCGGCGGGTAGGGTCGTTCGGCCCAGGCCTGGAGCCAAGCGTCTGCGCAGCCAATCGTCTTCAGGGCCATCCCTCCGAAAAATGGTTAAGCTGTTACGATTTAGCGCACCACTACCCCTTTTGATTGATTGATTGCTACTGGTATACCCTTTCAAACGGGGTGATGACGTGTCGTCTCACCAGGAAAAAAATCACATATTTTTGTTTTATACTGTTCGTTTAATTCTAGCGCTTCTCTGGGGCAAGCGCAGAATACTTTTTTTCCCGTTGCAGGTCGTACGTGTCCTACGAATTACTCCCTTCTCTGCTTTTCGTCCACCAGCATTCTAATCTTCTTTTAGTCGTCTCGACGACCTTGGAGTTAACTCCTACGGCTCCATCCTTGAATCCTAGGGCTTCTAGAAGCCGAATATTTCCCTCTTGAAGATTTGGATGAATACGCTCACATTCTAAACCTATGTGCCGCATAGTTTCCGCTTCTTTTCCGCGGACCACGCATACCAGATCATTTTCTGTATACTTCTCCACAACGCTCTTAGCTCTCAAGCAACCTGATCTAGCCTCAAAAAGCAAAGCGCTGTCCTTGGGATTATTGCGGAAATTTTCTTTTCTGATGTTAAATGCCGCTTCCCTGTACATCTGTAAAGACATTTTAGCTCCATTTTTTTCTCGCCATTTATTTGTTTCTATCTGCCTTGCTACTTTTCTGGTTACCTTGGCTGTCTTTGATTCTCCTCTGTTCTTTCCGTATTTCTTCGTTAGTCTTTTAGTTTACCTTAATCACTGCGTGTCCACACTTTTCATGTATAGGTACCTAAAACATTAGCTGTCCACCTACGCTTGTGCATTGCTCTCAACATCCTCTCAAAACATAAACTACTCTGCGGTTGCCGAACTTCAAACGACGCCCAGCCATTATCACCCTGTACTGCTTCGTTAGTTGTTTTACCATGTGCTCCTAAGGCCAAACTACCTACCGTGCTCTGGTTCACATCAACGCATGAAAGGGCGTCTGATTTTAAGCAGAGTACGAAATTCGCAAATGTGAGGCCCGGAACCATTATTTTTTTCAACATTCATCTCACTACATATTTGTTATACCTCCACAGAGCTCTATGCTTCATTATAGCTGCGTTGCACTTTCCTTTCTTCTTCAGTTGCTCCTCGTGAGTTCTTGAGTAGTTGACCCGTTCGTTTATCCACACCGCAAATATTTATATTCCTTGACTCTGGGTAATCGCCATGCTGAATTGACACTGAGTCAGTGCTATTGGCATTGAAAACCATTATTCCCGATTTTTCAGTGCTAAAACTTAACCAGTGGCTTCCTGGCCATGATGATGATGATGAATAAATCATCATTTGCCAAGTTGGTGCAGATGTTAGGGCACCCGCCCGGTGGGGGCTTCCCTATTCCGGGATACCCTGAGCTCGGCTGGCGGTCCAGGCCCTCTTAACCAGTTCACGCTGGATCCCAAGGTCCGGGCTCGTCAGGCGGTTCACCCACTGCTTGTAGGAGGGGGAGGTTATTGGGGCAAGGCCTGGGGTCTTCTGGCACTCCCAAATCTGGTGGTGCAGGGTACCGGGCATTGGACAAAAATTCCTGGCCACTAATATTCATGAGCCGTTGCATATCGCTCTAGTTATCAGCTAAAAGAGCAATGTCGTCTGCGTATAAAATTCCCGGAATACGCTGTTGTACCACTTCGCCTTGCCACATATGCGCTAAGTTGAACCTTAATTGACTTTCTTCCAGTTTCTTTCATTAAAGCAGACAAGCATGGGTTTGTCCGTTTCACGCTGACACTGTGCTGCTGCCTTAATAGCTGGAGAGAATTTGTATAAAAATAGCAACACTGACAGATATTCCTGGTACGGGATGGGGGAAAACTTTCCATGATTATGTAGTCGTTTCAGCAGCCAACGCCACAAAATATCTCTAGACACAGTTGCCATTAAACAATGGGGACAGGCGTGTTTTCTTCGTAAACATCCTTTTCTCTTTAAAAACCGTGCAGCCACAGCAATTGGCAATTTACTGGTGTTCACAACTGCAGGGTGCGGTAACAGTTAATGACAAACAAGTGAAATTTAACGTAGCGACGTATTCTTTATGAGGCCTACTTTGGTACGATTCGTTTTGCAATATCTGCGATATAGCAGGGACTACTTCCGCTTTCTGTTACAATACTCCTGCCGTAGGTAGGAGTATGGTTACAGGAGTATTGGAAGGGTTTCGGATTATGGTTACAGAATATTGACAGGACAGGATTGTTATGATTACATATGTTGACCAGCGACCGGCGATAAGGGAAAGGAAAAGGAAAACAAGGGACTGTAAATACTGTGACAGGGGGCGCAACTGTCAGCAACGCGTTAATTTCGCCGAGTGTCACTAACTAAGGTATCAAATTACCGCCACTGAGGTCAGCAACGGTGGCCATTTTTTACCCGTCGCGGTGGCCCAGGGGCTAAGGCGTTGCGCTGCTGAGTACAAGGACGTGGGTTCGATTCCCGGCCGCGGCGGCCGCTTTTCTGATGGAGGCGAAAAGCAAAAACGCCCGTGTGTCTGAGATTCGGGTGCACGATAAAGATCCTCAGGTGGTCAACATTAATCCGGAGCCCTCCACTACGGCGCGCCTCATCGCCTGCGTTGCGTCGGCGCGTTAAAACCCTACAATCAATCAAATCATCAACGGTGGCCATTTTGGTGTTTATCGGTGTTGCGAGATTGCCGCTTGTACGGCCTCGCCGCTAACTTCTAAACGATCGTTTGTTAACAATACTGCCGAAGATGCAGCAAAACGGCGTCTCCAGACACACTTCTGCTGCCGAAACGCTGCTGCAGGCGTTATTTTTGATTCGCGTTGGGAAAGAAGTTAGTCGCGCGCAGTCGCAAAGCAGGGAGGACAATCCAAGTGTACCCCATGGGCCCTATTCTCGACTGCACAATTTCCCAGGCAATTCGCTATGTCTTTTTGGGTAAGCACGACGTAAGCAATCAGTGAGGTGATGCACATATACTATGACGACATGCAGTGTAATTTAACGCTTCACTCATAAAGATCACAACCAAGGTATCCAATATTGCGCATAAAAGATATAAAAACACTTGGCACGTACACTATAAAAATGAAGATGGTAGCTGAGGCTGGCAAGAGAAACACATTTCTCCAGGTCAGAATTGGCGTCAACAGCACAAGGCGATCGAGTAAAGTTGATCCAAAAGCGTCCGAAAGGCAGATGTTGAGCTAAAAAACATCAAACAATTTTTTTACCGTATCTATTTATTTCTTTCAATCGCTTTTAGTAACATCGTTGGGCCCTCTGCTTGAATGCAAGCTTTGTTGCGTTATCACCTTCCCGGCCGCCACCGTCGCCAGGCTATCGTCTGCTTCTACATTACAAGTTATGGCGTGATCACATAAAAAGACGGCCGCGACCATCGCTTGTATGGCACATAAGAGCAGCGAAGCGCTACGCCTGATGACCGCAAAGCGTACCGATGTCGCCGATTCACTCATTCGTCAAGCTTCACTTCCATAAGCGCTGTAATAAAAAAAGACTCAGTTTTCTTTGTTATTTTTTCTTGAGTTCGATCATGTGACCCAACAGCTTACTAGGACGAGTGTGGACAAATGAAATGCATTGGGTTCTCTTTGTCATGGAGAGGCTTGTACTGCCCTCTTATGTTGCGGTTACGCAAAACAAATGGTTTTGATTTTATTGCTAAACATGAAAGCAAAATACTGAAATTGTACGTTCCGTGATCGCTGACTTGGAAACAGTCGAAACTATCAGTTCTTTCGGTAGAAAACGTGCTTTAAAGGGACCCAGAAAAGCCTTTTGTAAAAGTTACAAAAGGCCTGTATTGTCGCGTAGCACCAATATAGCGATGCAAAGCCGTTGGAATTATTGATCTACATTCAGTTTTAGCTGCGCCAGAAGGAATTAAATGCACCTCTCCTCCCTTGCCGATCGATTCATCCTCCCTCTCTGCTTCTTTCAAAGCAACTGGAAACACTGGGAATATCCATGTGACATCGCGATTCGCGACGATCGACTTCCGTTCTGCGCTAGTTACACTGCTGCGAATAAGCACGTGCCAATTGCTGCGGACCCGCCTTTGCCTTTGCACAGTCTGCAATCGTCCGTATCTTTCACCTGATGGATCCAGGTGTCAAATAGCGTATTTTCTCATCGTTATCCAGATCCAGAGGATGTGGGCGCTCGTATCGGAACGTCGCTGCAAAAATCCGGTACTCTACACCTACTCGGGATCGCGCAGGAAGCAGGAAGAGCAGCCGGAAGCCAATGGCAGTGACGCTGCCGGCGGCCGTCGTAGCCGGCGATTGGGCGAATCAGGGGGCGCCTCGCCGTTGCGTCAGCCGCGATCGCCGTCGCGTCAGCAGCGATCGGCTCGCTGCGGCGTCGCGCTCATCGGCTGAGAAGGCAATCTTCAAAAATTGTCTACAAAATATCCGTACTATGTATGGGGCTAAAAAATCCCCCGTCATGTGTTCTACCACCTGAATGCATTTGATTGCCACCTTCACAAAGCTTTTCTGGGTCCCTTTAAACCGCGCGTCATGCAAAACTGCGCCTGCTGCAAATTCGCGGGCATTTCGCGGCGCTGAAGGTCGGCGAAATTTTTTGCCCTATTTCGCGACAAAAGCAGCCGCCATTTTCAAGCTGTTAAGTAACATTACGTCACTTTTACGCATGCTGAACTTGCCAATGTGTGACGTTATCGTTCCCGCCAACTGTTTAAAGTACGTCACGCCTTTTCAGCTAATCACAGAGAGGGCGTGTATTACAAGCAGTATTGTTGTTGATAGCAAAGACAGGCCTACGTTGTCATGTCCGGTGCATTTAGTCTAGTTTTTCATTGCCGGCCAAGAATTATGCGCTTTCAGTAAAGAGCAAAAGGCAATTTAGAACTTTGCGTGACGTCTAAACATGAAAGCGAAATACTGAAATTGTATGTTCCGTGATCGCTGCCCTTTGAAACAGTCGAAACTATCAGTTCTTTCGGTAGAAAACGTGCTTTAAAGGGACACTGAAGTGAATTCGTCAAGCTCCCGTTTTTGCTTGCACTGCGTAGACTGGCTCAAATTAGCACACTTTTCATCGTTTATTCGGTTGACAAATCGGTAATTATTTTACAAAGCGCGAAAGAAGAAAAACTACCATGCGCGGTTTGCGGCGGCCGCACCAACTAAAGCTGTGACGTTGGGAGGAGCGGGCACCGTGATTGGACGATGCCCAAGGTGAGCAACCAAACAAGTTTCGGTTTCGGTTTCGGTTCTGTAAAACACAACCGGTGGCGTTGTTGGATGGGCATTCTCAATATCTCAGTAATCATCGTACCGCGCTTCTTCTGCCATGTTGTCAGCTGTAAAAATGCATAAATATAAGCCTCCTAGGACGGATTGGAATCGTAGCATTCACTAGCCGAAACCTACGCAGTGCATGAACGCCCTCCGCGTACCCGCAGACGCCCAAATGTCATGCGCTTTTCCCCCATATTTGGAGCTTGCCTCCCTCATGCCTGTGTCGTAAAAAGCGTGTTCGCACCAGGCCAAGGGTCTGTTCATTCTGGCCTGTGCCCAACTGCCCTGCAAGCAGTCGGTGCTTATGCAACAGCACGCCAACGAGAACTCGCTAGCGCGCCAGTGCCAGCCTGCGCGCATTTTGTGAACTAGTTCGTGGAGCAATGAAAATTGCGGCCCAAAAAAAGGTCAACTCAGAATAGAAAACATCGGCGGAAAACAAAAAAGTTAACTTACAAAAAAAAAAAAAAAGCACGTACCCGCGGGGATTCGAACTCGTGACTTGCAAAATACTTGCGGTGGCATACCTAGCAACCCAAACCGCTCGACCACGAAGCGGGCTCGGCTGGCGTGGGTAATATAGGGTATATATTGTATAATCAGTTTACACTTTTCTTCAGTTTTGACATTTCAAGCAGCTTAGGTGACTATTTGTTGTATTGCGCTCGTGCAGTAAGCGTCGCCCGAGTTTCCACAATAGCTCACGTCTAGCAATTGCATTTCGTAGACGGAAAAGCGTTCGCAGATGCGTAGTCGTGCTGCTGACCGCTGTGCTTGTTCGCCCAGCGCAAAAAAGTGCTTCCCGCACCCTAGTTTTACGCTGTACGGTAAAAATATCAGTTGATTTTATTTCCTTAGTACCTATATTGACTTCGCTGACTCTTCTGCCGCCTTCAAGAGGCCTTATAACCTACTGGCATACCAGTCAGCGAAGCGTCGCATGTGCGCTTGTGTGAAGCGACCTTGACTTGGAGCTAGATACAGTGTACAAACTAACCAAGTAAAGAAAGGCCAATTCTACCATTCACAAACGTGTCCTGGCTTCGTTTCAACTGAGCGAACGAATTGCGACGACACGTCGGCGGCCGGCGGACGAAACGCTGGGCCGACTGACTCTGTCTGAAGGCCGGGGAGCCGTGCAGTAGCGCAGCCATGGAGGAAATGAGCGCAGCCAATTGCCAGCTTATCCCCTTCTGACGTCACACGAAAACGCCGCAGAAAATGGGCGAGCGTAAAGAGAGGAGGACAGCATTTTCGAATTAATTTTTCTACTAAATAAAATCGCGTAAACGCGCCCAGGGTGGTCAAAACATGGCCTGGGGACTTCGGACTACAATTTGCGCAAGTTATCCCGCAATGTTTACATATCACTTCAGTGTCCCTTTAAAGGGACCCAGAAAAGCCTTTTTGTAAAAGTTACAAAAGGCCTGTATTGTCGCGTAGCACCAATATAGCGATGCAAAGCCGTTGGAATTATTGATCTACATTCAGTTTTAGCTGCGCCAGAAGGAATTAAATGCACTTCTCCTCCCTTGCCGATCGATTCATCCTCCCTCTCTGCTTCTTTCAAAGCAACTGGAAACACTGGGGAATATCCATGTGACATCGCGATTCGCGACGATCGACTTCCGTTCTGCGCTAGTTACACTGCTGCGAATAAGCACGTGCCAATTGCTGCGGACCCGCCTTTGCCTTTGCACAGTCTGCAATCGTCCGTATCTTTCACCTGATGGATCCAGGTGTCAAATAGCGTATTTTCTCATCGTTATCCAGATCCAGAGGATGTGGGCGCTCGTATCGGAACGTCGCTGCAAAAATCCGGTACTCTACACCTACTCGGGATCGCGCAGGAAGCAGGAAGAGCAGCCGGAAGCCAATGGCAGTGACGCTGCCGGCGGCCGTCGTAGCCGGCGATTGGGCGAATCAGGGGGCGCCTCGCCGTTGCGTCAGCCGCGATCGCCGTCGCGTCAGCAGCGATTGGCTCGCTGCGGCGTCGCGCTCATCGGCTGAGGAAGGCAATCTTCAAAAATTGTCTACAAAATATCCGTACTACGTATGGGGCTAAAAAATCCCCTGTCATGTGTTCTACCACCTGAATGCATTTGATTGCCACCTTCACAAAGCTTTTCTGGGTCCCTTTAAACCGCGCGTCATGCAAAACTGCGCCTGCTGCAAATTCGCGGGCATTTCGCGGCGCTGAAGGTCGGCGAAATTTTTTGCCCTATTTTGCGACAAAAGCAGCCGCCATTTTCAAGCTGTTAAGTAACATTACGTCACTTTTACGCATGCTGAACTTGCCAATGTGTGACGTTATCGTTCCCGCGAACTGTTTAAAGTACGTCACGCCTTTTCAGCTAATCACAGAGAGGGCGTGTATTACAAGCAGTATTGTTGTTGGATAGCAAAGACAGGCCTACGTTGTCATGTCCGGTGCATTTAGTCTAGTTTTTCATTGCCGGCCAAGAATTATGCGCTTTCAGTAAAGAGAAATAAGGCAAGCTTTAGAACTGTTGACAGTAAACGTCATGAAACGTCAAAATGACGAAACCACACACAACCACTTTGTAAACCGGAAGCACGTGACTCAAATTGAAAGATAATCACAAAAGACTTCCGGCAAATTGCCCAATTCCTCGCGAATTTTTGCAGTCGAGAATAGGGCCCCAGTTGAGCGACTAAAACGCGTAAACAACAAAATGGTAGCGCCTATGTACCATCGCTTTCTAAACAAATGTCACGTGATGCTATCTGACCAATGATCATGGCGGCGGCACGGAACAATATGAGAAAGGAGTGGCGATACTCTGTAACCTTATCTAGTAACATTTATCTTCACCCAGCGGCGTCACGAGAACTGTCAATCTTCCGAAGGGCGTGCACATCATACGTTCCTTCGAGGTGGTACTCGTGCGCTGCAAGTCGGCCTCATCGAAGACTACCTTGTGCCTCGTCTACTGGAGCCAGCTGTCAATGTAAGAAAAGCGTATTTTTTCTTGGCGTGAGCGCAGTTATGGCCCATGAATACGGGGACAACTTTTTTATTACGACGGCGTGCCAAGGCTCCTTCCAAACACGGCCAGTGTAGCTAGGTTGTGTGGAAACCCGGCTGCAAAGACGAGGCCTAAGGAGCTTTACTCTTCTTGCGGCCAGTGGATATGTTTTTGCAGAGATGCTAGGGAGGATGGCACGGTCGGCAGGACCTTCTGTCGTGATAGGAAATCCTAATTTCACAGCTCACCCGCTCTTCGCATGTCTCTTGCCAGAAGCGCTACACGACATATCTCCCCCTCCTTTTTCTTGGTATTCCATTTTCGACGCCGTTGGTCTGATGCGGGTATAGTTTGCCCGGAGCATGCGAATATTTATTCTGATGTGTGTCTTACAACCACTTCATCCCCAGAATCCGCTTTCTGCTGGTTGGAATCGGCGCTGCGTCAGCAACGTTGCTTTTATTTTTCTCCTTGTGCGTTCAAGCTTTCAGCGTGGCGTCTAGGGCAGCCGAATGCCATTTGTTTTCTTCTAATGCGGAGTGAGGCGCACTCGGCATGCGAGCGCGTGCACTCTCTCCATGAAGTCGCGTGGTGTTTTGCTGGCACACGCCACACGCCGTAGTTTCGACTCGTAGCACCGGCGGTCGCTGATAAGGAAGGTACCGTATTCGAAGCTGCGAGACAGCAGAGGCGCTGTGTCGTCATCCCTTCGCGATTGGGAGGCCGCCGAACGCGACCGTTTCGCGCAGTTTTGAATGGGCGAGTCGCAGGGGGCCCAGATTTGCGACGGAGTTTGATCTTCTTGCTACCTTTGTTCCTAGTTTTCAGCAGGCGGTTTTACAGCGCAGCTGTATAGCTCTAGTTTGGGGTACGCAGCAGCCCTCCTTACGTCGAAACTATCTTTATCGCGTATGCTGTGTAGCTCTCGCTCTCAATCTCAAGCTGAACTTTTTCAAGGGCTCTTCCGCGGGATATGCCTGACTACTCATGCAATTGGCAATACTCATTTGGCAATATTCCCGATAATAGAGAGATAGTTTCGCGGTACTCAAACTTCTGCAGAAGCTGAAAACTAACGCTGCTCCTGGCCCATACGGTACCCTGAACATTGCACAGTGGTGAGCTCGCTTAGGGTGAACATGGGAGCGCGTAGCCGCCGGTACTATCAGAGCAGCCTACCGTGAGCTGCGCAAAGTGTCCCGCATGCGCTGTGCGTGTCGAGCCATAATTTGCTTTCAGCGCGCGCATCGCTTCATCGGAGCGTCTGCTCGTATTTTGCTGTGTTGCGCGTCGTCTCCTAATGGTGTCTCGCTTTGAACTTCGAATCCGTGACACGTGTATGAACATGCCAAGAAAAATTGCAAAGGTGCTTTTCAACAGTAAATTGAATCGAGGTTTTAGTACGCGAGCTCACTTCAAGCTCTCAGTTTATTTCTGATAAACATTGTGCGCATGTTTTCCTTCGGTTTCATTGGCAACCACTTGAAAAAAATAAAACGCTATTAAAATGAGCGTCATCTTTTTATCGAGTCTGCTTGAAGCAAGCCGGCGAGTTGCGATGTGACGAAACGATTGCATTGCATTCAAGCTAACGAACGAATAACCTCTGACTGAGAAACAATTTTCTTGCGTGTTCCAGCTTGCAGTTATTTATACAGCGGCCGGTTTCTCCGCCGCTACACGTAAGCTAAAGTTAGCAGATGACGCTCAGACGCTCCGATGACGCGATGCGCCCGCTGAAAGCATAGCCTCGCCCGATACGCACAGCGCATGCGCTGCTGCTCCCCGCATCGCACCGTAGGCTGCTCTGATAGTAGCGGCGGCCACGCGCTCCCGTGTTCACCCTAAGCGAGCTCACCACAGTACACAAGGCTTGCGCTCGGCTCTGTATCTTGTTTTGTTATACAATTATCCCTAACGTATTGAATTCTTCCACAAGACTGGAAAATTTGTAACATGTTATTTACGAGCATTTTTTGTCACCTTCAAAATACCTTTTCCGTAGATCATGGTTTAGGGTGAGGTGTTGTTGCTCCACTCAGCTTATTTTCCCGTTACGTGTTCCAATCTTAAAACCACTGCCATGGAACCGACTCCATATTACTAAATTTTCACAAGGCCTTCGATAGGTTTTCTCAAGTCCTTCTTATGCGCAAACAGCGTTTTCTTGGATTACCCGAAAATATCAGTGTCTCCGGTGCTGCCTCAACGGACGCTACCAAAAAGTTGCCAGTTGAACCGAGTCGAGAAGGACTGTCTTTTGGCGTTCCTCAGGGGTCAGTTCTGGGGCCATTGTTATTTGATATTCATTAATGATATAGGCCAAGGCATAGTCATAAAACAGGCTTTATTTATTTATCTCTTTATCAATTTTTATTTGTTTATTTATTTATTTGTCTATTTGTGTATTTATTTATTGAAAATAGCTTACAGGCCCTAACAGCGCATTGAGGAAGGGGGGTTACAAGTAAAAGAAAGCAAAAGGAACATGAATTTTATAGGGCGCACAAAAAGGCAGTTAAAAAAAATGAGGCATGAAATCAGCAGCAAATGCTCATCTAGACGAACGTAAAGTGCAAGAATAACAAGAGCTTTATCTTGCGCTAACAGAGAAAACATCCCTCAAATTTAAACTGATTCAGGCGAATAGCAAACAGACACTTCAAACGCAAAAAAAATTGGTTAGACAATATTTACATAAAACAGTGAATAAGCGTTGAGAACCATATTACGAGAAGTGAGCTTGAAGACAGTCACGTAATGCGTCGTGCTTAGATTCGGCGGCAATATTATCAGAAAGACAATTCCAAAGCTTGATAGCTAGGGGAAGAGCGGATAAGTTAAATGCGTCTGTTTTGCCGTACTGACATGAAAAACTATGTTGATTATTTAGCCTACGTGAAATGTTAGTCGGAACTTTAAGATGACGCGTTCAGTGTGCGGCGTTGTGAACATATCTGAGAAAAAAGGCATAAAAGGGAAATGTTGCGTCGAAGATACAGTGGGTGAAGTAAAATATTTATTTAATCTGTTACACTTTAGAGGCACTTGTAATTGCCGAGATAAACCTTGAAGCTCTATTCTGGATTGCTTCAATCTTGTTAATCAAACATTGAGGGTATGGGGACCAGATGGTTGACGCAAACTCGAGCTGTGGTCGAACGTATGTTGTGTAAGCTAGTTTACAAATGTCAGATGGAGCATGACGTAAATTACGGCGCAAGAAATCTAATGATCGGGAAGCCTTGGCGCAGATGATCTCGATATGGTTAGGCCTTCTGTGAGTGTAACGCCTAAGTATTTGCAGGATGAAACGCGATTCAGTTGGGTGCTATTGATGTAATAGTCAAAAACTGTTTTTTTACGCTGACGGGTAAGGAGACAACATTGCATTTCGATATGTTTAGTGACATTAACCATGTGTTACGCCAATTAGAAATCATGTTCAGGTGATTTTGAAGAGAGAGGTGATCATTAGTACTACGAATTGAGTGGTAGATAATGCAGTCATAGGCAAAAATTCTAAGTGGGAGAAGATATATTATGGGACAAGTTATTTATGTATATTAAAAAGACTAGGGGGCCAAGAACGCTTCCCTGTGGTACACCGGAGGTTACATAATATGTGGGAGAAATTACATTAACTGCTGTAAACTGTCGTCAAAGGGAAAGAAAGTTACGAAGCCATGAAAGGGTGAGTGAATCTAGTGGAACAGCAGATAGTTAAGAAATTAAGCGGCAATGGGGCACAGGGTCAAAAGCTTTCAAAATAATCTAGAAATATACTGTCAGTTTGCTGGTTATTCCATGATTTGAAGCGCAACAAAAACACATGGACAAAGAACAGATGAAACAGGCGCTATCTCGTCTGTTAGCGCCTGTCTCGTCTGTTCTTCGTGCGTGTGTTTTTGTTGTGCTTCAAATCATGGCATCTATTCACCAACTAGCCCAGCAAGAAGTTCTTGCTGGTTATTGTTCATATTAGTATGCAAGTCAGTCGTGAATTCAAATAACTGTCTCGCACGATAGGTCTTTCATGAATTTATGTAGATTAGAAAAAAGAAACGGTCTGAATCGAGGTGATTGTAAACGTGTGAAGCGATAATGTGCTCAAGCATTTTACAACAAATGCACGTGAGTGATATCAGGCCGTAGGTCTCTGGGCAATGCTTATCTTCTGTTTTGAATATGGGTATGACCTTAGCCAATTTCCAGTCACCTGGAAGCAATCCAGATGATAACGATTGTCTAAATATGCGATAAAGAATTTCACTGCAAACGGAAATGGCGCTTTTTATAATTTTGGAATAATGTTATCCACGCCAGAAGATGTAGATATTTTACATTATAATTTCAATAGGTTTCATGTACGGCCAGGGGTATTCTGGAAAGAGAGGAAAGTTAGAATAATCCTTCTGTATAAATACCGATGGGATGAATGAATTAAACGCTGATTGGCATTCGCTTACCGGTAGTGGCTTACGCTCATAGTCATGCAAAGATATGGTGTTATTATTATGATCAGGCGATATCCCTCACCACAACGTTTTGGATTTGATGTCAGAAGCGATGGCAGATGGTGGGAAAAGTACTTATGTTTAGCTGAGTCTAATTCGCGGCAGTAAGAATCAGGGTAATCTTTGTAACTTTGCCAAGCGAAGTGTGTGCAGATGTGCTTGGCGCGTCTTTAGAGGCGTTTCTTTTTGTTCCCCGTAATCGTTAGTGCCTTCGTTTGCCATTTGCCATTACTTGATTGATTGATTGATTGTGGGGTTTAACGCGCCGACGGAACGCAGGCGATGAGGCGCGCCGTAGTGGAGGGCTCCTGATTAATTTTGACCACCTGGGGATCTTTATCGTGCGCCGAAATCTCGTACACACGGGCGTTTTTGCTTTTCGCCTCCATCAGAAAAGCGGCCGCCGCGGCCGGGAATTACTTATTATAATCAGGGGGACGTACTGGTTTATAAGGGTAGATATTATGTTTTTAAATTTCAGCCAGTTCTCTTGAAACGTTCTGCTGTGAAAGCATGGGAGTAATATTTGGTTGACGAACGAGTCTAGCTAATTATTAATTTTAGTAAAGTCTGCTTTATTGACACGAATTCGTTTATCTTCGACACCGAAAATGTGAACTGGAAGGTTAATTGATGCCTGCAGTAATTGATGGTCGCTAAATCCTTCAAGGTGTGATACAGTGTGAAGGAATTCGGGTGCAGTTGTTAGGATTAGATCTAATACGTTGTCACCGCGAGTTGGCTGGTTAATGACCGGAGATAAGTTTAAATCAAGAGTCAAACTAATGAATTGTTCCGAGATGCGACAAGGGGATGATAAATGATCCCAGTCAATTTGTGGTAAGGTAAAGCCGCGGAACAGGTAAATTGTGTTTGTATTGCTAAGTTGAATTGCTCCGGTGATGCTGCCCTGAAGTTCGGAAACGAAGGTGCTGCATGAATCAGGTGGCGTGTAGCAAAGCCCTATTAGTATCTTGATAAAATTAATTATTACCACAACCAATACAATTTCCAAAGTGGAATTAGAATTAAGTAGAAGTCAACGTTTATTTGACACCACGAAAGACGCCGCCACCTCTTCTGCCAACGCGATCTTTACGATAAATATTGTAAGAATTGTTATAAGGAAGAATTTCATTATCGTTTATGCGCTGGTGCAAGCACGTTTCAGTAAAGGCGAGAATATCAGAGTTGTTGTCATCTATCAAAGATTAAACAAGGTCACGTTTAGGCATCATGCTTCGTATGTTAGTATAAGGTAATGATAACATGGATTGGGGGGTGACAGGTAGCTTCGATGCGTGACGCGCGCTCCGTGTGCAGCGGCTAGCTATGAGCTATCTTTTAACAAAACGACAGCGTTAGTGATCGAGTCATAAGTCTTGTTATCAATTAGAATACTATCAACTGTTAGTTTAAACGACACGTTTAGTGGCTTCGCGAATTCCAGCAACTTTTTCCTAATGAGTCGCGTAGCTGGTGCAAAATCTTCACCAATTGATTGCTGAGAACCCTTCAGCTTTCGCGCCGATGACTGTATGGTTTGTTTGTCTTTGAAGAATGTTAGTTTGGCGATGATGGGTCTGTTCTTTCCTTCCACGTACTTTCCGAGCGTGTGAACGCGCTCAAATTGAGCACTGGTTTTGGGAATCTCGAGCTTCTCTGAGCGAAAATCGATTCTTTTACGTTCTGAGCCTGTCCAGTTTCTTTTTGGGTCGTCTGCAAAGCCAAAGAATAGTAGACTGGATCTTCGAAGTCTGTTTTCCGCGTCTTCACACCTAGATGTAATAGCTGCAAGCTGTTGTGATACGTCACTCAAGGAGTCATCTGCCCCCGACCTTGTTTTCGGCGTACCCGGGTTTGACTCGATATCGCCAGAAAGCATGAGGAGCGAATTAATAAGACCGGAGCAGAGGGAGTGACAACGCGACAAGGATCGCTTCACCACCTTAGTCCACTCAGTTGGGCACGACACCGCTATCACACAGCGATTACTGCTACTAAAACATGACGTACCGCGTAGGTAACTAACCTGAAAAAGCAGCGGGGGGATCACGTCCATGTTTGATGCGGTGCCGTGCCCAATGATGCAATGCCGTGCCCAGGCCGGTGACTGTGTTTATACAGATAAATTAATGACCATTCTGACCAAATAGCGCTTGAGGCAGACAAGAACAAAATTCATTATTGGTGCTGCACATGGTTTATGCCCTTGAACTACACTAAGCCAATACATTCAATTTTCTTGGAGACACGTGCCTCTCCCAGTGGAATACCGTTTGAATAATAGGCTCGCAAACAACCAAAGTTAAATAATGAGGAGTGTTTCATCTGTTTTTATCTGACTTAACTTAGAATCGTCACACTGAAGCGGCGTCTTTCAAAGCTGCATCCACTCTTAATTTCATTCGCAGAAATTTTAGACACGCACCTAAACAATTAAAGGGGCGCATAAAGCATTTCGCCTTCCTTGAGTACGCATGCGTTGTGTGGCTCTGTTACACACACAAATCGTACCGATTGCCCAGTATCCGTTCCGAATCGTGTTGCTCGATTTCTGACCTAAAAGTGCAAGTTTCCAATGAGCATTACTCAAAGAACTCGCCGGGCTGGTCTTACCTTTCTTTGCGACGGACACGTTTTGGCATTTGTTTCCTACGTGACGCAACCTCAAACGCACTGCCGTTACTAGGGATATATATTTACAACCACCAAGCTACGTGTGTACTCGTCGTGACAACGAATTTAAGGTAATAGAAATACCTGCGCGTACCCAAATTTCTATGAATTCTTCCTTTTTCGGCACCATCAAGAATCGCAATTGCCTCCCACATCACTTCATGGCAAATATAATTAGGCAACGGTCGATTTATTGAAATATTAAACCATAATTTTCTCAATGCGCAGTCCAGTCTTATCGCTTCTCAAAACATTGTAAACAATTTGTCTTCTGTATATGCCCTGTTTCAAGCCCGTATTGCGTCTTTTTTATGCCCTGTTTCATGCCTTGCTTGCAGTCTTTACCACATAACGTGCCAATTGTGAACTTCAATTGTTACGCTTTCTTGTTATCACATTTTTGTTTGCTTCTTAACTTTTAAGGGTTTCTCTGTTCAAAATTTTCTCTGACTGCAGCATTCGAAACTTATACGCGCAGTTCTTAATGCCTTCTAATAATTCGTCACCCCGCCTACCATAATGACCCCGGGGAAATGTAGGTACTGCAACAAATAAATAGAATAAAGTAGACACCAAGAAAAAGGGTGCAGTTGGCCGTTAAGAAGTCTCACTATTGCGGCAAGTCTCATTTACTTGTCAATATTAGAACGCAGTGAAGTTGTCAACATTTCGTTATTCCTGTGTGCTGTTAATACATGACCCTCTTAATGAACGAGGGAGGACTACAGTAAACGGCAGTGGCTGGCGTATTCTCGCGACTATTCCAAAACAAATATGCCGTGAAAGTGCTTATGATAACTACAGAAGTGCGGCCAAATTTGATACAAATAACATCAGTTCCCCGTCCGAAGCCATTGCAGTAGCTTACCACCAAAGCCGCTGTGCGAGGGTAAGGCATGGGCGCGTTCCTAATTAATGAACGGAGAAGTACATAAAGGGAAAGTTACAAACAATCGTGTAGTATTTCTTTCAGCTGCGCTTCGGCTAATCGTGTTTTTTGTAGTGCAATCGTTAGGCTTCGCTTCGAACCATGATTACACGCTCGGTAGTGGGAATTTTTCGCTTTGTTACTGAGACCGAAGGCTGTTCTGTCAAGAAACTAATGCATTTTCCCATAGACCGGTTGGCCTACAGAAAATGTGTGGTAACATCTGTGGATAAAGATGCGTTCGTGGAAACCGGGCTTCCATTGGGTCAAAACGGTTAGTTCGAAATCACGAAAAACTAATAGTTTTAGACAAAACGATGCCTGCATCCATCACGAAGTAGAGGAACTATAGTATATCTTCATCTGAGAAACTACGCATTGGAATACATTTAGAATATTCGTAGATGCGTTCACTTACTGAGCGAGAAATCGTCATACGCGCTTGTTCTTCGCTTGTGCTTTGGATCTTTGAAGGTTTGGCGATAGAGTGGAGGCACGTTTAGCGGAGGGTTTGTTGTGAGAAAGTTTTCCCGCTTCTCTGAACTTTCTCATCGAAGAATCGGTGAATTTTGTTTCGCTTTTACTGTAGGTTCTGAGTCTGTGAAATGGGAGCCATTGGGTCGGAAGCCTTCGAGGTGGGAGTGGGATTCAAGCGCCAGGGAAGCTGGAGAGGAGAGGCGTCAATGTCGAGGGTACTTCGCTGCTGGGAAGGAATCGCTGCTATAATAACAGGTAGAACACAGAACGTAGAAGAACATGGAACACGCCCATTCCGCGCCTTTTCTTTAAAGGACGCACTGCCGCATCGCTAAGGTGGGATGATTCGCTTCTGAGGAGTGAGTGCGGACAATGACCACTGAATCGTGACCACCTTGTTCCTAAGAAGCGGTCTTGAATAACCCACTCTAAGCACTAGTCAGCGGGGTTTCAACAGCGCTGGTGATGGAGCATGTTGTCATTTTAAGGTTTTCGATCAATTTCGGCCATTTTATTACGTGGTTAAAACAGTCGCCATCATTTCATAGATACGTTAATGCAAGAACGCGTCATTGTACTAACGGTGACGTCTTATGGACGCCGCCTTTCTTCTTGAACAATTGTTTACGGTGGTAGTTTTTGCACAGCTTTATTGCGGAAAAGATGAGCTCTTGCAGTTCGGTTGCAAGCGCCCAGTGAATGTACTTGACTCGCACTGTTCACCCTGCAGTCAGGCCTGTGCGGTGCTTGTTTTTTCCTCATGCCTCTTCTTGAAAACTTTACCTTGCAGCTTCAATACATAGGAAAAATAGGTGTAATTTCTTGTGCGCTAATGCCCGGAGAAAAGGAAATGGCAGACCTGGATGGCCAGCTCTGGCTTTTAATTGCGGAGCTGCTCGAGCCAGAGTTCCAGCGGCGTCGTATGGTGAAAAACTTGGTGAAACAAAGTGAATAGGGTGAAATGTTAGCCCAATAAGTGTGAGCGAAAGTGGTGAGGAGGCATGGAGCCGACGAGCAGGTGTGGGGAGTGCGCGTCGTGGCGCAGATGTCGGGATGCGGAGGCGCGTGTCGTGGATTGGCTGGGCCTAGTGATGACGCAAGCTCTCACGTACAGGTGTTCTGTTAGTTCAGAGAGACGGCGTGCATGCGACGGCATCTGTGTCAGGCATACCGATACGATGTGAAAATCTAAGTGCGGTTTCCCAAGGAAGAATTCGAGTGTAAGCGAAGGAAGCGGGAAAGAAGGGACATATTAAAGTATAGAACTTGCAAAGTTTAAAGCTATAGAAAAAGCCGGGTTTAAGCTAGTTAAGACCACCACATCCGCTCACTCCTTAGTCTTTGCATCTCAATTGCGAAGGTGCGCCTATTCCTCTTATTACCATTCATAGCGAACATTCCCTGGTTTCCGAGCACCTTATTACCGTGCCCCTGATCCTACTTACCAGTATATCTTCGTAAATACCGTGTTTTCGCACAGCTCTAACGTAAAGAATCCAACCTTTGCGATCGTTCTCAGACAGGGCTCAGGAACTGGCAACATGGATGACCAGTTCGGACATAGAATCGTGCGGTTGGGAGACGAGCTGTGGAGATGCACAAGATGCCCTGGAAAACCAACAAAAGGTGAGAAAAATGGTTGTGTAAACATATTTACCTTTTCATCCCAAGGCTGGTACTTTTTTGTCGGCGGTTGCAGGCGTAGCAGTGCAGCCGATAGGACTGCTTGTCGAGCTAGAGAGACAACACTTTATTGGGCCCAAATAAGAAGACTGGTCTCATGCTTCTTTCTTGGAAGGGTTCGGCCGACCCTATGGGATTCAGCGGCCTCTCTTGCTATTCGGGCCAGGGCCTGATCTTCAGCGGTAGTGCTGTGCAGCGCGGCCTCCCACTGCACGTCGTTGTGTATGTTTAGCAAATATGTGCTGTGTTGCTGTGGATTCGTAACGATGTGCAGGCACTTCCATATCATGTGTGAGAGGGTAGCCCACCCTGAACAAAATTTACATTTCGGGTCTTATAATTCGGGATACATCTGATGGTACAGGACTGGGTTTGGAAACGAATTGGTCTGCGATAGTCGTAGTGCTACAGTCTGTTTTCTATCGAGGGACTGGTGGGGGCCGGGATATGATCGTCTGCCCCCCTATAGTAGTTGAAATTTACCGATACGTGAGATGTCTGCCGCCGTTCCGAGGAGTTTCCGTGGATGCGCCTGGCAAGTTGTTCGGTTGGTGAGAGTGCAAGCCAACTCATGTGCCTCCCCGTTGCCTTCCAGGGTAGCGTTTGCAGGGACCCACAGTAGCGTGACTGCGGGGAGGTTCTCCAGGTTGGTTAGATGTCCGAGAATGGCAAGTGGCTTGGGCGATATACGTGATGTTTCGAATCGCAGCCTGCGAGTATGAGAGTACCACAACCCGCTGCGGTGGATCAGTGGCTAAGGTGTTGCGCTGCTGAGCACAAGGTCGCGGGTTCGATTCCCGGCCGCGGCGGCCCGCTTTTCTGATGGAGGCGAAAAGCAAAAACGCCCGTGTGTACGAGATTTCGGCGCACGATAAAGATCCCCAGGTGGTCAAAATTAATCCGGAGCCCTCCACTACGGCGCGCCTCATCGCCTGCGTTTCGTCGGCGCGTTAAACCCCACAATCAATCAGAGTACCACACCCGACGTTTGGATGCTGAAGGTTGCTAGGGCGATAGCCGCTTCCTCCGCTTCCACCGTGTTCGTAGTTACAATTGTACCAGCCACATGCTGATTTCCTAGATAGTTGGTTGCAGCTGCACACATTGCACTCTTCTCCCGATATTCGGCCGGTGCTGTGCCATATGATTTTTTTTCTAATCTCTGAATAGTTTATGGAAAACGCGAATGCTGGATTGTCACGCTGAGCCTATGGTTTCTTCCAAAGCACACTTCTTCCAAATGATCCTTATCCTTAAAGATGTTTATGACCAAAATGATTCTCGCCCTGATTGGTATATCCCCCTTATTAGTTGTTCACTGTAGCCGTGTTTTAAACTAAGTGAGCGTAATGATTCACTGCGTTTAGTTACGTTTTTTCAGCTGGTAATCAACTCTTTTTTATGTGTGCATAGTTGAAATGTGTGTTGTAAATATCGTTAATTACACTGACATGTAGTGTAGTAAATACCACGTCAAAAAAAGTTTGTGCGGTGGGAGTAGTGGTCTCTAGCGTCGCCCCAGGTTGAATGAACGTGCCGGGTTCAAATCCCGGCGGCGTCTGGGGTTTTTTTTTTTAGCGGTTTCGTTAGTGCCATGGTTTCGAATCCTATTCGCGAAATATTTCTTGCGTGATTTTAAGTGTTATGGGAAATTTCCTTCGAAACAGTGAGAGGGTTCTCGGGGCAGCGATAATCAATTTTACTTTTTTTAAATGCGTTTCTCGAAAATGCAATACCATGGTGACACTGTATTCACTGACAGCCTTCAGCCTCTATGACAGGCTTCTCTAGTACAGGTAAAATTTCAGTTGACGTACGCACTAATTTATTGCATATTCTTTCGTGCTGCAGGGGCCTTTTCGCGGGGGGTTTATCCAGAACAACCAATATTATTAATGCCACAGTATCAGCAAACACAGATCTTTTATCCCAGGCTCCGGGGGGCCCACATCCGCCCTCACCACCACGTGGCCGCCGTTGTCGGAGAACCGGGAACACCCCGGTCCAACGGGGCTCCACCTCCTCACGAAGGAACTCTCGATCCCGGTCTCAGTCAAGATCCCGCAGCCGTTCTTCGAGGGGTGGCAGCACCACTAAACAGGTGAGCTGGGCTAACATCGCTTCTCCCACTGCTTGCGCAATTCCACCCACAAATCCAACCCATCGCATACCTATTAAGCAGCCGTCGTGCCGAAACACTTAGCGCTTAGAGAGAACTGTTGATGATATATGTGTGCCGAGCTTCGCAGGAAACGTGAGCAGCCCAATCCCGAAAAACGCAAACGGCCAGGAAAGCGTCCTCCAGATTGTAGGTCTGCCATGGACACTTCGCCCCAATCCCCAGCGAGCACTCCTCCTCCTCTCGACCTTCGAAGTGGACCGTGCTGCCTAGTGTCCTTAGCGCACTTTACCGCTTACATGTTAACGGAAACAAGAGTGGTCGTTTGTCGCTGCAAACGAAAATACTGCACTCAGCGGTTTCCACATTCCGGCAAGTAGCGACATTTGACGAAGTCGTCTCAATGCAAATGACACAGATGTTTTTCACGCAGAACTGTTCGCTTGCGCGTGAAACAGCTTAAATTTTAGACGTTTTAGGGTAAACTCTGCCAATACAAATAATTTTATTTTAACAAACTCGTAGAAGTCTGCCGTAGAGCTTTGAAAAAAAAGCAATCATCTTGTTGATGCCGCCATCTAGTGAAAACAGTTTGCATCGAGTAACATACTTCACGCCTCGGACAAACATTTCGACACCTATTCTTTCCCAACACGATTTTAAAAACGTAAAAGAACTTTGGGTGTTCATAAACGCATTTGAACCATTTGAAGCGTGGGAGGCTAAGAGTAGGGGAGGAGATGTTGCTCGCCCATCTGAAAAATAGTCATTTGTCGTACTCCAAGCTTGATTTCGCATGAATAACGTAATAAACATCAACTACGATTACTAGAATACTTGACCTATCTCGTACCCCGCGCGGGGCACGAGATGCTGCTTACTTGAATTAAGCACCCAAGGCAGTGCATTTACTATAATCTAATCAAGACGCGTGAGTAGACTTCACGGTCCTCAGATCAGTTTTGCTTTTCCGAATTTTTGTACCCTCGTTGGAATCGTCAAGCAAACCGGGACCGGGAATAGAAGGAACATAGTTCCCTGCTTCACTAAGATAGAGTTTTACGCTATGTTCAGACTACCGACGCAAAAGCCATATCGGGATCTATGGACGTGAAAAAACGGCGTGTCACGCAGTTCGGTTGGCTGAGACGTGAAATGACGTCATTCTTTAAAGTCATTACGACAGCTGCGGCAACAGCCTGAACCCGGCCTTGGCATAGCGCTACCGTGTTTACGTTAGCGTTTACTGCGTTTGTGGAAGTCGACTGCGCATGAGCGAGAGTTACCGCGAACGGTAACTTACCGGCAGAAGCTTTACCGCCGCCAGCGAGCTTGCTGAGCAGAGGAAGTGTTCGAGCAGTCATCACTGAAAGAAAGCGATCCAGCAGTCGCGGGCAAGATAAAATTAAAAGCTCCCGGAAAACCTGGTCGACAGACCCACGTAAAGCGTCACAGGCCACTTTAACTCCTGCTGGCGCTCTGGCAAACTCCCTATCGCTTAGAAGACAGTTGAAGTCCGGATGATCCCCAAACTGGAAAAATCTCCCCACATTGAAAACCTGAAGGCGATATCTCTCACTTCGTGTGTGGGAAAAAGTTTAGAACGCATCACACTCGGGAGACTTCAGCTACACCTGGACCACACAGGACCGATGCCAAACACCATGTACGCATCTGGTAAGCACGTTGGAACAGAAGACTTGCTGATCCAGCTTAAAGAAGACACCCTAGTTCCAGCCTCCCGCTAATTACCAAGAGCCGGCCCTTCTTGTAAGTGTTGGATATGTGCGTTGACTGCGCTCTGAAAGCACTTAGGATTCAGAAAAAAATAGAATAAAAGTGTCGGAGGGTCCCTCTAAAAGGCCACGTACAGGAAATGGAGAAATGATAATTGCACTTTTCTGCGCGTGGAATGTGCGGTGTGCGCAGTGATTTGATGCGAGTAAGCGAGAATATTTTGCTGCTGACCCGCTTTGGACGCACAGGGTCCTGCAGATATACCAGGTTGGAGCGAAGTGCCGTATTTTGGGCCGTCTCTTCTACTGCCGTCTCCCCCAACCGGAGAGAACAGCGACGTAAGAAAAGATTTGGTCGCTTTCTTATTAAAGGCGCCGCGAAAACGTAATGCAACTTTCTTTAGTATGAAAGAACTAGCCTTTGGCAACTCACCCGGGCTTATTCCAGCCACGAAAGGCATTGTCTTAACAGGAAAAACGTAGGAAATATCCGCAAGCTTTCATATTTCGTGCCGCAGTGACGTAATATTGGCAGGATCGACGTCTAATGGGCAGCCATACAAACAAGTTGATCAGCGTATTACTTGCACATTACCATTCAAGTGATACGAACAAACGGAACTAGAGGCCCTGCTATAATCGCCGTCATATTTATTAGCAGTGGCTTCGTTTGGCGGCCGCCAAAAAAAAAAAAAAGATTCTGTGACGTCATAGAAAAGTTTCCGGAAAATGGCTGGGGCGTTGCCACTGCTTCCCGTGTTTTAGTTAATATGTCCGTTCGTTCTTCGAACTTTGGGATAAAATTGGCGTCTTTGCTATCGGGACAAAGCAATTTCTAAATCAACGCAACTGCTATTTTTTCTTCATGGTTGCTTTAAATCGGCCATGAAGACAAAATTTAAGTTTGGAATGTTAAAAACACTGCTTTGTCACTAGGAATGTGACAGCAGATCTTTAGCGCACTGCAAACAAAAAATAGAAATATTGAGCAAAACGAATTAACCAGAGGCCACTACCGAACGAATTCGCAGCGATTTTTTGTGACGTTAGCGAAATTGTTGGTCGCATGGCAGCCACCGACCTAGGACACCCACAATAAATATGCCTGACCACCCGCGGCGGTTCAGTGGCTAAATAGTTGTGCTGCTGAACCCAAGCCCGGCCGCGATGGAGGTGACAAGAGAAAACGGTTGTGTTCGATATTTCGGCTCACGCTAAAATCTCCAGCTTGTCAAAACTAATCCGGAGCCCTCCGCTACGGCGCGTCTCATCGTCTGTGCAGCGTCGGCGCGCTAAACAATTCATTGGTTGGTTTATCGATCGGGGATCAAAATTACTCCGGAACCCTCCACTACGGCGTGCCTGATATCCCAGATGCAGCTTCTGGGCGTTAAACTCCAGAACCAATCAGAAGCTTTTCTTGGCGATTGTTGTGGGGCCTCTATTTAGGTTGGGTTGTCGCACTTGAATACCAAGGTACAGATAACAGACTGATAACAATGTTGTTAGACCATCTCATTACAATTACTCAACTACGGCAGAACTTTACGCTGCTCTGTTGGCGCTGCAGGTTTATCTGCCGTGTGGGAGTTCCTCAAAATTGGTTGATTCTTTCTGACTCTCCGGCAACACTAGTATTTTTGAAACACACTAGCAATGCCTTCAATGATTCATTAGTATATGAAACCTTGAAAGCATTCACTACAGCCTCTGAGATGCCCCATATTGTGTTTCAATATATTCCTGGCCACTGTAATATTTTCGGCTAGAGCGGCAGATGTGGCAGCTCGCCACATCTGCCCCTCTACATTTCAAACTTACGACATATTCTAATGAGATCTTCTTACAGACTTTGCCATACTACATGGTTTTACGGACGGTCCCAAAGCAGCCTGCTCTTCGAGGTTGATCTCTTATTGCGATTACAAATTCCAATACCTACATCCAGAGGCTTAGAGACACTTATACACCGCCTGCGTATTGGCACTGCTTACACGAAGAATTTTCTCCACAAAATCAACATAGTTCAGAGTGCAAGATGTTCATGTGGTCATCGTGCTGAAATGATTCATCATGAATTTTAGAATGTCCCCGACATGACAATGCGAGGAGGCACTTTAAAAGTGTGCTCATGTCTCTAGACAATAGGCCATTTCACCTCTCCTAAGTTCTCGCACCATGGCCAACACCGAGTCAGTGACGGCTTTCGTTTTATGCACTTAAACTCTTTCTAGGGACTGCTTTATTTGGACTTTATTAGGACTTTATTAGTTTGAAATGTAACTGTACCTTCGGTAATGATGCCCTTTAGAGTCTACAAGCATGACTAGCCCCATTACTTTTTATTGCATATGTCGTTGTGCAGTTTTCCTTCATCCATTCTGTACTGTATATCGTCACTTCTCTAGTGTGTGATTTGTTTGTAATCTGTGTGATTTGTGATCTGTTCTTTTAAGTGAATTTCCCCTGACCCACATAAAGTGTCTATTATAATCACTGACTTCCAATAAGCGACACCAAGGACAGCTATGTGTTTCCAGTGTATTGAGTGCGTTCTACTTGACTCCATGAACTTTGCAAGACCTCCTCGGGAGAGCTCACCTTCACCGAACTGGGCAGTGGGTTTGAGTCTATTGAAATGTCTTATAAGAACAGTACTTACCTTACACGAGAAGTAGCCTGCGCTCCTATAAGGCGTCAACCTCTCCATTTTTTTTGTCACGTAATAAAGAAGACAATGTTTCCATTGCTGCCCCAAAGTACCTCGTGCATGCCCACATTACGCTACTGTGGAGGGAAATTTGAAACTTTTATCACATCTTTTGCGTTTTTTTCCGGTTAAAACTTCTTTCATTGCATGAGTGGAGCGTTGTAAGTGACAAAATGTTACTCTTTCCAACCAAAACAATGCTGTATTATCTTCATGGCCCCTTTGAGTTGTAGAGATGATTCAGGTATAATAAATGAAAAAGTCATCCTTGTAATGTGGTCGTAACAATTTAATATGATGAATGCTCAGACACACAAGCGCACCCACGCAGTTTACTTACATAATGACCCTACCCATTCACTTTTCATAAGCTGCATTGTGCATATGCTATGGCCCAATAAGGGGGGGGGGGCGAGGATGTTGGTGATAACTGGAATGCCGCAATTTATACCTGACGGTGAGGGTGTGTCTTGCAGGCAGAGAGAGAGAGAGAGAGAGAGAGAGAGAGAAGAGAGAGATTTATAGAGTTGGTTTTAGTGGTGGGTGGTGGCTGCCCGTTTATGTCTTGGGGTGGCGGTGGAAGTCCTAGTGACCAGGAGCGTTTGGATTTCTAGGTCCGGGCTGGCCAGCGCACCATCCCACAGGTCATCCCTATCTCATGCAAACAAATATCCTAATTTGCCAGGCAATACTTCCACCACATCTATCCCGCTCAGTATCACTCACCAAACTTCCTTTTTTTTTGTCGCGCCCGGCCAAAATCGTCCACTTTATTTAGGCATGCCCCCAAGATCCCTTCCCGTATACCCCGCACGGAAAACCTTGAGTAATCTTGGTGACGGTATTGGCGACACCGTGGACCCCGAGCCCCCTTACTCACGCTGTAATCTGCCGTGGCTAAGAGTTGTCAGGTGAAGGGCAGAAACCACAAACGGCAGCCGTCGGAGCCCAGGTCCAGCTCCTGCAGAGGGGCTCCCTGTTGGTTTACCAGTCAGGGAGCTCCGGGACCTCTTTGACCATCAGGGTAAAGTGAAAGATGAAAGTACTCCCTTCCGCTGCTGTATACTATGGCGCATGGTATTATCTAAACCCGTTCTTTCAAATTATCTTGCCCCGACAGGGGCCCGCACCAAAGCAATCTTCAAATTTCTTCCCAACCTTGTTTTCGACAACCCTGACAACTTTCCTCGCTTCCTTGTCATGCAGACTGTTGACAAAGCCACCCCAACAACTTCAAAATCTATGTTCCGGATCGCCAAGTTCATTGAAGATATACTTGGAAAAAAGTATGATGCAAAGAAGCTTGCATCTGGTGACAGGCCAATTGAGGTAAGGACTAAGAAAAAACCTGCTAAACTTTCAAACCAAACTCGCATAGGTGACTTACAGATAATTGCAACACCTCACCGAACCCTCAAGAGCTGCCAAGGCGTCCTCTCGGAAACTGGACTCATAAATGAAACTGAGGCAGATATCGTTGAGGGCTTGCGTGAGCAGGAGCGACTGAGGTTAGACGCATCTCAATGAGAGGCGATGGAAATGAGATCAAAGCCAAACATATCATCTTTACTTTACTTTACGCTCCCCGAATCTTTCAAAGCAAGGTTTCTCCACTGTCAGATAAGGGCGTTTATCCCATACCCGCGACGTTGCTTCAAATGTCAAAGGTACGGGCACGGTAGCAACAACTGTCGAGGGCAAAACGCATGTGCAAAATGCTCGAAGCACGACCACCAGACACATGAGTGTAGCGCAACACAATTTCACTGGGTTAACTGTGAAGCATCCCACCCCGCGAACTCACGTTCTTGCAAAAAATTCAAAAGTGAGAAAGAAATCTTCAATCTCAAAGTTACACACAACCTGTCTTACCCAGAAGCTCGGAAGAGACATTCGATGCTTCCCTAAGGAAGTTACGCTGACGCTGCTCACCCGGGAGGTGGGGCGGCTTAAGGTTTCGGTGACGACCCATTGCAGCAACGCTGACCTGGTCTCAGCCGTGCCTCCCACTGGGCTGGCCTCGGCTGCCCAAAGGGTTGTAGCAAAGCCTGTGGATTCTACTACGGCTGAAGTGGCAACAAACACCGTAGGTAGAGACGGCTTGCCTTCCGCTCCTGCTGCGCTGTCGCCCGTGGGCACAGTAGGCAGCGAAGTGGGGAGCCTTGCATCCACATCCACACACACAACGCCGCTGCAGCCGCCATCGGCCCGCATGGAAAACAAGATTGGCCCTCCGGGGTCCACGGCAAAAGGAGGGAGATCTTGCATTTACTCCTTCGCCGACGGATGAACAGTTGGACATAACACCTACGCCAGCTCGGTCAGCTCTTCAGCCAAACAAGCAGCGTGGCAACATCGGCCACGGGAAAAAAACGAGCTCCACGTAGAACTGGCCCTAACGAAGGCTTGGTAACATAGGTAACACCACCCGTCGGGAACACACACGTGCACGCAGCACTTTAAACATTGATGGTACTACAATGCATTGCACAATAAAACTGCAGGGGTTTAATAAAAAACTTAAAGGCTTTGTGACCTATACGGAATTGCTCATCAAAACCAATCAACCCTGTTATGTCTTCAGGAAACACACTTACAATCGAAACACATTTCTGTTGCGCTATTCTGTGTTTAGGAAAGATAGGAACGAGTGTTCTCACTCCTCGGGGGGTGTAGCGATAGTTATACAACATTTGAACTGTGCTGTTCTCTCTGCTGAAACTCTGTACTCACTCCTGCTATGTCTCAGAAACTGAGACAGCAGTATTTGTAAATAAATTCTATTCCCTGTCAATTTGTTCCTTTGACCACAACCCTCAAGGTGGTTGCTGTACGTGTAATAATCACCAACAGGTTAATAACGATAGCTTCAATGTATATTCCCCCTGACTTTCTCCTTTGTAGTTCAGCATTTGAATCCCTAATTAATCAGCTGCCGGACCCATTTCCACTGGTGGGTGACTTTAATGCCTACGGCAAACTCTGGGGATCTGGACGCAAAGATAGCCGGGGCCGTTTTATTGAAAGATTCTTACTGTTATCTGGTGTGTGGATATTTAATCAAAAGAAACCAAAATACTACAGCACAACACCCACCTACTCACACATCGATTTGGCAATTGGTTCATCCACTCTCTTCACTTCGCTCGAGTGGAATGCGGACTCCCACCCTTATGGGAGTGACCACACTCCTGTCACTCTGAAGTGCCTAGATACACTCTCAGAATTCCATATACCATAAAAGGTTTATAGAAAACCGCGCAGACTGTGTGGCTTTTAAACAAAGGTCACAGCTTTCCTACACATTCATAAAACACTTACAGATCGATGAAGCTTACAGTATTGTTTCCGCCAACATTACAGATGCTGCCAAGAGTTCAATCCCTCAAACCTCCAGTACTCCTCAAAATCCCAGAAGGCCCTGGTGGAACGAGGAGTGTTGAAACGCACGAAAAGCACAAAATAAGGCTTGGGGTAACCTTTGAAAGTACCCAACGGCACAGAATATTGTTGCTTTCAAGCGTGCCAAGGCAGTTGGAAGGCGTATTCACCGAGAAGCCAAAACCAACAGCTGGAGAGCTTTTGTGGGTTCGATTAACTCTTACACTGACACAAGCAAGGTGTGGAACGGAATAAGAAAGTTCAAAGGGCACAAAACAACTTTACCCCTTGTTAGCGTCACTGGTAACAAATAAGACCAGACAAACACACTGGTTAAACACATGGAACTTACATCAAGCTCTTCACATTACACAGACAGATTTATGAGGTACAAAACATCTGCCGAGCACAAATCTATCAGGGACATCAAAAAAGTGTCACAAGGCTCTTCCAACTCTGCATTTTCCATCCGCAAGCTTAAGGTTGCCTGGCGACTTGTATGACATCGAAATCAGGTACAGACCAAATCACATACACAATGATTCAACACCTCCACGCAGACACCCTTGAAACACTCTTTTTTTTGTTTAACAAGATGTGGAGTGCAGGTCATCTTCCACGGGCTTGGAAAGTGCTAATTGTGGTACCATTGCTAAAACAAGGAAAAGATGCCTCTTCTCCTTCTAGCTATCACCCCACTGCATTTACCAGTTGTTTAGGTAAACTGTTCGCGAAGATTGTCAATAGATAGTTCATGTACTTTTTAGAATACCACGGTACTCTAGATAGCTGCCAGGCAGGTTTCCGTTCGGTAAGATCTACAACCAAACAGCGTGTGACCTTGGAATAATACGTTCGATGCTTTTGTCCACAGGCAGCACTGTATGTCTATTTTCTTCGACTTGGAGAAGGCGTACGATACTGCACGGCGCTATGACATCCTGCGTGACCTCAAAGCTTACGGTGTATCTGGAAACGTGCTCAACACTATAGAAAGCTACCTGACTGAGCGAACGTTTCGCGTAAGGATCGGAGCATCACTTTCTAGAATACAAATTCAAGAAAACTAGGTCCCGCCGGGTGGAGTACTGAGCTGTACACTCTTCATTGCATTGTCAAATGAACTCACTCCAAAAGGCACTGCCACTTGCAGTTATCTGCTCAGTCTAGGTTGATTATATTCAAATCAGGTGTAAGTTTTCTAATCCCTCAATCTGCGAACGGCAGTTACAACTTGGTGCTAATAAACTTGAAAAGTGGGCCGATGAAAATGGTTTTAAGATTAATCCTGAAAAGAGCACATGTGTACTGTTTTCTCGGCAGCGTGGAGTCCGGCCTGACCCTGAAGTCTGAATGGATTCCCGCCAAATATTCCAGTCAAATTTCCCGTCAAAGATTCCCGTCAAAAGTTTCTGGGTGTTCTGCTGGACGAAAGGTTCACATTTATTCCCCCACATTAAACAACTCAAAATTAAATGCACTAAAACTATGAACGTTCTTAGAACACTGTCCAACCAATCATATGGTGCAGATAAGACGTGCTTGCTCCGTCTTTTCAATAGCTTAGTGCGATCGCGCATAGACTACGGCAGTGTGTGTGGTTCTGCTTCGAAAACAGCTTTAAAAATGCTCGACCCAGTGTTGAATTAAGGGGTGCGCTTTGCGTCTGGGGCTTTCCGGACAAGCCCTCTAGAAAGGCTGTATGTTGAAACCGACCAGCGGTGCTTAGAGCGCCAACGCACATACTTGGCGCTTTTGTACTGCGTGAGAGCGACGTCGATGAGGAATGATCCGTACAATGCTATTATTCAAAACAAATCATCTTAAAGGTAGTTTTTCAGCCGTCCGTCACTCCCTATGCCTTTTTCTCTCCGAGTGAGAGCAGAGGCAGAGGAGCTTGGTGTTACCCTGACCGACACCTACAAAGCAAACATCACCGAGCTTATTGCTCCTCGGAATCTGCTCCCTGTCATCTGCAATATGTCTTTCAAGGAAATTGACAGAAGACACGCACCAAGGAACTCATTCTGAAACACTTCCTACACTTACAAGTACCCATACACTGCTTTTTATACGAATGCCCCAAAATCTGCCACTGCAGTTGCATGTGCGGCACATGGTCCCCACTTTTCCAGCACAAGAACGCTAGGCAGAAAGGAACACAAGTATATTTACGGCAGGGGTACATGCAATTTTAATAACCGTGGAACCCACAACGCGCAGAAAAAACACAACAATCTATTATATTCAGACTGCTTAAGCGTTGCAACAGCGTTACGCTCAGGCAAAAAAAGTAGAAATGCGATATTGAACAAGGTCATTAAAGAAATCATGTCAGCGGATGCTTTAAAACAGACAATAGTAGTGTGCTGGGTGCCAGGACACTGCGGAGTTCCTGGCAATGAACTCGCTGACCAGAGCGCCGCTGCAGCAGCTCTCCGCTGAGAAATCGATGTTCCTCAGCTGTCCTATCTTGACATAAAACCCCTCATTCGTAAGGCACAACGAAAACACTGGCAGGAAGACTGGGACACACAGCCAGAAAGCAAACTCCACATTATAAAACCTCAAATTGGCAGATACTACCCAGAACAACATCACAGAACAACAGAAGTGTACGTGCGCAGAATACGTATAGGCCATACATATGCCACTCATTCCCATGAGCCCACCGCCACAATGCAACAGTTGTGGACATCGTCTGTCAGTAATGCACGCTATAGTTCAATGGCCGCACCCGCCGCGGTGGCTCAGTGGCTAAGGCGTTGCGCTGCTGAGCACGAGGTCGCGGGTTCGATTCCCGGCCGCGGCGGCCGCTTTTCTGATGGAGGCGAAAAGCAAAAACGCCCGTGTGTACGATATTTCGGCGCAAGTTAAAGATCCCTAGGTGGTCAAAATTAATCCGGAGCCCTCCACTACGGGGCGCCTCATCGCGTGCGTTGCGTCGGCGCGTTAAACCCCACAATCAATCAATCAATCAATCAATGGCCGCACTTCCATAGTGCGCGAAAGAAGTATTTCCGGGTACTGTGCCCTCACATGATTCCACTTCATCCATCATTGTTTTAGGTGATCAACCCTTTATTCCAAAAAAACGTCTCTTTGATTACCTTGTACATTAAAATTTTAAGAGGCGTCTCATACCACACATCATAACAAATCCCATCCGTGAGGGTAGCTTTGATTGAACATTCATTCTTTACTCTAACCTCATAATCATTTGCCTCAGTCCAAAGAGCTTATTTTAAATTAGGGGCTCTATAAACCCCGCAGTAACCTATCACATTTCTAAGTATTTCACCTAAAATACTACACCACAAATGACAGACATTGTGTTGGCACTCTTTGCCCTTCACTTCCCTTGCGCCAGAAAACAAACATTATCATCAGCTTCCTGTGTGCAGGCAGAAAAGGTATTCCACGATAAAGGGAACACAAAAAGAAAGGGGAAATGGTGGGACGCCACCTGGAGCTTGACTAATTTGTCGTCAATGCGAAGTTTCTGAGAAAGAGAGAGAGAGAGAAAGCTGTTAGCTTTGTAGCCGTATGACTACATTGAGGTGGATGTCAAACTTTTTTTCACAGCTTTTTAACAGTTCGAAACCCACTGGTCATAGGCGGAAGACGAGTTACACGCATAATCGACACCATTCCCAGGTCAAAGCCGAACCTCAACAGAACGAATCGAGAATTAATCAACAACAACGGCAAGTTTACAGTATCCCGTGTGAATTCGCCAATGTCGCCGATGAAAAAACACTCTTCAGCTGGAACAGACTCACCCCCAAAACAGTTCCCCCCGTTAATATGACAAGTACAGATTTGATATCGACTCCTATATTAAAAACCATGCTCGCCAGTGCAGTAAAAAAAATGTCACGTGATGGTATTAGTGTAATATGAATATTGAGTGTTGGCACTGCATCTCATAAGGCTGATCCATAGGGCTCATTGGTAAGCTTATTGGTTGAGTTTAATGGTTTATGTGAAGCGTGGCAGGCTCACAGAAAGAGAATGAAGTCTGCTTTGACGGTAACCCACCATTAAGGGCGTGACCAGCCTTATGATGGTAAGGGTTGGGGAGAAATGGGCAAAACTACGTGCTTTCTCACGATTTGCCCGCGATATTATCATTACAATTCTTCCAATTTGCATGGGCACATGGCCAATCGTAAAGTGAGCCAAAATGTTAAAAAATATATAGCTATTTTGGCACCGACACGATGAACAGCCGACATGCCCCCTGAAATGGTTAGCGCAGCAAACTCTTCAAGACCTGAAAAGAAACTCGTTTTAAGCAAAAACAAATCACAGTACATTTCTTAAGAGGAAGATGGTTAAAACGCGAAGCATTCTCCTGTGCAACCTCAGTGAAAGTCAGTTTAAAATACAAACTGTTTTGTTAGTGATTGGTTGATTGATTGTAGGGTTTAATGCGCCGACGCAACGCAGGCGATGAGGCGCGCAGTAGTGGAGGGCTCCGCATTAATTTTGACCACCTGGGGATCTTTAACGTGCTCCGAAATCTCGTACACACGGGCGTTTTTGCTTTTCGCCTCCATCAAAAAAGCGGCCGCCTCGGCCGGGAATCGAACCCGCGACCTGTTTCGTTAGCGTCAGAGTGGCGCGATCGGATAGACGTCGCCTGCAAAACACGGGACGCTGGAATTATGATTGCGACAACGACAAGCGTTATTTGTTGAGACGCTTCATGTGCCTTTGTGGAATCCCATTGTGTGAGTTGGGTTTCATGCAGAGTGTTTTGGGCGTAACGAATTGTGTTTTGGACTTCAATTTTGGCTTTTGAAGGCATCTGCTTGTCACTAGAAAAGGCTTCGCGTTTCAGCCATCTCTCACTTCACCCATGATTATCATCATCGTTTGGCTTTCCAGCTAAGCGTTTTGGAGCAACGTCACCATCAGTGAGGCAAGGAAAGTTTTGCTTTGAAAGTACTATCTAGTGACTGCATCGACACTTCCCGAGCATCCGCTTCACGCGTTCGCGTGCTCTTCTGTGATTCCCGATATGAAGTGGCCGTTTTTACAGCATAGCTGCGCATGCCTTCAGTGCCGCCTAGCGTTACCAGCAAAAAAGCACCACTAAAAAATACGGAGCACACGTGAGCGCGCTCTTCGAGGACATTCTGACCAGCGTTCGAGGCTTCTCTTCTAGTCGCCAGTTCACAAGCCCTCACCCCTCAAGTGGAAATCTCAGAGGCCCAGTTCGCGCCACTGACGTCAAGTGCGGCAAAGCCTCTTGCAGACGGTTCTAGCGCGTGCTGACTTGGTCCACTTTGGGAGAGTTTGGAAAACCTGCGCACAAAACGATCCGGGCTTTCCAGTCATGCAGAACCCTCCGCAGCATAATTGTAAATCCATGTAACGTGAAACAGCCACGTCTCCAACGAAGGTAAAACGGCAGCCAGCTCTGTTGTCTGTCCATCCTTGTACGACTAGTGCAAGCAAAGTAAATTTTTAAAAGATTTTTATTGAGTGGGAACTCCTGTGTGGACCCCTACGAAAATGTGGGAACCCCTATGGGGTTTTAGTGTACTATTAGGAGAGTTGCTAATTCTAATTGAAATATTTACAGCGTGATAACTACGCGAGAGATAATAGAAACACATGATATTGGCAAGATAGGTAGCAAATGCGTTAGCAGGGTGTCAATTATGTTTTCACTAAGAGTGCTTTTCTTTCTAACAAACGGTCTACATCGGATACGACACAAAGAGGTATCTTTATAGATTGTGCCAAGTGAGTGAACGCTTTTTGATGTGGTGGTCTGGTTTCTTGGTTTTCTGTTGTCTGGTTTCGGTTTCCTCTTTTACTTTTCTGTGGTTAACATAATGGTACGCATAAAAGATGCAAGTTTCTTTATAGTAATTTCTGTTGGAGGGGCGCGCTCGTGCTGTCTCGTTTCCTCTTACCTTTGTTCCTTTTCGCTCTGTAACTTGTAATAGGCTATAACACAGCCGAAGAAGAGAGCAAGCGTCCGCCTGGAAGCCTAGACATGTGTTTGTGTGCAGGCCCACCAACCGCTGGACGTCGTAGATGGCGCTGGGGGGTGCAACGCTTCGGGCGCACTGCGGCACAAAAAGAGGACATCTGACGATTACTTTGAGTTGGTGGTGCAAGAAGCCGAACGAGTAGGAGCCGCTGCTGGAGGCTCTCCTTCGAAGAATTTCGAGGACGCGATGCAGTTTCACCTGGAGCTGCACGAGCGAGAACTGCGCTGGCAAAAGGAGCGCAAAGACAAGTGAGTGAGTGAGCGAGCTCGTTAGAGAACGAGCATGCGAACGAGAGAGTGAGTGAGCGAGCCAGTAAATGCGGGAATGAACGAAGAAGCGAGTCACTGAGTGAGGGAGTGAGCGAGCGAATGAGAAAGTGAGTGAGTAAAACGTGTGGAGAGACCGACATAAAATGAACGAAAACACAAAAAGACTGAATGTCGAAGACCTGAATGTCGCGACCTGTCGCTGCATGTTTGGGTCGATTGGATTCACTGTACACCTTCAGGCCACGGCCTTGGCCAGACTGCAGTGCCACCTCTCACGTACGGAAGGAAGCGGTGGGTGGTTGGGTATTCGCACACGAGCTGTTGTGTGTAGAAGAAGCAGTCTGAAAACAGGGGTAGCTTTAAGCGTGTATAAGATGGAGGAGGGCGGCATCGTTGATAACACATCTGAAGTTTTCTAAAGCAATTCCGGTGTAGCGTTAATCGTCGGTGTTACTCTGCTACCTTCTCCACCTTGAACCTTCAATCAGCCCTTTACTTGTCATAGCTGTAACTTTTGCGCACACAAAAAACGAGGACTAAACGGAGACACGAGGACCAGCGCAGACTAACAACTGAAAGTTTATTCATCACTCAACACATCGATACCCTCTCTGACATCACCCGCGCATGCTCAAATGTGTACGCATCTCGTCACACACACAAACACAAGAAAAAAACACACTGTAACATTTGTATTATCTCATGTCATCTAACAACTTAATTTCCTTATCCGACAGGGCTACTGACGGTTTACTTATGCACTTTCCATTTAATTTCGACATCTGCCAGGCCTTCCACTATCTCTTGTAGTCCTTTCTTGGTGGTGGTACTCCGTCGTCGCTAGGTCAAACAACGGCTTGCACTTCTTTGTTGTGCACTGCGCACTGTGCGCAGCCAGATGCGTGTATGGCCGACCTTTAAGGCTGGACATGTGCTTCCTGAGCCTTACATTTACGCATCTGCTCGTTTGCCCAACGTACTGGTTCCCACATGTGAACGGAATCTTGTACACAACGTTTTTTTTTAGCATTCAAAAAATTTGTACGTGTAACGCATAGTACATTTAGTAGTCTTGCTGCTAGCCCTTTCTTCGTACAGTCTGTTAACTGGTCGGGCACAAGCTTGTTTTTGGCAGAAAAAACCACATTCACAGTTGTACCTGGCAGCGGCTTTTTTAAGCCTGTGAGACAAACCGTTTTGTGTGTGAGCAAAAGTTACTGCTATGAATTGTCACCAACTAGCCCGCCCTTCAGTGTTATTGCCTTGACTTGTGCATGTCGACATGTTTAATATGGCGCTCTATCCCGCATCAGGTCATCGTCACTAACTCGTGCACTCTGTTGCCGTGCAGGGAACTCTTGAAAGAACGCTTGGAGTGTCTACGGTCGATGGTGCCGGGCTTGAACGAGAGGAGTAACTACGCAGCGGTGATGGAAGAAGCGGGCAACTACATAAAAAAAACTGAATGAGGAGGTTCTCGCACGGTTCGGCAAGGTACGTACTGCAGCTCTTTCTTGCTATAGGGGCGTCGTGGTAATCGCGGTACTCTCCTTAATTTTTATGAAATATACGCCGCACCCTTAATAAATCGTTGGTACGCTTCACATTTCCGCTTCCTATCAGACTTAGCAGTGCGCACATGGAGCAAAGTACGAGGGTGATCGTTGCAAAACAGCAAAAGTCGCAGGGACGAGCAGCTCACCCTTCGCCCTCCTAACCCCCTATATTAGAGTTCATTCTAGCTGCGAGGACTTAATATTAACACCGAAGCAGTTTCTTTATCAAACTGGAAACAGCGCAAAAAACACGATTACTAATAATCAAGGAAAGCACAGGCGGGTGCTCAACAAGGCGCTCGAGAATATTTATTACAGCTTGCAAATGAATGTTTGCCACGCACACACGCACGTACGCACGCACGGGGCTACACAACAATAAGATACACGCATTCACACCGTGTCATTTGTACTCTTAAATGTTTACCCTTTCAAGTAGTCCTTTCACTGTTAAGGCCACCGACGGCTTACTGACGCACTTGTTATCCTTACAGCCATTTCAAATGCTTCGTATATTTCGCGTGTCACGGCATTCCTGTACTTCTTCATGATGGCGCAAATCTCTAGACGAGGCAAGCAACCGCACGATGCGCAATGAATCGCGACGTCACTTCCCGCAAGTGCTTTTAGTGCGTTCGCGTGTTCACGCAGCCGGTCGTTCACACATCTTCCGGTTTGCCCAATAATAACCTTTTTAATTTCTTCGTCCTGGGAGCAACCTTTTTGCCAGTGGGCTGTGCTAGCGTATCTATGATTGGCGCAGTGGACAGGATGATGTAACCGCACATGCGCAACACAGCCCCGAGCATGGACTGGTCGTATTAAAGATTTAATGGTCTATACAAGCTGCCGCAACGATGTGGAACGTCTTACACAACTGCCTTGTTGCACTCCGTAAATCAGTGTGGAATAATTATTGGTACACGTTTTTTCTTCATTTATCATTGGACAAGGATTTGGGGCTACTGTGATCATACAAGGCAGCAGGACTTGCTGTCATGCCGTCTCAAAAGTACAACTGCAGAACCAGCGAAGCTATGGACGCGAATTTCCGAAAGAAGGAGGATGGGAAGCCGGAGAAGGTAAAAAAAGAATGCAATCCGCCTATGCGAAGATGTTGGCATGGACATACTAGTGATGTCAGAGAATTCTGCAAATGAGCTCAACTTGTGTGCATTCTTTTCGGCAAATACTGATAAAGAGGGCGGTCCTCTTCGGGTCATTCATCGGAAAAGCGATCGTGGCTACACGAGATTGGCAGGTACCTGCAAAAAGGATTGTCCCTCATTCTCATCGAGGACCGCTTTCTTGTAAACGGAGTGCCGGCCCTATCAGAGTTTTTCATACAAGAAAACCAGGAAGGCCTGCGCGCCTGTTCCGTGGACGTGAAAGATCTTTATTATTCTACGCGGCGAAGACTGCTTCTAGACGTGGTCAAGGATGGAATGGAGGAGTGTCGAGCGATTGAGTTACAAAACTGTCGGCATCAGTGCAAATGACTTCGTCAGGACGCCGTATTCTTACCTGCAGTCCACGATCGTGAAGGTTGGTGCTGAAGGGTTCATACAGAAGGATAGGGTATACATCGGATCATTCCTGGCACCGGCATTCAACAACCTCCTGTTGGTCCACTTTTATAGGAGACTGGATGAAGCCCTCGGAGAATGAGACGTGGTCAATGGGTTCCGCTTCATGGACGATTTTTTGGTGGTGTACATGTAAGGAGGTGACCAAGCTGCGCAAGTGGAGCGGATCTTTGGGCCATTTGCCTCGGTTTTGGAAGTATTACCCCTCACGAAGGAACTACATGTAGATCGGCGCTTAGGTTTCTGGATGACACTGTCCTTTTCTGAAAGGACCCCGTGCGCTCCCGAAAAATTCCCCTCCAATTTTCTTCGGCGCTACCCTAGTGGGTGAGGAGGAGCATCTCCACGACTGCGGAAAAAAGCGCTCCGCTTCATTTCTGCCCCACCAAGTTTCGACAAGCTTTCTGGCCAAAGTGAGGCGTTTACTGCATTAGGTTTTCCAAAAAATTCCTAATGCGGTAGCCGAAAGGCTCCTGGCCGATTTAATGGGCCAGGGCGCAAAATCCTGGCCGCGAAATCCTGAAGAGCTAGAGAAGCAGGCAGACAATAGGAAAGTAGCGGTCATTCCATCTGTTCAGTGTGTCCCATCAGCTGAAAAAAGTGGTAAACAGGGCTGAAATTAACGTTGTTTTCCCAACAAAAACAGGTTGAGTTTCTTGTGCCGCCAATTAAATGCTGAGTAGCCAAAGAAAAAAAAAGTGTTTACCGAAAATTTTACTTCGTTGCTGTCGTTCGTGTAATGGACAAACCGTATGATGTGTGAACACACGAACGCACTAAAACGCGCGCGGGAAGTAACCTCGTCGTCGAATGCGCATCGTGGGCTTGCTTGCCTCGTCTACGAGATTGTGCCATCATGAAGTACAGGGATGCCGGCACTCGGGAGATATACGAAGCGCTTGAGGTTGCTATGAGGGGTGACAAGTGCGTCAGCAAGCCATCGGAGGCCTTAACAGTGAAAAAGGAAAGCACTTGAAAGGGTGAACATGTAAGAGTGCAGAAAAGACAGCATGTCATCGCGTCTATCTTTGTTGCTTTGCGTGTGACAAACGTAATCATTTGCCAGTCGCAATAAATATGCTCAGTTCTTTGTTCAGCGCCTGTCTGTGATTTCCTGCACGCTTACTCGTGTTTTTTGCGCTGCTGTGTATTTCGGAAATGAACCAACTGGCCCCACTTCAGAAGCTGATTCAAGTCTGTGTCGAAGCTTTCATGAAACGAAATGTAGAAGCGTGGACGCAGCGATGTTGAGAAGGCATAGTCTAGCAGGGGAGGGCACGTGCCAAGGAGCACACGTGAATGTGAATTTGAATGTGAATGTTTTATTTCAGACAACCGAAAAAAATTACAGCGGAGATGTTACCGAGTAAACATCGTAATGAACACATAAAAAATCACATGAAGCGGTTGTCTTCAGGGGATGCCGGAAAGGCAAACCTGACAAAGCGATATCCCCCGGCCCCTCCCCCCTCTCCCCCACACGCACAACGCAGCAGCAACGTGACAAAGTACAGAATTTTCGAGCTCAGAAAACATAATACAGAAAACATAATACAGAAAACAAACTCCATTTGATACAAAGTTCACGTAACACAAGTAAAGGTCGAATTTGTATTGCTTAATAATTAGCATTGCAAGTATAAACAAGATCACAAAGTAGAAATACAGAGCGATATTCAATGGCAACATTACGCTTATTTATACCATAGCTTGTTCACTGTAGCTCCAGCAAATACACATCAACTTTCTTTTTGAAAGATTGTACAGAAAGAGGAGACTGTATCAATGTAAGAATAACAGGGTGTTTGTTCAAAAAGTCGGGAATCGCGTAGGTTGTCTTTTGCGACCCATAGTTAGTGCGTATTCTTTCTTTGTTGTAGCTCGCATGCCGTAGATTGTATTCGTGGTTCTTCGATGCGTATTGTTCCATGAAGGCATCAGAATTATTTTTGAACTGTTGATAAATGAACAAAGCCATTTTTTCTTTATGCTGTTTTGATAAGTCAGTATGCTATGCTTGTGGAAGAGTGGGGCAGCGTGGGTTCTAGGTTATCCATTTTCTACCGAGCGTACTACTTTCTTTTGGAGCACTAGTAGATTATCTAAATTTACTTTGCCAGTTGTTCCCCACACAAGTGAGAATGTATTAACGCGAAATACAGCGGCTTTTTCAACCACGTGGGCAGAAGCTGCTTCAGTTTATAGATGACGCCAACAGAGCGTGACACATTGGTTCGAGTTCTATTTATATGAGCTGACCAATTGAAATTTTCATTAAACGTCACATTAAGAAATTGGTGAGAAGTGACTTGTTCGATGGTCGTACCCCGAAATGGGATTGGAATTTGGTGGGTTACACCCTTATTTTCAGAACGAAGAACGACAAACGTCGTTTTATTTGTGCCTCTTGTTTGCCTCTAGCCATACCCATAATTTTTCAAGCCAGGCAATTTTTAATGTCTGGAGTGCAGCAAGGTCACTGCCGGAAAAGAATATGTTCGTGCCGTCGGCGTATAAGATTAAATCTGCTGTAGAAGAAATATGTACGATGTCGTTTATGTATAACAAGAAGAGCGGGCCGAGTATGAATCCCTGTGGTAATCCAAAATTCAGTTTTCCTTGTTTGGATCTTGCGTGCTCGATATCTGTGTATTGAAAATGGTTACACAAGTAGCTTTTTATAGATCCGAGCAAATCCCTCTAATTCCGTACCTACTTAATTTTTGCAGTCAAATGTGGTGCTTTATGGAGTCAAACGCTTTCTTAAAATCAATGACAGCTATTGTGTATAGTTTCTGTTCCATGTGGTCAATTATGTTATCTTTAATGTTCAAGAGTGCTGACTCAGTTGATTTTTCTTTTTCTAAACCATACTGTTGCTCTGATATGACGTTGTTTGCCTTACAAAAATATATATTCTAATACTAATCAACTGTTCCATAACTTTTGACATTAAAGAAAGAACTGAGGTTGGTTTATAATTCATATCATTTGAATCTCCTTTTTGAATATAACAGAAACTTTGGCAATTTTTAATTTGTCGGGAAAAACACCTGTACTTCTTATCAGGTTGCAAACGTGCGATAGTGGTTGGCAAAGAAAGTGAGCTACTGCATTTGTGGGCCCCACTTTTCTTTCATCTTGTCCGCAAGCTTTACTGTTTTTTAACTCTTTTATTATATTACAGACCTATGATTCTGAAACGGGAGATAGGTATATGGAATTCTGTATACTCATTTTTATGTATGATTCAGGATCAGTAGCTGCATTGGTGGTGGAAGCTGCGCCTGATACCAGGTAGTGCTCAGTGAATTCATCAGCAAGCGCAGTTTCTTTGAATATTGTACCATCCATCTGTAGCTCTGCAATTCTTCTGCTTTGGATTTTCATCGTTAAGCTGTTCAGAGTAGTCCAGATTTTTTAGGGTCGTTAATTACGCTAGCAAATTTCTTTTCATAGTATAAGCAGCGCGCTTTTTAATATCGTTGCTTAGCTTATTTTGACTTTTTTTAAATTCTGTAAAATGATTGGGTTTTTTTGTTTTCACAAATAATGCAAATAGCCAGTCACGTTCCCTGATCTTTCTCAAAAGGGTGGCGTGAATCCATGGCTTCCTAGCGTTTTTACATTGCTTAATTTGTACAAGGGGAAATGCCCCATTGTAGACCTCTTTAACTTTACTAATAAACAAGTTGTAGCAACCCGAGGCGTTCTGCATATTGAGCACATCAAGCCAATTGAAGTTTTCCAATAATCGGTAAAAAACAGCGATTTTTGTAGTCATTTAATATTCTGAACACACCAGGCGCGGCAGTTGTGTCGCGTTTACGTCGTACGCTATGAGTGGGAAAAATGATGAAAATCGGCAAGTGGTCACTTATAGCTGAAATTAAGATACCAGCTTCTAAATTATTGGTGGCGCAATTCGTGAAGCACGGATCCAATAGGGTCCTAGATGTGGCGGTAATCGATCCGTGTTGGGGCGTTATTGACGTTTTCGTAGCCGCACGAGAAGAAAATATGAAGCAGTTTTTGCTTGCTAGGTTGTAAGGAAGTTAATGCAGAAGCTGTCGTGCTCGCAGAAAGTTAAAATAATGCATCATCCAGATGGTTATATAAGCGAAGCTTTTCTTAAGTACTAAATCTGGCGGCAGTGTTATACTTGTCGGCATTTTTGAGCAAAAAGTGAGCATGAAGCATATTGCAGGCACGGCATCAATACATACGTGATATTTCTATTGTTCTTCTAATTGGGAATAAATGGCTGCTTGATTTTGTGCGATAGCAAATAAAATACACCATAACAAAACAAAAATCGCTCGCGGTGCCTTCTCGTGCCAGTGTTCGAAGTTCAAAATTAACACTCGAATAGATGGCGAGAGCAATGGAACACGGAAAAAATGAATAGGCACAAACGAGAATCGATCTGCGGGCTTTGAGAAGTTCAATGCGGCTTAGCCTTGCTACTGGGGAACTCCATACAGATGTGCTTTTAAATCAGCGTTCACAACGTCAACAGAATGAAGATGGGATAATGTGTTCGCTGTGCATCCCTCAGAACTAGATCGCCAACAAACTGCGCTTTTTGCAAACTGTGGCCGGCATTCCCCATCCTTTCTGCCAAATTTCCGATCTTTGTCAGCCACGTTAGAATGTTAAATTTATTGAGATGCCTTAGCAACGGAGTTACAATTATTTTTCGATTATCTTGCTAAAAAACGGCAGTACACAAATTGGATGATAGTTCGAGGCTGTTTCAGGATTTTCTTTTTTGAAGACTGGAGTTACCCGACCCAGCTTTAGGGCCTCTGGAAATGTGCCAAATTTAAATAAACCGTTTATTATGTGCTACAAAGCGGGTGCAATATAATGGGCTACAAGCTTCATTTTTAAGGGGTTGTATTCCATCAACTCCGGGCCCCGTCGTTTTTAGGCTTAAAATAGTAGTGATAACGTCCTGCGTGTCAGTCGGGAAAACGTAAAACGAGTGTACGATATAAGAGGGGCCCGTATATGTGGTACCAGAGGTTGATGATGACCTCACGTTAGTACCAATAAAAGATCGAATAAATTCATTGGCGATGTCAGTTGAGTCAGTCAGCGTACCGGCGTGTGCAGTAATTTTTGATACAGAGTGCTCTGATGTAGGCTGACTAAGAAAAGTTTTGTTAGTTCCCAAGTTTTCGTAGTATCGCCTTGACATTTTAGGATTTACTTTTCCTAATTAGCCTTCTTCGCCTCTTTTAAGAGCTTGTTAAGCATGCTAGAATAATTAGTGAAACGTGTCTTTAGGGTTAGGTTGAAGGCTTGACGCTTTAATTTCTTATGCAGGTTGTGTCTTTTATTGATACTACACAAAAGGGCCCGGGTTATCCATGGATTTCTTGGTGCAGAGTACCAGCGCGTGGTATGCGTTGTAGAAGTTGCAATTTTGTACGAACTTTTTATTATATAATTGAACTTTTCAAAGGCAATGATTGGGTGTAACTCATAAAGAACGGGATGCCATTCAGTGTTCGCAATAGCCTCTATAAACATCCCGTTATCGAAAGAATGCTTAATGTGCGTGTGCGTCTGTTCTGATCTGGTCGACGTCGAAAGTAGAAACGTAGGATAATGATCAGTTATTGAAACACTAACAACACCTGCAGAATATTCGGTGGTTAAATTAGACACTACGTGGTCTATTATAGTTTGTGAGCCGGTTAGCGAACATCTTGTGGGTACCGTTATAAGTGAATCAAGACCATAGCCTGTGTAGCAGTTTACATAGCTAGAACAACCAGATCTATTTGGATCGGTGGTATCAGTATTGAAATCACCAAATAGAAAATGTTTTGTTTTCACTGGTTAGCTCGTCTAAAATCTCTTGAAGTTGTAAGCAGAAATCGCTGTAGTTGGACGATGGTGATTTATATATTGTTCCGACTATAGCATTTTGGTTATTTGTTTCCAGAAAGGATTGATTGAAAGGAAACATTGAAAGGAAGCGTCATTTTATTGAAGCTTACACATATAACATTCCCTTGTACCCTTCATTATTTTTATCAGACCATCCAATGTTATCTTACAAAAAAGATTTTGTTACCTAGGAGATGTAGACTTTTTTAAACACATATCGTATAGCCCATAACCTTACCTGTGTTCATTATGTGTTTTAAAACGGTGATGGAACCTGAAGCTTTACACCTTAGGTGCTTGCACTCACTGTTTTAATATGACCCTATACACCATTTCTCTTGGTATACTCACTATGCTTAGTTATGGCCCTATACGCCAACCCCCTGAGTAAAGTTTTTAAACTAGTGCCTCCTTTACAAATCCTTCTCATCTCTTTCACCAGTGTCATGGCGCTCTTTGCCTTTGTCGGCCTTGCGCCATTAAACCCGAAATCATCACACCCTTTTTCTTAGTTTCTTAGACCCTAATTTGTAGCTATACACCTTTGTTGGAAAAAGGGTGTGGAAACAGTAAACGCCCTTCTTTATGGGTGTTGAAATAATGTGGAATAGGTCTTTGATATTTCATGAAATTCTATGACTTATTCAGCATAACTACCCTAGGATTCGCATGATGGCTTGTATATACTCCCATTAAAATGCATGGCGGCAAATTTAGCGCTAAAATATCTTGGGTTTTGCGATAAGTCCTCCGACTCTGTCAGAGGACTTTCCTTTGCTGACTATAAAAGCAAAAAGAGTACATCTATTTCTAAGTATGTACTCGCTCTCCCCATGCATACCATTGGTTTTCTTGTTCAATTCGTTTGGGGTACAAATGTGGCTTCTGGTTGTATGTACTCAGTCGATCCACATTTTCATGCGCAACGGCACTGCCCACACCCTAATTTAGGGTGGCTAGGTACCCTTATGCTCTGATTTTAGGGTGTTGATAAGCACACCCTTTTTTCATCCTTACGTGCTTTTTAGCCAAAACACCTAAAGGTGTGCGCCACGGCACAAGAGTTCTACACCTTGGTCGAAAAGAGTGTAAAAAGTTGTGTGTACTCTCTAACGGTTTCTGAGACTCTGATACTCAACCACTGTGCCCCTCAAGCCCTGCAGGGCTGTTTGCATTTCGCTAATACGTTTCATACGTTCAGCGTTCGATGGACCCGGGTTGCGCTCTACACCGCCGGCAAGCAACATTAATGACCTAGTTAAAGTAAGTAAAGTAAGTAAGAGTACATATAGTAAGTGTAATAACATAGCAATTCGTCACAATTGCCAATTCGTTGGTAGCGACGAATTGGCGAATTTGTCACCACCAAAAAATAAACCTCAATGAATGCTGCCTGGTCAAGGACAGCATCAATCCAGTTTACTGCGTTGTGATACACGGGTATTGAATGGTCGTACTGAACAAGCTACTGGAGTCAACTACTATTCGCATTAGACAAGTATCTCTGGAATCCCTAAGTGCCGCGCTAGAGCAAATAATTTTGTCTGGTGTCTTTCCCTTGACACTGACATCGATAATAGTAGTCCTGCTGAATCTGTCCCGACCAGAAGATGCCTGTGGAGGCAGCGGAGTTTACATAGAGGCCTTCGAAGAGAGTTGAAATGGACTCTTTCATGCCTGCGGGAGCGTGGTTGCTAAACAGACCGACTACGGTTAGGTGAATCCGCAATTGGTCAATCTAGCACGCTTGGATGGCTTGGAATTCAGTAGAAACTGTCAGTCAGTTTTTGGCGAAGCAAAAAACACTAAATGGGTATTACTGACAATGGCGCGCAGTTTTCATGGGAACATGAAGGGCTTGCAGAACATGCCAGACAATGTGGCTTCAAACTTGTGACATCTAATCCCCGCTATTCGGAAAGAAATGGCAAGGCAGGAGCAGTCAAAGTCACGAAAGGGTTTCATTAAAAGTATAGTATATGCATGCATAAAGCTTCTGGCGCACTGGATTTACTCACCTACGCTCCCCCTGAGTTCTGGTTGGGCAGGAAACTTCAGATAACCTTCTGGCTAGTGGCCCAAATAATCTGCGAACATTTTGTCCTGTTATATTAGAGGTCTAGATTGACTGATTGATTATCTAGCCTTCTTCAGCCGACCGCTTAGCGCCCTGCCTTCAAAAAACAGGACAGGCTGAGGACTGTCTGTTATTAACGAAAGCAGGAAGAGACAAGAGCCACTTCGATATCAGCCACAGGATACAACACCTTCCGCAATCGCACCTCGATTCCGGTATCTAAATAGTGCACTTAGAGAGATTCGGCATGCCACAAGGCCTGCTGATAAGCCTAAGCACTTGTAGATTAAAGGCCAACCGCGACAAAATGTTCGGGCCCTTAAATGAGATGCTTTCCGGTAGTATTACTTTAAAAGGTGCTAAGTGCAAAATGTTGAGACCAAAATATGCGTCGCTCGATTGCAAATGAAAATGAAAAGTCGCTCTTTTCGAAATCGAAACTGGAAGGGCGCCCAGCCGGAAGTGACGTAGGTCAGGAATCGACTTGGCGCGACCGGCGGATTCGCCTGCGGCTGCATGCTGGAAGACGTGCGCATACGAGGTGTTTCATCATAATCATCATAATCATCATCATCATAGTCGTCGTCGCAGCCGTCATCATCATCATCATCACCATCCCATCTACGCCCACTGCCCTGAGAAAGCCTCTCCCATTAATTTCGAATTACTCCGGTCCTGCGCTAAGTGCGACCAATTTATCCCCGCTAACTTCTTGATGTCATCTGCCCATATAACATTTCTGGCACCCCCTGCAACACTTGCCTACTCTAGGGATCCACTCTGTTACCCTTAATGACCAACGGTTATCTTGCTTTCGCATTACACGCCCTGCCCACGTCCATTTTTTCTTAATTTCTACTAATATGTCCTTAACACGCGTTTGTTCCCTGACCCACTCCGCTCTCTTCTTGTCCCTTAATGTTACACCTATCATCTCCCGCTCTATTGCCCGCTGAGTCGTTCTCAATTTAAGTTGTACCCTCTTAGTGAGCCTCCAAGTTTCTGCCCCGTAGGTGAGTACCGGTAAGATGCAGCTGTCATACACTTCCTTCTTAAGCGACAATGGTAGGTTGCTATTCATTATCTGAGAATGTCTGCCATATGCACCCCACCCCATTCTGATCCTTCTAATTATCTCTGCCTCATGGTTGGGATCCGGGGTCACAACTTGGCCTAAGTATATATATTCGCTTACCACTTCCACTGCCTCGCCATCTATCTCAAACTGCTGTGCTGTCCCGAGGTTATTGAATCATTCCTTTGGTCTTCTGCATATTAATTTTCAGGCCCACGGCTCTACTCTGTTTGCCCAGTGCGGAAAGCATGCGTTGCAATTCGTCCCCCGAGTTACTTAGCAAGGGAACGTCATCAGAAAATCTAGGATTACTGAGGTATTCTCCATTAACCCTTACGGATCCCACCTGTTCCCAATGCAACGTTCTGAATACTTCTTGTAAACAGTCTGTGAATAACATTGGAGAGATTGTGTCTCCTTGTCTGACGCCCTTCCTTATAGGTATTTTACTGATCTCAATATGGATGATGATGGTAGCTGTGGACCCATTGTAGATATCCTCCAGTATTCTAACGTAATGCTCGTCTACACACTGGCTGGTTCCGTAATGCCTGAATGACTGCTGAGGTTTCGACCGAGTCAAAAGCTTTCTCATAATCTATGAAGGCTATATATAGGGATTCAGTATACTCAGCGCACTTCTCTATCACCTGATTGATCGTGTGAATATGGTCCATGGTTGAATAGCCTTTACGGAACTCTGCTTGTTCTTTAGGTTGACTGAAATCTAAGGTTGCAAAAGTTCTGTTAGCGATTACCAAGGTAATCGTTAACGAGGTGTTTAGGGGTAGTCAGTTTCTTTGAAAGCTCAAAACATGAGTGAAAGAGGGTTGGGAAGTGAGGGCAAACATTATTGGTTCACGGTGAGCGGCTGAGACCCGCTTCTAGTCCCGTGAAAGGTAAACATCCGCATGGTGGCGTCATGGTTAAGCTGAGAGCTAGGAAATAGGTACACTAATAGCAGTGTTACGTGCTAGATGGATGCTTGCACAGGGCAGACTGGCTGAGCTAATTGAACCGCCCCACGCTTTTCCGAGAACAAAACAAAGCTACCGTGGGAGGAATACGCCGAAACAAACCGTCTACATGTACGAATCCGGTTTCAGCACTAATTTTCAAAGTTCATAAAGGGAACTTGGTTATTGTTGATTACATGTGGAGTATTCGTCCCATTAGCAGGGTGCCTGCACCACCAAATCTCTCGATATATGCCGGCCTATATAAAAAGACGTGTTACGACAAAGGCACAGCAGTGTCTTCGCTGGCGTCGTGAAATAGCCACCCTAGTCGAGACCGAATGTCGCCAAACATGTTTTTACCCATTCAGCCAAATGTAACCCGCTTTCTCTTTTTCTTTATTTTTTATTGTTGAGCGAAACGTTGCCAAGAGCGGCTAGTTCTTGCTTTTTTTTTAAATGAGTGGTTTGAACTGAATCAATTCCGCATAGTGCGCCGCGTAGCTGCCGTACGTGTTCACGCTCCGAACTTGCCCCGACAACAGCGCACCGTCTCGCATCGGCCGACCACTGCAGAGCTGCCAGATACATCCATGCGGCGAATGCGCCGGCCGACCGGCTTGCCGCGCCAACAGCACATCGTCTCGCGTTGGCCGTACTCACGTCTCGCATAGGCATTACCCGCGTCTTCAGACTCGTAGGTTCGACGGATAGTCTCGCAATGCTGTCGCGACCACCAAATGGGCCATGCTCAGCTGCCGTACCCGTTTGCCGACAGAGTATCGGCTCACGTCCACTACCCGCGGCGCTCTTCGAATTCGCCTCTTTGTCTCGGTAACCCAGAGCTTCTCAGCTCCTCGCATTTCCGAAACGCGTAAAAGCCATTATTCTTGGCGAGAGGCAAGAATTGCGCTGCTCACTCGCCTGAAGGCCCGCGTGAAGTGTCTACTAAGGAGAGGGCCGGAGTGCAGACTCTCATGTCACATCCGGAAAGTCGTCGCAGTGCCGACACTTCCCCAGGTGCTCCGTGGACGGAAGCGGAATGTTTACAAGCGGTTTTAATAAAACTACAGCGCATGTACGGAATTTAAGATTAGGTGACAGGGGATTCCAGGGGTGTATACACCGCACGTTGAAAATAATTTGACGAAGGTATATGTTCCTTGCAGTTGGCCTTTAAAAGGGATAACGCATTTGTTGGCCCTTGCAAGCACAAGCAAGCACTCACTGAGGCCGTAGCAGAATTCGCGTGCTTGCAACGCGTAAGCAGGGAAGTGGGGTGCAGCGCGCAGAGAACGTGCCCATGAAACAATCGTGCAGAAGCAGTGGCGATTCATACAGCATGGGTGGCCAAGGCACAATGCCACCACACCTGTTCGACGTGCCCTCTCTTGAGAAACGGGAGGATGGGCTCATACTTCACCAAAAAAAACCAGTAAATTCTACAGAGCAGCCAAGGACAAAATGATTCTCTTTCCCTGCACCTTGCTCTCTGTCCTTTCTCCTGGCGGAGAATCTTACATTGAGTATTCAATTCCATTTTACCCTACCCGAGGTTGTGCACGAATTTATTCTTGGCCTTGAAAACACCGGCATTGTAATTGGGAGAATTATTGTGACGTCCGGAGTGTCCACCCAGTTGCAGTACCGGATGTCCGAGCGTTAAAGCGAGGGTGCGCTCCAGCCATCTACAAAACAACTTCAATAAAAGAAGGCGATTCAGGTATAATGGGTGACGAAATTGTAAATGAATATGTACTCCCCTTTGTAGTAACTATGATGATCGTTATTCTCTCTACAGCAATACTAGTTTAGCTCCCTTATTGCACTTGAGATTGTTATTGTATGATGTTATTATTGGTTTGGTTATTGATAAGAGCTCGTACGCCATAGAAAATGTTTATTCTGCAGTTGATACAATGGCCGCTGGTTTCTTATTCGAGCCGACTTGACATTTGCCGTGTTTGTGAGAAAAAAATTCAGAGCATTTGCGGGAGTGGGAGGAACATTTCATCATCGCGAACAATTTTCGCGAACAGGACCTTATGTCAAAGGGCATACTATCGCAAAGGGCATACAATGCAACCTTGTGCAAAGGACATACTATTGCCAAAGGGCATACTAATCGTCACGTTAGCTAGAAAACACCTGAGGCCCGAAATTCGTGGTGTTTACTCGTGGCATTTTCTTCTACCGTCGTTCAATATTTCGTACGTAACAGGAAAGAGGAAGACGTTTCGAGCTCCCTGTTTTTGCGCACTTCCGTTTGTTACTTCCATCGTATCGTGAAACCGTTGAACGTTTAAACAAAGTACACCGTACAGCACTCAGTGATGAGTGCGGCCAAGTACAGTCAGCCTCTCAGCAACGTGAGCGCGCCGATGCAGGGTGTTCCTCCGCGGCATCCGCACTCCTTGCATGAACGTACTCTACAGCAACGTTTTCATGCGCATTGCTTCCAGCCTCTGTTCCCACTTCTCAGCTTCAGTAGTACCGAAAAATATTCGAAACGAAGCACAGACGTGCAGCGCACGACTTGTTCCCAGTGAGACGCCTCCTATTCCCGCTAGGAATAAATGGCCTTGAGTGCAGTAACTGTATTCACGAATGTGCGTGTATTGAAGGCGATTGCTGGTTTTGTGCTGCTTTAGATATGTCTACGATTTTGTTCTTTTTCCTCAACAGGAGAAGTATGAAGAAATGAACCAGGAGTGGTTAGCTCGCACGAATGCGGATCATTGGGGATCGGACGATGACTCTGACTGAACCCTGTGGATGACCTGAGGACCAGCGAGAAACTGATCATACGCTGCGGCTTCTCCAGTCTTCCACCTCTTTCGCTTCCTTTTCTTCTGCTCTCCGTCAATATTGTTTCGTGTTTGAATTGGCCCGCTCATTTATGCACCCGCGTTTTGTAGTCGTCCGCCCTCGAAATCATTTCTCAGTCAAAAGTATAAAGCAATAGAATGCTTGGCAGTGCCTGAACCCCTTATCAACCTTTTCCGTGCTCTGGTTTACTCGCAATAAAAAAAAAACATGCGGCTGAAGGCTGTGATTCATTTTCTCGAGAAAGCAGTTCGTGTGACCCAAAGCAGTTATGTCGGTTGGCTTCTCAACAATGCACTTAAGTTCCCAATTATTGCGATGAATACAGTACGTTCGGAGAACAGAAGGCGTGTTTCCGTTCTTGCCAATTAGACGCAGTTTACGGACGATAGACTATGTAGCTTTTTGAAAGGGCTGATGATTCATTGGGACGAGGGCGAATGTCCTTTGTTTGTCTTTATCCACTTTTTTTTTTGATTTCTGTGTCGTGATGCCGAATGTCGTACGTTTCACGTTTTTCCTTTATACCGCCTAGCCCGAAATAAGTAAAGTTGTTAGACGTGGCCTGAGTTTGTATTTTTCTCTGTCTGTGTCTTCGTGTTGTTATTTTGTTTATTCGGCAAAGGATACCTACCAGCGGCTCCTGGTCTAGATTAAATCTCCCGGTCCTGGTGCTGGAGGACCTTAATATGGCCCACGAAATTGTCGCGTACACGCACTGCAGCAGCAAAATTAAATGTGTACTCAAGGTCCTAGAGGCATGTAAGCCTCGCACTGCTAAATGGCCACCCTTCTCAACTCGTTGCGTTAATAAGGCGCATGGACGGATTCCCAAGCCTATTCCTTCTAAGCCCAACCCGAAATCTACAGCAACACCGCTGAGAATTCGAGATCTGATCATGTCGTCACACAAATCCTACTCATGGGTTTCTACAGTGCCTAAGCCGGGGAGAGGGAGAGCACCTGTTGACTATACTCGGTTACAACTCAAGAACGGCACCACCTCATGTTGTGTATCACTCCGCCAAAGCGCCGGACCCGTGACGTCAGTGCGCGCGCGTTTTGAAAGGGGTTCGCTATGAATGCGTGATATCGTCTGCCTTGTCTCACGCAGTTTGTTGGTCGTCATTGGAGTCGTTTATAAGCATGTTAAGTCCACAAAAATCACGGGAACGGCTCACGCATGTTCAAAATATTCCCAGTAACGCCCTACTTGCGCCGCGCGGAGAAACATCCCGCTACGGTGACAAGGCACAGCGGCAACTTCCGGTGCCGTTCTTAAGTTGTCACCGAGTATAGGTCAAATACAGATTGCGACTCCCAGCAGCGCTACTCGTACCACTTGTGGGTGGAAAGTCCTACGAACTGAAACGACGGACACAGGCGTGGTCGCGCCGACTCTCCAAGCACCATATTTTATTCTGAACAGTTCCACTTTTTAGGGGCGAAGCACGTTAAAGGCTCGGGCTGTGGTCGAATCATGAGGAGGCACCGGAGGCCACCCTTGACCTTCGGGTCATACAGAAAGCCACAGGCCTACAAATAAAACGAGCCTACCAGCACACATCTAGACCTCCATGCATTTTGGATGGCGACATTCGTGGTACGCACCGAGGTGGCGCGCTCACTGTGGACGGCACGACAAAAAAATTCGCGCCAATTCACCCTGTGAAGGTTGTTGAAAAGCGAAGCTGTAAACGACACGTACAACGGTTAGCCGTGCTACGTCACTTGAATTCGCACACGTGGACCTACAGAGAATGAAATCAGAGACGAGTGAAATACACTTATTTAACCGTGTATTACCTCAAAGAGATATTCATTGCTAAGGTAAACTCAATGCATGATTCATGAACATTGGTTTGCTGAGTGGTATTGGTGAAGCACTTGAGAGGAAACTTTCTTATAAAATTAAAGGAAGCTTAAACCCGGTGTTAGACGATCTCACTTCTCCGTGTTTCCTTCGCCGATGGAGGCGACGAGGTCGGCGGCAGAGACGGAGAAGCCAGATGCCATGCGTTGGTGTGACGTTCCTTTAATTTTCGTACATCCCAGCGCATGCGCAAAGCGCGCACATGGTCGCTACACGTACCGTGGGCGGAGCGCATAGCGGCGCGAGAGGTTGCGGGACGCTATCACACAGGATTAAGCGAGAACGCAGGGAGTAAACCCGCAGATGTGCTAGGTGAGGCCTCCGTCTGCCTCCCCCGTCTCTGCGTTGATTAGTAGCTCAATCGTTAAGACAACGGGCTCTCGCTCTGTTTCTCTACCTTCTAGGTTCTTTTATTTATTCGTGGGAGTTTTCTGTTGACATTAAGGGCTATGACACAGCCATGGGGGGAACAGGTAAAAAGATTTGCTGTAAAAAACCCCACAATGTGCAACAACACGGAAGCCATCAAACGGCTTCAAGGACGAAGCATCGATGTTTCGGTGTGTCAGTGCATTAAAAAAATTGCCTGTGCAGGTGATCAAGAAGGACGACCTGCAGAGCTGCACGCAGTCCACGGAGTGCCGGAAACAAGACACGTTTATCGTAATTTGCGATGGAGAATATTTCCTAGCGAATTCGCTGAATGAATCTTTAAGGAATCCAAGCTTTCTTCTTGCCGATAAACATGAAACTGTCTGCGTCCCTCCAGCGGCGTAAGCATCTCACCGTTTGTGTAAGGCCGGGTTCAGACTGTTACCGCAACTGTCGTAATAACTTTAAGGAATGATGTCATTTCACGTCTCAGCCAACCGAACTGCATCACACGGCATCTTTTACATCCTTAGATCACGATACGGGTTTTTCTTCGGTAATCTGAACGTAGCCTAACACAAAAACCCAATCAGCTTTGCCACTACGGACTCCGGACTGGTCCCATTAAGCCATTTAACGTCGGCGTTTAAACCTCGCACCAGTACAACGGACATGCCATCCATCAGTACGGTCATGAAACCTATAGCTGCGCGTTCACGCCTCCCCTCCTCCGTCCCATTATTTCCACTACAAACCTGCGCACGTATAAATAGGCAGCCGGTCATGTGCGCGTGCTTAGAAGTGATAGACGCCGTCGGAAATATCCCGTGAAAGCCCTCTGAAGAAGGGATATTTGCTCACGCCGGCGTTACAAGCCGGAAATTTGCTGCTCATCCGGGAGGCATTCGCCGCTACTCCACGAGCTGAACTTGAGGCAGTAAAGGCTGTTCCAGCAGCTTTCAGCGGAAAGTGTGTGTTTGTGTGTGTGGGCGGGGGGACCTGTATTTCCCTTTCGTGTACGGAGCGTACGCACGGTTTGTTTATTGTGCATCACAATAGGTTCCGGCTTACCCATACTCGATTTAAACAGTAACTAAAATTTTTTATTAGCACTATCTGCAAGACGCAGTCACTTTTCTGTGTTTGGCCGCACACGTTTCGTGAAATTGCTGCAATAGGGAATTGCCTATAGTCATTGGCATTATTAAGGAACCAATACTTCGTCGACCATTGAATGCACAGCCCTTTTCACCATGCCAGCCCTGATGTTTAGCGTAGTGACATTTTACAATTCTCATTTAAGAATTATATGCACCGCAAAATCATGCCCTTGCGTTATTTTTGGCAAGTACTTGGAAGTCCAGAATACAAAAGGACAGGAGTCGAATGACACATACGAAAACGAGTAAAGTTGCCGCGAAGTTCTTTACTGCGCTTCAAACAAAACTCGCGCAAGCATCGTGATCGACCACCTACAACACGTAACGCTTGCGCCTTTGTATGTTTCAATCACCCTATTTCGTCAGTGATGTTTTAACTGACAGTAAGCAGTTTGTATTGGCAAACTCACAGTCTTCTAGTCTATCTCCGGTTATCTCAGGAGTGCCTCAAGGTATGCTTTTAGGACCCCTGCTATTCTTAATTTACATAAAAGACCTGCCAGCATCCACTCTAACATTCGTCTATTCGCTGACAAACGCGTCCTATGTCGTTCTATTTACAAGACTAACGATAAGGTAATCCTCCAGCATAACATTAGTATCATTCAAAATTGGTGGTATAAATGATTAATGTCCAATTACTAAAACGTGATTACTGTTATTCCATCGAGAGGCGACCCACATCTCTCATCGCTACGTAATAGGTAATTGTGACGTTAATTCTGCAGATACATACAAACACCTAAGTGTCCTTTTAACCCAGAATCGCACTTTGACAAATCACATTACGCACGTGACCATCTATTCTACCCGCGTTCTCGGTTATGTGCGCCGACATTTATGCTGTCGTTGTGCATCCGTCAAATTACTTACTAACATATCAAACACTTGTCGGACTTAAGCTAGAGTATGCACGTGCAATTTTGTAATGGCAACTCTCTTATCTAACACACTTGGATCTGTACAGATCCGTGCGGCAAGGTTTATTTCTTCGGACTACTCCTATCACATCAGGATCACTAAAGAAAAGGCCAAGCTAAGCTTCCTCTCCGCAAAACATGGTGTGCATGTTTCTGCACAAAAACTTTCGGGACTTAACGATTTGATTGCGTTTGGAACATCTTGATGGTAGCCACGGACCCTAGAAAAAGAGACGACAAACCACAGTGCTATGTTTTTTTGTCTCTTTTCTGCGGTCGGTCATCTCTTTGCCGTCTCTTGTCCATGTTTAAGTGCACTACCATCGAGATGTTCCAAATGCGGTACCAACTAGCCCAGTTGTCACTTCGTCGACTGCGTCCTACTACCAGCTCATGCACTCGAAGTCAATTAACAGCCAAGAGGGGCTAGTAAAGTATCCGCTATCGCGTGAGGTTGAACCATCTGCCAAAATTGGGCATGACGGATCTAGTGAAGCCTTGAGAGCCGGAAGAGAGAGCGAGAACACCCATGTGTGTTTGCTTACTGCAGGGTTTGCGAAATAACTGGCTCCGATCCATGCTGTGAAGGTGGTTGGAAAGCAAAGTTTTAAACGACAGCCGCAACAATTGCCCATGCGACATAACTTGAATGCACACACGTGGCTCCACAAAGAGTGAAACCAGAGATTCTACCAGCCGTTACCTGGAATACGCGGGGGCGGCGTCTCGAACGCAGCAGCAGCATCGGCCACGACCGGGCTAGAGCGGCGGATGCCGCCGCTGTTGCCCGGCCGTGAGTCGGGAGAAAGAAAACGGAGAGGAGCGTCGTTCGAAGGGTGAGACAGCGGAACCTAGCCCCCCTGATGTGCTAGCTTGGGGCTACACCACCGCACAACACTAACGCAGACAACGAAATCATTCGTCATGTGGGCTTAGTGATTCCCATTTCTACCGATTTGAACTAGTTCACTTAGTAAGTTTGAGAATTGTGAGAAAGCTGAAGGAACTTTTATAATCGCTATTTATCAGAACCAGTTGTTACTTTCGCCTTTTGTAATACCTCTTAAAACCCAACAGATTCGGCATTCACCAATTTAGAAAACAGAGTCCCATGAGTGGCAAACAGTGCACAAAAGGTAACGTGTTTCTAGCGACCAGATGTCTGTATGTGGTTTTTACATGCTGTACAAACCACATGCGAGCCAACACAGCGCATGGTGGTCTGTCACAACCTTGAACGGTCTACCATACACGTATGGGCGAAATTTTGAAATGGCCCATATGATAGCCAGGCATTCTTTTTCGGAGGCAGAGTAGTTTTGCTCCTCCTTCGACAGAGCACGGCTTGCATAGGCGCTTACCTTTTCGCAACCGCGTTGCTTTAGGACGAGGCCTGCGCCCAAACCCATATCGCTGGCGTCCGTGTGCATTTCCGTTTCGGCGTTTTCGTCGAAATTAGCGGGCACGAACGGGTTTTGCAGGCGTTGTTGCAGCACGCAGAATGCTTTTTCTTGGGGGTTTTCCCAGGCGAAAGGGGTGCTATCTTTTGTCAGGCGCGTGAGCGGCTCTGCAATGCGTGCGAAGCTTGCGACCAAGCGCTGGTAGTATGCGCACAGTCCGGGAAATCTTCGCGCGCTCTTTTTAAGTGCGAACGCACTTCTTACGCTACCCTGAGTCACGCTTCTGCCGCCGTCCGTCTTCAGCCGCAGGTGTTATCGCGCGCGCGCCTCCTCGCCCTTAGCAACGGCGCGGAGCGGAGGGGAGAGCGTGCGTAGTAACGGCGCCATGACGTAGTACGCCACGTGACGTCGCGCGCTCTCGTCTCCTCTCCCCTTCTGCTCGCCGTGACGTCACGCGCTCTCGCCTCCTCTCCCCTTCGCTCGCCTGCCGTTTGCGCGCTCTCGCCTCCGTCTCCCCTTCGCTCGCCTGCCGTTTGTGCGTTCTCGCCTCCCTCTCCCCCTTCGCTCGCCTGCCGTTGCGCGTTCTCGCTTTCTCTCCCGCTTCGTTCGCCTGCCGTCGCACTGCGCGAGGGTTTAAAGGCGAGGCTGTCGCGGCCCGAACGTGATCACGCGGGGGTGTTAATGTAACTAACGAGCAAATGCCACCAAATTTCAACAAACTCCCCCTCATAGCATCACCCGTGCATTCGCACTTCCTCATGCTCCCCTTCGGGGAAATGTGGGGAAATGTTTTGTCTTTCGGTCTTAGGAAGTTCGCTATGGCTGATGTTTTCGCCGGGTCAGGCAGGACTCCGGCGGCGTTGATGACATGGCCCAAAAACATGAGTTCCTTGTAAGCGAAGCGGCACTTTTCGGGCTTCAGCGTTAACCCCGACGAGCGAGTAGCCTCGAGTACAGACTCCAACCTTGCAAGGTGTTCACCAAACGTCCGGGCGAATACCGAGGTATTCGCCCGGTATTCAACAAAGCAGCATATTCAGCAGCAGTCAACAAAGCAGAAGTCAGCAAAGTGACGTGCGTCGGCGAGCGTCGCAGAGTCGAATACCCCAACGTCTTCTCTGCAGACTTTTTATGTTTCGGCACGCGCGGTTCTCGAACCGTCCATTCACATCTAGAAAATTGTAGATCCAAGATGACTATTCTAGGCTGTTCACGTTAGATCGGAATGCTCTCCCTATCAGAAGAGATAACACATGAGGCACAGAAAGAAAGAATGGAACACGCGCTTCCCTTGGCACAGAGATAACACAGACCGGTGCAGCCGGGCCGCAAAAGCAAAACATAAAGAAACACAATGCATGGTTCACGGCAATATAAGGGTGTTTCAGCTAACTTCAGCCGGAGTTTAAAAAACAGGCCGATGCTCTCTTGGACGACGCGACTAAATTCAGGTTGCTCTATTTTATATGTAGTGTGTCACATTATTTTTGCGCCTTGCCTAATTTGATAACCATTCAAGCTTAATTATCCAACTTATAAAGCTAACTTTTAAAACTTCTAACGGAACTAGGTAAAAATATTTAGAGACCTTCCACCCGTTAAGAGGGCTGGCCAGCAAAGCTGTGGGGACGAGCCTCAACGTGATGTTTGACTGGGTCGTAGTCTAAGGGGTGCACGAAGCAAAACACGTTTGTTTGTAATTTGCGATATAGCATTGTTCCTGGTTATTAACTGAAAGTCCTGTCCTGTCCAGCACTGCTCCTCGCGCATGCTCAGCACTGCTCTTCACAAGCCACGTGAAACGGCTATCGAGCGGCTCCGACGCAGCGTCAGACTTGGCTACTGCGCAATTGAAGCGCACACCTGGGCACGCGCCGGCACCAGTGCGTCTGCCGCGGCTATGACGCCACACAATCCACTTTAATCCAATCCAATCCAAATCCAAGGCAAGTCAAGCCAAACCAATCCAATCGAATCGAATTCAATCCAATGCCCCTCGCGCTTGCGCAGAACGGTCCTTCACGGCACACGCGACACTGCTCAACCTCGACCAGTGTAGCTGACGCTACAATACACACAGGAATCATGGGTAGAAATTTATTATAGCGCGGGTATGGTAATCACGGCGCATGCTTTATGAAGGGCCTAAGACCTTTTTAATTTTGTATGATTTTTTTCCGTGCCCCGGGGGTGCGGCCCGATGTTTTACAATTCCGGGGATTTCAGTGGGCTCCGCAACGTGGAGCTACGCTCGCTAGCGATTCCTGTCTACATCGCTCTGGGACCGGAGACGATCTGCTGGATCCTAGCCATTTAGAGCTTTTACAGCTTTGCTGTAAAAAAAATTATTTTGAAAGTTGCAGAGCGGTTTGCAGAATGTCCGAATAAACAGCGTCAATCTCTCTATGTATTTAGTATTACTGTTTTTCTGCTGACAAAAAAAAATACAAAAAACACTACATGACATGCTCTCTTGCGGGTCTTGATTGTGGTACTCCAAAATATTTCGCCAGAAGCAGCCATCCAGGTGCTGCCGCTTGAAAGGCTACAGTTCAGCCATGTAGGCGTGGGCTGTGCCATTTACGCCAGCGATGGGTTCCCCTCGCGACCGTTCGTCATAGCGATACGAACAGGCAGTGGTTACCGTTTGGGTCGCTGACCTCTCACTTTTTATGCTGCAGCATGTCTGGGGATGTTTGTGCACCGAACTTGTTGGAGCACTGCAATCAGGACGCGCAAGCTGGCATGTCACGTAGTGTTTTTGTATATCATGCCTGAGTAAGCCGAAAAATACAAAAATACTACGGAAAAAACTTATTCGGAAGTTTTGGAAACCGCTACGCAACTTTGTCTGGAATGTTTAGCCCAGCTTTTCTGCTTTAGAAGGTGGATAAATGATCTTCACTAATTATGTGATTAGGCAAAATACAGAAATGGTTGCTTCAATCCATGCTGTGAATGTGGTTGGACTGCGCAGCTGTAAACGACACCCACGACAATTATCAATGTGACATCACTTGAATTCTCACACCGGGCTGTAGGAAGAGGTAAACCAGAGACAAGTGAAATTTACTTAATCAAACTTTCTATTACTGCACAACGACATTCAAGACTGCTTTATGTTTACACGCGCCCGCGCGTGCACACACGCACGCACACGCACACACACTCGCACACGCACGCACACAGACACGCACGCACGCACAGACACACACACACACATACACACACATACACACAGACACACTGTCAGTGCCCCGCACGGAGCACCTTGAGTTATCTTGGTGACGGTATTGGCGACACCGCGGACCCCGACCCCCCAACATAAGCTGTAACCTACCGCGGTGATGTGTTTTTAAGGTGAAGGGTAGAAACCTACAACGGTGGCCGTCGGAGCCCAGGTCAAGCTCCGGCGGATGGGCGCCCTGTCTGTGTACCAGGCAGGGAGCTCCGGGAACTGTTCACTTATCAGGGTAAGGCTGACGAAGAAAGTACCCTCGTTTCCCTGCTCTTTCCTATGCCTTATGGTAAATCGAAAACCGCCCTCCAACCATGATCGGACCCTGAAAAGGGTGGAACCGAAGCATATTTTCCACCTCTTCCCGCCACCAACCCCGTAAATCCGACAACTACCCCGCTGGTTGATAATTAAATCAGTTGACAAATCCAAGCCTCTTTCTTCACAATCAGTATTCCTTGTATCCAAATTTCTTGAAGCTATTTCTTGGCAAAAGATACAATGCTCAAAAAATAACAAGTGGTGAGGTCTTAGTTGAGGTCAACACACAGCAGCAAGCCACAACTCTAATGAGCCAAACCCTCATGGCAGACCTGGATATCAGTCCCACCCCACCGCAGCCTCAACAGCTCACAGGGTGTGATATCCGAGCCAGACCTCCTAACCAAGACAGGGACCGATCTGCTCAAAGGCCTAAATGATCAAGGCATGACAGCAGTAAGGCGCATCGTCATTAGGAGAGAAAAGAAAGAAATAGCCTCCAAACACCGGATACTGACTTTTGACTGCTGCACACTGCCCCAGAATGTCTAGGCAGGTTTCATTCGTTGTTCTGTCGGGCCGTATATCCCGAACCCGCTGTGATGCTGTTAAAAGTGCTAGTTGTTCGCGCATGGTACCAACTCCTGTCGCGGCAGCACAACATGTGCCAAATGCGCCCAGCATGATCATCTCTCCGACAACTGCACTGCAACCAAGTTCACCTGCCCCAATTGCCAGGGTCCACTCAGCATACTCTCGCGCATGTGAAAAGTTTCATCTCGACAAAAAAACTCATTAACGTAAAGGTAACAGAAAACATAACCTTCCCAGAGGCGCGAAAGAAGTTCGCCTCTTTCCCCCTGGGGAGGTACGCCGACGTAGCTCGCGGGGGGCGGAGCGGCGTCTGGTTTCGGCGGGGACCCAGTACTGAGAGTCGGACTTGCCAGAGGCACCCGCCCCCCGGGTTTGCTCCTTCAGCCGAACCCGCCTCCTCACCGCTCGCTGAGCCAGAAGCGGCTGTGGTGTCATCCACGTCTGGTGGGGATGCTGGTGCACCCACTGTTTCCTCCTCTCCTCCTTCACGAAGAACACGCGATGGCCCGGAGGAGATGGGGAGGGAAAGCCGCAGTAGTTCCCACCCTCGTCGCACAGCCTGTGCCACCCGGGGCGCTCCTGACGCCCTCTTCGGTCGCGGCTCGAACAAAGGGCACCGGAAAGGGTGCAAAGTCAGGAGGGTCCGGTCGGCCAGGCACACCTTCCAGATCTGGTGATAACATGAATGTGGGACCTTTCCTGTCTGCTTCGCAGCGGAAGGAGCGGTCCCTCCATCGAAACCTCCAGGGAAGGTTAAAAAACCCCTCGCAAGAGTGCAAGCCCCGAAAGACCTTACCTAAATAATCCCACTCCAGTAGCTCCGAACACTTCATATTGGGAAGAGAAAACCTGGTACAACGAAACTGCAGGGGCCTTCTTAAGAATCTTGACGATGTATACGAAATACTGCATGCTAATAAGCCAAGTGTAATGTGTGTCCAAGAAACACATTTGAATTCCAAACACCCAAATTTTTTGAATAATTACCTGGTATACAGAAAATACAGGGATGGCGGCACACACTCTTCTGGGGTTGTGGCCATAATCTCCCGGAAATCCTTAGCATGCCCCCTTGCACCTTGAACACTGCCCTTGAAGCTGTAGCGATTCGAACAATAATATTTAATAGGTTGATAATGGTATGCTCAATTTACATTCCTCCTGATTTTACACTTTTGAGCTCTGACTTCGAGGCGCTAGTTGACCAGCTGTCCGAACCATACATTCTGACAGGCGACCTTAATGCACACAATCTTCGGGGCTGTTCTCTATCAGACGACCTCGGAAATCCGTGCGAGAAGTTTTTAACATCCTCTGGAGCATGCCTTTTCAATAAGAAAGAGACTGCATACCATAACTTAGGACACAATACATACTCAAAACTTGACTTGGCATTGGTTCTGCAATTCTCTTGGCTTTTCAAGAGTGAGGTGTGGCCATTGACCCATACGGGAATGACCCCTTCCGCACTTCACTAACATATATAAGTAAAGGGCTATGCAGTCCATCATCCCAGAAAAGGTTCAATGAAGCAAGGGCTAACTGGAATAAATTCACAGAGACATCCAAACTACATACACAATCATAAGCCACCTACACGTAGATGAAGCGCTCAACACCTCGTGGCGCACATCCTCGACGCCGCCGAATTGTCCATTCCCCACGCATCTGGTGCCTTACGCAATCAGAGGAGGCCGTGGTGGAATGAGGACTGCAGGCGGGCGCGAGAGGACCAGAACAAGGCGTGGGGTATCCTCTGTCGGTACCCCACGTTGGGAAATCTTTTATTGTTCAAAAGGGCAAAGCCGATGGGGAAACGGGTGCATCGTGAGGAAAAACGAGAGTCTTGGCGCTGATTTATGCTATCCATAAACACCGACACACGACAAGTATGGAAACGAATACGCACACTCAAGGGACAACAAGCACACAGCCTGCCTCTGGTCAGCACAACATTGGACACACTCGAAGACTAGGCTGACACACTCGCACAACACTTCCAACACGTGACCAGTTCAGCACACACTTTCATAAACCACAAACAATCGGCCGAAAGAAGCCCATACTAGATAAGAATAGGTCAACATCTTATAACTAAGATTATTCAATGCATGAGCTGACGGCTGCTCTGAGCACGTGTAAACCCTCAGCTCGAGGCCCAGACATCACATGTACAATTATACAACACCTACACGCAGATACACTTGAAACACTTCTACATCTATATAATAAAATATGGCTTTCGGGGCCCATTCCACACTCAGGGAAGGAGGCTATAGTTGTAGCTTTCCTGAGAGAGGAGGACCCCTCGTCCACCTCAAGTTACCGTCCTATAGCCCTGGCGAGCAACCTGTGCAAGCTTCTCGAGAAGAAGATAAATCGCAGGCTTGTGCACTTCCTTGAGTACAACGGACTTCTCGAAAGCTGCTAGGCAGGCTTCAGGGCGGAGCGATCCGCGAACGATCAACTCGTAGCTCTTGAAACATATATAAAGGATGTCTCCATGCGTAAACAGTATGGTTTAACTGTGTTTTTCAACCTCGAGAAGGCGTACGACACCACTTGGCGTTATGGGATCCTTAGTGACCTCAAGTCATTCGGTGTTTCTCGTAACATGTTCAAAACTCTTGTTAGTTACTTCTCGGAGAGAACGTTTCGAGTGCGAGTCGGTTGCGCACTCTAAGGGTTGACGCTTAAGAAAATGTCGAGCCGCAATGTCGTGTGTTCAGCTGCACTCTCTTCATGGTAAAGATGAACTCTCTTGGAAAGGCATTGCCACCTACAATCTCTTATTCCATGTATGTAGATGACGCGCAGATATCCTTTAGGTCATGTAGTACGTCCATCTGCGAACGTCAAGTCCAGCTTGGTGTCGACAAACTTTCAAGCTTGGCTGAAAAGAATCGTTTTGATATTAATTCTGCAAAAAGTCCCTGCGTTGTGTTCTACAGGAAGCGTGGGGTCCACCCGGACCCAGAAATCTCTCTTGAGAACGTGCTGATCCCTGCGAACAAGGAGCGCAAGTTTGTAGGTATTTTATTCGATAAAAACTTCCATTCATTTCTTATGTTATACAGCAAATGCAAATGCTTAAAAACAATTATTGTTCTTAAGGTCCTCTCATATCAAACTTATGGGGCCTACAAACAACTCGAGCTGCGACCACCCCACCGCTTGTCGACGGAAACGAAAGGAGGCCGACCAGACGCGGCGGCGGCCACTGATTGACAGCGCCTTTTGAGCGGTGTTGAGTGTTGTTGCCCCAAAGGGATTAAGGAGCCGCCGCTCTTCCCCCTGCCTAAGCAACTGAACGCGTGTGCGCGTGAAAGCCCAGACGGCGACGACCGGACAATGGGACCCCAGTGGCGGCGGGAGCACCGCGAAGAAGGCAGTGGCAATGGTCAAGCCATTAACTCTTCCCGGAGTGATTCCACGAACCTTGTTAATCTGTGTATTAGGCTCCCTGGGAACGCAGCGCGCGGCGGACACCAAAAGGATTCGCGGCGCCCGCGCGTCTTCCGTTCTTCCCCTCTACTACAGCAACACCGACTAGATGCTCCTGACGAGTGGCAAGGGTGTGTGTGTGTGTGCCGTGCATCTGCCGACATACCTGAAAGGCGTGTCCCTACCCGAGGGCGGTGCTTCACAGCGAGGAACTTACACATCTAAGACTGGTGGGGTCTCGGCTCGACTACGGCAGTGTCGTGTATGGGTCAGCGACAAAGGCATCACTGAAAATGCTCGACCCAGTGCTGCATCTTTGCGCTCGCCTCTCATGCTGTGCTTTCCGCACTAGCCCTGTCGAAAGTCTTTATGTCATGTGCGACAAATGGTGCCTAGGGCATCAGCGGGACTATGTTGACCTCCTGTATGCATCTAAGGTAGTGTCTCTCACCAACCATCCTTTTAATTCCATCATGAACAATATATCAAACTTTCAACTCTTTTTAAACAGGCCATCTATTTCCTTACCATTTTCTCTGAGAGTTAGGGAGGAGGCGTCTGCACTTAAGGTCCCTCCGTCAGACTCGCACAAGACACCCATCCATAATTTCATTCCTCCATGGCGTCTTCATCCTATATCATGCTAACTGTCATTCACACAACTAGGAAAAAATAGTGCACCTAGGAGGGAAATTCTGCAGCACTTCCTGTTCCTGCAGGACAAGTAAAGGTGCGCAGAATTCTTGAGTGACGCGTCGAAATCTGCCCCTACTGTCTCTTGTGCAGCGCACGGACCAAGTTTTAAAGTTACTAAAACAATAAATTTTCACAGCAGTATTTACATGACAGAAGCGTACGGCATCTTACTCATTTCAAATAACATCATCAAACATAAAATTCCTGAGTCCATCGTGTACACAGATTCTCTAAGCGTTGTACAGGCACTGTCGTCAGTAATGTCGTCTAAAAACTATGTAATCACTGTTCTTTTAAAGGTTATAATGACTGCATATGCCTCAAATCTTCAAATAACTATATGCTGGGTACCAGGTCACAGCATAGGTCGGCAAAACAGAAATAACTCACTCAAACTCAATCAGTTTTTTTCATTCACGCTGTACTCAATCAAACTCAGACTCAAAAAGTTCGTCTGTTCACAAAATCACTCGTACTCACTCATCAAATACTCATTTGTAATCGTACTCACTTGTACTCAAACTCATTTGTCCTCACGAGTATTCGTACTCAATCTGTACTCATGAGTACTGAATCTGTACTCATGAGTACTCACTCTGTACTCATGAGTACTCAATCTGTACTCATGAGTACTACTCATTCTGCACTCATGAGTACTACTCATTCTGCACTCATGAGTACTCAATCTGTACTCATGAGTACTCAAATTTGTATTACTCACGAATAATCAATTTATTTGCACTGTTAGCTAGGTCGTAGCTCGAATAAAAAACTAAGTAGAAAAAATAAATTGTTTAATTGATTAGAAATACACAGGTTACATAAATCAGGACAGAGGAAGAAAACGTCTGATGCGGTGCACTGTCGTTGGGCGACTTACTGCGCGAAGGCAAGTACATGTGAGAAAGCGAAACGGAACGTAAGCACTCGCGTTGCGTCTGGCGTCTCCTCATGTTCTCAGGCCGGGTCGGGCTCAGGGGAGCTCGGGGCTTAACGGTGCAGCCGTGGCCGTAAACAGCGTTTTTCTGCGTGTCTTCGGGTGGCAGCTTTTGTCGTCCGTTTTCTTGTTTGCACTACTGTTTGCACTACTGTGTTCAGGAGTGCATATACTCAAGAGTGCAAGCACTCGCAAAAACAGTATTCATGAGTATTGTACTCATGAGTGCTGTGTACTCATGAGTGCTGTGTACTCATGAGTACTGTGTACTCATGAGTACTCAAACTCATGAGTACTCGAACTCATGAGTACTCATACTCATGAATACTGTACTCATGAGTACTCATACTCATGAGTAGTGTACTTATGAGTACTGTACTCACGAGTAGTGGACTTACCCATGTACTCACTCGTCATCGTACTCACTGTTTTTTTCTGGGTGTGTGATCACTCATCATCGTACTCACTCGTGAATTTGAGTACAAATGAGTACAAATGAGTGTACTCACGAGTGAGTACGCCGACCTATGGGTCACAGTGAGATCCCTGGCAATGAGACCGCTTATGAAATGGCTGGTTCTGCTGCTCTCATGACCACAGTTGACCTAACAAAAGTACCTTACACCGACCTAACGACGCACATCAGACGACATCTTCGTAACACATGAGAACTGCACTGGAGTCAACAAACAGAGAACTTACTACACGTAATAAAACCACAACTGGGACGATACATAACGGACTCACACAACAGATACACTGAAGTTGCTCTGGCTAGGCTGCGGATAGGCCACACGCATGTAACGCACTCCCACCTTCTAATTGGATCTTCACGACTCATGTGAAGCAGGTGTGGAAGGGACTTATCTGTAGGCCACATACCAATCACTTGCAAGGCACTTGACACAACATGACACAAACAATTACCTGAATTATACAGACGACCCATTCCACTGCACCCGTTATACTTTTTAGCCGACGAACCAATGTTTTCTAGTAAACGTGTTTTTAAGTTTTTAGCTGAGGTAAACGTTCTGCAGCTCTGGTCACATTACGTGTCATCATCCTGGTCCTATACACCAGCTATCTCCATTGTCTTTTGGTTCGCGTCGCTTTTACTTTGTCACATGTTTTAGTGTTTATGGTATCAGCAAAATTCCGTGACTTCTGTGGCGCTCTTTGCCCCTTTCGGCTTTGCGCCATTAAGCACCAACGATCATCATGATAATCACACTGTGAGTGGAAATGTCACTCGCACGCACGCAAGCAAGATAACGCATACACACACGCGCGTGCGCACTCACACACTGACGATTTGTAACAGCTCCCAGAACTCGCACCACCGCTTCGCTTTAGCCCTACATTATCAGTTTGTTATCCAATGCGCCAGTTACGGGCGTAGGGATAAAAAACTACAACAGACATTTTTAGAACACGGGCTGATACAACGATGAGGCAAAGCACCCACCGAGTGATCAGCATGTGGTCTGCTCCGGTGACGACAGGAGCTTTTCCCGCAATGCTTGAAGCTTTCTCCGCAATACTCACACTTGGAACTCTTGAGGAACCTTGTGGAACCAATATACTGAAGCCATGTTTGATATACTGGTAGTTTTCACTCCCAAGATAACATGATAAGGAAACTATCGCAGAAAATTTCGAAAATTATGAGTAACCGGGCTGAAAAGATCACCGCCCATAGAGTTACGCTCCTTCGTGATCGCCTGGTGGCCGATGGCCGAACTTGGCGTAAGCCGGAAAGCTGGGGATGTGGCACCATAACAATTCCGGAAAGGAAAAACTTCCTAATGTAAGAAGTGGTGACGTGGGATATCTAATGAACCCTCTGTTAAGAACGCCGTGAAATTCATTGCAAAAGGTTCGAGCGGCACTGGGTGGTCTGTAGTAAAGGCAAATAATGAATTGACGACTAGCTATATGCACCCGCACACAAGTTCTAACGACGAGACAACCGGTATTACAGGTGAAACAAGCGCTTCGTTAATAGCAACAAGAAAGCCCCCTCCTCAACTGATTTCTCTATAATATCTACAAAAACAGTACCACTTTTTTTCGCAGGTCAATATTTCATTGTTCCTAATTTTCGTCGAAAGCCAGGTTTCATTTAAGATAACAATATCGGCCGAATATGAATCAACAGCGCTGGAGAGTGCAATGAATTTCTTCAGGCCACTTGGAGCATTTGTACAGAAAACAGAGGCATGATTAGTATTAGACACACAAGGTAGCAACGAAGGACTGGGACGAACAGAGCTAGAACTGGGGACATTGTTATCTGCCATATTCGCGGTTCGGGGGGACTCAATTTCGAACACAGTGTGGGTGGCTGCGCAGTAGGTAAATAGTTTTTTGTTATTGGTCAGCTTGTTGAACCGAAGCCTGCCCACTTGCTTTAGAGAATTCAAGCAACTTCTTGCGCGAATGGCGCGTTTCTCAGCAGAAATATTTCCCCATTTGAGATGTTCGAACCCTTTAGCTTAGGTTTTCGGCGTGGTTTTATTCTGTACGAAAGGTCCTAACCTACGGGCTTGATCAATCTCGTCACCTTTGAGCTGAATTGGAAGTGGCAAGATTGTAGATCAAAAATAAGGTTTTTGAGAGTTCTCCCACATTTCTGCCGATTATCCAAAACTTCAAAAAACAAACAAGTTATCTCGGATAGAATGGTCTTCCAGATCACTAAGGCGTGAAGGTATCGTAAGGGATTCACTTTTTATGGCTTCGTTAACAATGTGCGGAACGTCTGCTGCAGATGGATTACTTTAAAAGTTCTCAATAGCCGATTCTATCGTGGCCAGCATCGTAGCATGGTCAGACAATCTTTGAGATAGCGCCTCCAGATTCTGCCTTAAATCCGTAAGCAAGCTCAGAGCCTCAGCATGGCCAGTATCGTGCTTAGCGGCAAGAGCACCAATTGCAGAAAGTAACTCATTATGCTTTTGGTAAGCGTTTTTCACCAATCATACCACGGTTTACCTCTAGAGCGCCGCCAAGCAGTAGCAAACTCACAACGAATACACAATCGTAAAAACTTTGAAATGTTACACTTGCGGACGGCAGCAGTGGCAAACAAACATTGTTCGAACATTTACAATGAAGTGACGATGCATTAATAACCTGCACAAAAAAGAAGAGTGGATTGTTGAGCGACGACCTCATGGCTGGCACTCATCCGTGCCCACTAAATGTAGTAGGGCTGCGCGCCGCTGCCTAAATGCTCCTGGCTTGTAGCTCTTGATAGCGTGGTAATTTTACTTGATACCGAAATTGTGGACGTTCCCTGACAGCCATGATAGCGTAGGCCACGGTCATCGATGGTCAGCGGTGATTGTTCGAGACGAAATACAGCAGAAGGAACAGCTGATGTGTTCGGCACAGCCGAAAGCTATGCGCACAACGGGGCGACGATCCGCACAAAAAAAAAGAGTGGATTTTTGAGCGACGACCGCATGCCTGCCGCTCTTCCGCAACCACACTTGCGTGCCCATTCTTTACTTTGCCGCACAGCCACTTGCGCTGCTTACACTGCAGTGCAAGTACCGTGGGGACGAGCGTATCGCCCACCAGCGAGGAGCCAGCTACAGCGTCCAAAGCGCTGTTTCCAAGTGAGGTTGCAGAGCCTGCAGCACGTTTCAGCGCAATTGGGCCACTCCGGCGCGCGTGACGCTGCGTAACAGCGGAGCTGCGGCGCTGCGAAGCAACACCAGCAAAGCAACATCAGCGGGTTTTAGCGGCGCCTGCCTAGAGAGCAAACCATGCGTGGCAGTGGATTCAGAACCAAAAATGGCGCGGAAATACGCTGAATTTTGCGATAGGGAAGCAGATTACTACCAAACATAGTACTCTGACAGTCAATTGGTTCAGTGTCCCCGAACATGTAAATATAGGTTGTGTCTGGTGTATTAACCGACAATACATCCCGAATCTGCGGCACTGCGTTATGTGCCAGCGGTACGGGCACAGTCCCAATTCCTGCGGGAGACGACTGATGTGTGCCAACTTCGCACAAAATGATCACCAAAATGTAATCGGTGTGGCTACAAACCTGTGATGCTACACTTCACCTGACGTACAGCCAGGGACCGCACCCGTCCGACTCTCGCACATGTGATATGTTCAAACTTCGAAAAAGATCCTCGACATCAAGGTCGCCGAAGACGAACTTTCCTGAGGTGCGACATAGGTTACCTTCTTTCCCTCTGGTGTGCTACGCCGACGCAGCTCCCATAAGGTAGAACGGTGGCTGGTTTCGATATTCTGATATTGTTGGCGCCTTGGATCTTCTGGTCACGGAGATAAAACCATTGGGGTTTCCAAGTATACAGCTTTGCCTAAAGTCTCGTTTATTTGAAGCTCGAAGCGTTCTGGCGCGAGGCGTGTGGAAAACGAGTGTCTCGTTGTGTTCTCGTAGTACGGGTTACGTTCTAGGGCGAGGCGTTGGAAAATCAGTGTCCCGGTGTGTTTTTTGCTGCAAAGCAGTATATGTCCATTGCCCCAGTTTTCATTCCGGTGACATCGATTTATTCCGCGCCGCTCCGGGGCTCCTCCTCACCACTGCTGGCACCTCTTTCACAACAATTTTCCCCCTCGCTTCCACAGATGCCTCTTTGGCAAGTGGCGCAGTCGGCAGCTAACGGCGGTATGCGGTTATCAGATGATTAAAAAAATAAACTGTAGGACGGATGGGCGTAAAAATGCACTGACGATTACTAGACTCCCTGATATAAATTTGTGCGCAGGGCGAGCTACAGTCTTCTCGGGCACAGCGTATTTCTGCTGCGTCTAAGGAAGCGTTCGCCTGATCAGTGAACGTAAGGCGGCGTGCGCTACTCTGCTGCTACCTCGCAGTGCCCGGCCGCCGCCGGCAAGCATTTTGCAAACTGTTTTAAATGCAGAACATTTCTTTAACTAACCATGTCACCCGGCGTTGTCGGCGTGCCTCGGCGTCCGCAACAGCCGTTCCAGGTGCGCCCTCTCCCCCACTCCTCCTCTCCCGCATCACGCTACCCTCCTCGCTCTCAACAACAGGTCCACACCCCTTCCCCTACACTATATAAAAAATAATACTTACCGGCGCCTGGTTTCGATCCCACGATCCTGCGGGCGGAACGCAAGGTACATGGTGCTCTACCCACTGCGCCACAAAGCCGGCACAGAATAGAAGTCTACGAACGTGCCTTATATCTTTGACTCATCCAAACTACGTCAAGAAGCTGCTGATACAACGTATTCACTACCTGTGGGCGGAACGCGAGGTACATGGTGCTCTTCCCAATGCGCCACAAAACCGACACAGAATGAAAGGCTACGAACGCGCCTTATATCCTTGACTCATTCAAACTACGTCAAGAAGCTGCTGATACAACGCATTCACTACCACCAACTCCCCAAACACTAAACGTTAACGCAATACACCCACCCCCTATGCGACGCATTTACTCGAGTCCCCCTCGCGGGGAGATGGGCCCTTTTTTGAACCTCTCGGGCAAATGTCACGTTCCGATTAGCCCCGCACATGGTAGCTGCGAGCATGTTGTTGCATATTGTGTTTGAACCAACCGCGCAAACGTCACGTGGTTTGTATGAGCGAAGAATGGAACAGCGTCTGGGGAAGTGTCGAGGGAAGGGCGGCACATGAAACACGTGGTAGCGGCACATGGTGGCGGCACATGAAAGACGTGTGAGGGAAAGGCAGTGAGAGAGATGACGCCGTAGCCACACTGCCGTTGTCCACTTCACCCTTCGCTAGACGCTCCTTGGCTCACTACATAAACAGACGGCGCTCCCGCGAAGCCCATATAACGGCTGCCAAGTTTCTGCGCCCTAAAACAACCGGAACACGCCGTCGCGGCGTCTGTCCCTTCTAAGCACGCGCACATGACCGGTTGAGCGTATATGCGTTCGAAAGCTTGTAGTGAAGAATAGAGGAGGGAAGGCGTGCACGCACAGCTATAAGTAGTCATGCCCGTACTGATGGAATGCATGTCTGTTGTGCTGTTACGAGATTAAAACGTGGACGTTAAACGGCCCAGTGGGACCTCTGCGGAGTCCTTAGTGGTAGAGAGGATTCGTTTGTGTATTAGGCTATGTTTAGATTATCAACGAAAAACGCGTATTGTGATCAATGGAAGAAAAAATGCAATGTCACGCAGTTCAGTTGGCTGAGACATCCAATAATGTCATTTTTGAAAGTCATTACGACAGTGGCGGCAACACTCTGAACCCGGCCTTACACAAACAGTGAGATGCATACGACGCGGTAGGGAAACAGGCAGTTCCGTGTTTATCTGCAAGAAAAGATCTTGGATCCATGAGAAGTTCATTCATCTAATTGGCTAAGAAATATCCTCCATCGTTAATACGATAAACGCGTTTTCTTTCGTGCACTCCGTGGACTGTGTCCAGCTTTGCAGGTCATCTTTCTTCACAGGGTCTAACGGCACTAAGTTTTTTAGTACGCGTTTTTCCAAAGAGATGAAATGTACTGCGAGGCGTTGGAAAACGTGAGTCCCGGTGTTTTAGTGCCGTGAATATATCACACGACGACAGCCTGCGCCCATAAGGAGCTTAGCCCCTAAAACCTCGGTCTGCTCCTTAAGCGCGTTTTGGGAGCGTCGTTAAAAAGAGCCTTCGAAGTTCCTTCTAGGTCCCTACAGAGGTCTCATTATTATTCAGCAAAATCTGAGCTGAATAATCAGTGTAGGAAAGCACTTGCCTCAGTGTCTCCTAGTCATCCCAACGGTTAATCAGCCTCACCAGTTGCTTCAACCAGTATTTTGGATCTTCCGAGGGTGACCCACGAAATGATGGCGGCTCCCTGAGTGGTCGCAGAACTACGGCATGACTGGTATCGTTCGTCATGGTGGGGAGGAATCTCTGTAGTGCGGCCACGGGCATGATTTCGGCTTGCCCGGCGACTTACCGTGGTTTTCGGTTTAACCGCTGAGCTATCAGGGCGAGTGCAAGAATAACTTCCATTTACGGTATTTACTGTCAACGGTTGCGTACATGGGCCCGGGCAGGGGATGCAAAATTGGCACTTCCCCCGAAGCCACTCCAAAAAATGGCCTCCATTCACCCGCCTTCTCCCTCTCCCCCTGCAATGCAACAGGTTTGCCCGAGTCAAGAAAGAATATTGCCGACGCCCATGGTTGCCTACCACACTTGACTGTTATACGTCTGGCAGTAAAAAAATTCAGAAGCTACAATAATAACAAGCCGTAAGTTTTGGCTTAAATCACTACAACTACTGGAATTGACTATTGTATGAAGTTGACATCAATTATATGCAAACTTTTCATTCTACCGCCTATATGACAACGGTACACATGGGTCAAATTCATTTGTGATGCAAACACGGTTTTAGGAACATAGCTGGGCTCTCTGCTTCAATGCAAGCTTTGTTGCGTTATCACATTCCCTGCCGCCACCGCCGCCACGCCATCGTCTTGTAGCGCAGCAGCGCCATCTATGTTACTAGAGAGAAAATAAAACGAAAGAGCCTGCGCTGAGATCCGACAGGGGGCGACACGCTAGAAACGCCCCACCCGACTCGGCGGAAATGGCTAATCAACAGCATGGGGAACCCGGGTATAAAAAAGGGGCCGCTGGCAGCGAAAGGGCAGTCGCGTCAGGGAGCCCTAAGCTCCCTCCTCTCCTAGCTTGCTGGGAACCTTCGGCGTTGGCGTACGGGCACTGGCCTCCAGACGAGCCCTCACCAACCCGATGGTTCTCGGCTAAGTTCGAGTAGGCCCCCCCGCTCGGACCGGTGGACTTAGCATACGGGCACTGCTGTGCAGACGAGCCCTCTCTATGTCCACCTTGCCGGCGAACTAGCTCTAAATAGCAGAACATTATTGCCCCATGTAGCTGCCCCTGTAGTCCCTGTCGGATCCAACCAGCTCCTTGTTCCAGAACAAACCCTCGCCCCAAGTCTCTGAGCCACACACCCCTCGTCGCAGCCGAGGGTGCTCAACCTACGCGCGACAAAGTGGTGGAGGTGCGGGGTATTCGCACTCGGCATGGAGAACGGAAAAAAATCAAGGAACCTGAATTGCCGCGATCGCAGGAAAGAGGCGAAGGCACGGGCCAACTCGACGCTCATTGATCCGAACGAAAAGTGGGTGGACGCCGAGTGGGAGCAGAAACCAAGGTCCCTCAATGAGCGTTTTGACGACATCTTTGCTATCGGTACCGCCGCAAGAAAGGCGTCACATTAATGAGCAATAGTTACGCCGAGCGCATCCTGCGGAACCGCGTCATCAGAATTGCTATGGAGGTAGCCGAGGGTAACCAGCAGCAAACGAGGCTTTATGGCCCTCCTCCGCATTTTTCCGCCAAAGCCGACGAAGAGTTTGAGGACTGGGTGCGGCTATACGAAAGGTATGCCACGGCGGTGGGTTGGTCAGACACGCAAAAAGCGAACAACCTCATTTTCGCCCTCCACGATGAGGCCCGCCGCTGGCACAGCGCCACATTGCGGGAAACGACGCGTCCGCTTGAGACATGGGACCAGTGGAAGCAGGCCCTGCGCGAAAGCTTCGCTGGACAGGACGTCAGGGACTGGGCATTCATCCAGCTGCAAGAAAGGCGGCAGCAGCCTGGCGAAACCCCCCGAGAATACGTGTCGAGTATCCTGCAGCTCTGTGCTCGGGCTGGGGCTACCATGGAGGACTCTGAAAAAGTACGCTGCCTGTTGCGGGGATTACGGCCAGAAATGATGGAAAGGGTGGCCATTACCAACCCGAAAACGCCGACTGAGTTCCTGCAACACTTGCAGCGCCTGACGCACGTGGGGGCTATGGCCCAACACGCCATGGCAGCTATGCCGACGCACCCTCTCCCAGGCTTTGCAGCAGCCTCGCCCTTCGTACCAGGTGCCCGGAACAGCACAAGAGACACCACTGCGTTCGAGCCTCGATGGACCTTACCTCCATGGCACGAGGAACCGGCCTCGCGGTACGTAACAACAGAAATGTTCGGCGCCCTTCAAGAAAACATGAAGGCCTTAACAACTGCCGTCGAACAGCTATCCCGAGCCGCACCACGGCGATTTCCGGGCCGACAATCACGAAATCAGATGGGGCAAATCTTATGCCACCGATGCGGTCAGCCGGGACATATAATGCGACAGTGCCGCGTACCGTTGGGGCCACCAGGAACCCAGGGCACCCAGCCATCGGGAAACTAGGTCGGCAGGGGGCCGGAGTTCCCCCCGAGAGAAAAAAGAGAACCCCGTAGGAGAGGCAAGCTACGCGTCCCACCTCATCACTCTTCCGGTTTCAGTAGGGAATCTGGAGACGACAATGATAGTGGATACAGGGGCGTCTGTAAACATCGCTTCACAAAGCTTCATATCCAGGATAGGTGCCGAAATACGAAGAACTGCAGCAATGGTCAGAAACGTCAACGGAAAAATTGTCAGCGCCACAGGCGAAGTTTTGCTTGACATACATATCGGCCTAGTTAAGCTGCGGGAATCCTTCTTGGTACTGGATACACTGCCGTACGACCTGTTGGGTGGAATGCCCCTCTGCGCGAAGTCCGAAATGATAATCAGCTTCCCAAAGCGAACCATCACGGTACAAGGACACAGCATGAAACTTTCGCTGAACGACCTGGAAACGGGCACAGTGAACCAGGGGGTCGTCTATTGCCAAGAAAATATGAAGATTCCACCCTCCACGGAAGTTATCATTCCGGTCACCGTCAGTGGGAACGGAACATGCCTTGTCGAACCGCTAAGTTCTCCGCCAAATCGTCCTCATCCAAGTATAGCGCGTGCGTCTGACTGAAGTTCAGAATAATACCGCGTACGTCCGCATCGCCAATCCAGGACTTACACCTCTAACTGTTGCCAAGGGAACAGCACTCGGGAGAACGACTGACCTCCTGAACGTGGAAATCTGCGTAAGACCCCCAGTGCACCTTGAGTCGGAGATAGATGAGGTCCAGTTCGGCACCCAGCTAGACGCAAACCTTCGGCAGAGGTTCATGTCTCTATTAAAAGAACATGAACACCTTTTCGCCAACCCTGGCGCTGGGCTCGGACATACAGACGTAGTCGAGCACGAGATCAACACGGGCGATGCAAGGCCAGTTCGACAGAATCCATATCGCAACTCCATCACGGAAAGGCAGACAATCCAGGACCAGGCGGCGGAAATGTTAGAGAAAGGAGTCATAAGAGAGTCCAGTAGTCCTTGGTCGTCCCCGGTGGTCCTCGTTCGCAAGAAGGATGGAGCGTGGCGCTTCTGCGTAGACTACAGAAAGCTCAACGCAGTCACTAAAAAGGATGTACACCCACTACCCCGGGTAGACGACGTTGTGGACAGGTTGCAAGGCTCCCACTTTTTCTCCACGCTGGACATGGCATCTGGGTACTGGCAAGCCCCGATTCAGGAAGCCGATAAAGAGAAAACCGCCTTCTCTACAGGGCACGGACTATACGAGTTCAATGTCGTCCCATTTGGCTTGTGCAACGCCCCTGCGACGTTCCAGCGCATGATTAACAAAGTGTTAGCATGCCAACTCTGGAAAGTCTGCCTTGCATACTTGGACGATATAATAGTGTTCTCGCAGACCGCCGACGATCACTTAAGGGACCTCAAAAATGTTCTCGGCGCACTGGATTCCGCAGGCCTCCGCCTCCAGCCAAAGAAGTGCCACATCGCAGCAGACAGTATTAAGTACCTGGGCCACATAATCGATGGACGGTCGGCTACGCCGGACCCCAACAACATCCGAGCAATCGAACAAGCGATGCCACCGAAAAATGTGAAACAAGTGCGAAGTTTCCTGGGCCTGTGTAACTACTACAGACGGTTTGTCAAAGATTTTGTCCGTATATCACGACCGCTCACCGAACTTACCAAAACTGGTAGATCCTGGGAATGGGGTGCTGATTGCTAAGACGCCTTTGAGAAGCTCAAGCAGAAACTGACTAATCCGCCTGTACTGCGACTCTTCCAACTAGGACTGCCGGTTGAAGTCCATACGGACGCCTGCGGGTATGGGATCGGCGCGGTCCTCGTACAGAAAAACGGTGCAGACGAGTATGTGGTCAGTTACGCCAGCCGTCACCTAAACAAGGCCGAGAGGAACTACAGCGCCACCGAACAGGAATGTCTCGCCGTGATATTTGCGATCGGGCAGTTTCGACCATATCTGTTTGGAATTCCCTTCACTGTCATAACCGACCAGGCCAGCCTAACATGGCTCATGACAACTAAGAATCCCAGCGGACGTCTAACGCGGTGGAGCCTGCTCCTACAGGAGTTCGACATCACCCTCAAGCACCGACCGGGTATCAGAAACTTGGACGCAGACGCCCTTTCTCTCCTCCCACATGATGCAAGTGACGCCACCTCTTCCTGCGAAGAAATGCCACTCTTCCTCGCAGACGACCAGAGGAGAAAGACGATTAAGCTTCAGGAAGAGGACCCATTTTTTAAGCCGATCATAGAGCACTTGAAGGACCCAGAAACTCCGGTGAAGAGGAACATCCGCCGGTCAGCGAGAGCCTTCAGCCTACAAGACGGGGTATTGTTCAGGAGAGCCAAGGGTTTCGAGGAGGATCGCCGGGCCTTGGCTGTGCCCAAGTCACTTCGCCAAGAAATCCTGGCGGCCTGTCACGATGATGTAACGGCAGGGCACCTAGGCCTGAAGAGGATGCTTAACAAAATTGGCCAACGCTACTTCTGGCCAAAAATGTTCGCCGACATAACGAAGTACGTCCGGTCGTGCCCTGACTGCCAAACGCGCAAGACCCCTCCGACTAAACCATCCGGCCTGTTGCAACCGATACCGCCGGCCCGGCGCCCTTTTCAGCGGCTTGGGATGGATTTTTTGGGGCCCCTGACTCCGTCCTCGAGCGGAAATCGGCATGTGATAGTGATGATTGACTATCACACCAAGTGGGCAGAGACTGTAGCTGTCCCTGAGGCAACAGCCACCAACGCCGCAAAAGCATTCCTCGAAGCAGTCGTCCTTCGGCACGGGGAGCCAGAACAAGTAATCACAGTCCGAGGACAGCATTTGCTGGCTGATATGATGGAGGAGCTGTTTCGCATCACTCACACGAACCACACGCGTACAACAGCATATCACCCCCAAACAAACGGCTTATGCGAGCGGTTCAACCGAACACTCGCCGAGATGATCAGTCAATACGTCTCATCTGACCACCGCGATTGGGACCAATTTCTCCCCTTCGTGACGTTCGCCTACAACTCATCGGTACACGAGACAACCGGATATTCCCCCTTTTCTCTGCTTTACGGACACGAGCCGACGCTGCCGATTGACGCGGCACTGGAGATTTCTGATGGAGGGGCAAGGGATACGACAAACGAGGAAACCACACGTCGATGGATGGACGCCAGAGAGTTGGTCATGGAACGGGAACGAAGGGCACAGGAGGCAAATAGGTTGCGGTACGACAAAACACGCCGCACACAGCCACTGAACGCCGGCGATCTCGTCTACGTACGTATGCCTACATCCAAGCGAGGCCGCACATCAAAATTTCTGCACCCCTACCATGGCCCCTTCCGACTGGTAAGTCAAACGGCCGAGAACGACTGGGAGATAGAGAACCGCCGAGGCCGTCGTGACATTGTCAACGTCAATCGGATCAAACCCTACGTCGGTCGTGACAACTCGGACACCGCCCTTGACCACAATCGCGAAGGGCGCCCCAACACCGATACAGCTGATACGGCGGGGCAGCTCCAAGAATCCACTGCAGAGCACGAACCTCCTTCTGATAGCGACGACGAAGAGTTCTTCGATGCATTAGACACTGCACCAAGTGACCGTCTCCCGACAAGTGGGAGGGACCGCCGCCGCATAGTACCAAGTGTTGTTGAGTGCAACACAGTACGATCTATCTATCGCCAGACGCGTATGAAGTAGCCGCCGCAGATCGGATGATTGCCCGCCGCCGCGCTCTAACGTCAGACGTGAGTTTTTTTGCTGAATGTGAAACATTTAGGGCACAAGAAAGCCACCGCTAAATCTGTGTACGCGTGAACGATTTCTCCAAAGAAATTATTCGGTTTTTGTACACAACCACGTATTAGAAGGCACCTACCAGACATACAGTAGTAAATGCGGTTCTCGTGCACTTCGGTCAAAACCGCGGCGGCAGCCAAATGCAGCGTCGGAATTATGCTGCTGATACGCGCCGTTCGCCGAAGCGGTTTCATCCTCCGTGGATTCGAAGTGCTTGAGGGTAGGCAGAGCGCCACCACTTAATGTGATGCGTATAATATCATACCTGTTGACGCCACTACCGATAATCGGGCTGAAACGCAGCCGACGACGTGCGGTGGTGTTTTTTTATTCAAGATGTGGGCGCAAAGCGCATGCGCTGGCACGGTGGCCACTAACATGGCGGTTTTCAGTGTTGCCAGGCGGAGAAATCGCCCGCTAAACTTTTCATTGAACACCGCCTATAGCCGGTCGAGTTTCAATTGCTCCCGACAAGGATTCACCATTCGTGATGTCTAGAGAAAAGATAAACTCGAGCTTACACGGTGTAGGCTCTGTGTTCTCTTTCATATCGCGGTTCTTGTCGTCGGCTTAAAGTGACGCTGAATCACCCTTGTTTCCGACCGGCGTGTTCTTTCGTTGTTCGAAGTAGTGTTTATTTGAAACACTCGACGCTACCTTGGTAGTGGTTTCCACCTGCGTCCTTGCGTTCACCTTTTCATGTGCATTTTGGTGTGAAACCTGAGCTATAACAATGGCCTGTGCCACTACAGAGACTTCATGGACATTGCAGAACGAATAAGTCCAGTGTGTTGTTCTGGTAGGGGCAGGAAGCGCCCACCCGTGGCGCACGTCGTGGTTGAGGCATCGTAGCCTTGCACGGCCGCCCTGAAGCCCTTGTACTCGAAAGGAGCTCCTGGCTTCACGCTAGACTGAGTCGAGGTGGCGGACATCATGTGTGCAAAATGATATAATCGGTGTTTGCTTCATTTGCTCCACGCTGTGGACGTAAACGCCAGGGCTGCTTGCTGAGTCGGCAGAGAGAGCTCCGCACTGAAAAGAAACGCAGTACTCAAATGAGGTCGAGGCGAGGACAGGACAGGTGCTTGACATGTCCTCGCCTCGTCCTCTGCTATTGCTACGCTTCCTTTCTGTGTGACCATGAACCAACACGCCCAAACAATTTCCTTTCTCTTGAGAAAGCTCCGAATGGTTCGGTTTGCTCCTCAGGTTAGCGAAGTCGGCAAGGAACGGGTAGTTGTCAGATTTTGCAATCGACTTCGGCAGTACCAGTAGCAGGGTCAGCGTATACGCGCCGACGTGGAACTGGTCGTTTTTATGGGGGAAAAGTACCGTTGCCCGTACATTTTATGGCGAGGGCCCGTATGTGGGTCAAGGTTGATCACAGCCGTCTTTGCGCCGCCGATAGCTTTTTCTGGTATTGCAAGATGTCGTAATAATCGTGTTAAACTCGCCCCACTCGAGCAGTTCACCTATCGTCTCGTTCACCTTGTTGAGTTCGGTGTAATGAACTGAACAAGTGAACTAAGACAGGGCTACTTGGTCATGACGGTAATTAGAAAATATATCGCCAAAAAACGATACGACACGAAGTTAAGACAAACACTGCGCTGATCTGCCAACTGAATTTTATTTAAAGAACAACGAATATATACTCTAATCTAAAACAATAAAGAGAAGAAAATTTAGAACACAAACACACAAAATGGAAGTTGATTGTGCAAATAAAAGCAGCCTTGTGTAATGGACACGGTTGTACGACAGGGAGAGTTGTAGGACACTGAGATAAAATACCTAGTATCAAGATAGCCGCATTACACGTGGGTGCTTTCATTTCGACAAACAACTTCAATTTGGTGTTTTTGTGTTATCGATTGCCTTCTCTCTTCCGTCTTTTTCATTCTAGTATATATTCGTTGTTCTTCTAAAGAAAACTCAGTTGGCAGTTCAGCGCAGTGTTTGTCTTTACCCCCTGTCGTATTGTTTTTTTTGGCGCTCCATTTTCTAAGGAGTTCGATGTCTTTTCGTTCGAGCTCAGTAATTGCCTCCAGCTATTTGAATGCTGTTAGTGAGGGGGCTTCCCGAAGCTCAGTCGCTGTCTTTAGAAACCTCGTAAAGGCAACACGATGAACCTTCCGCAACGAACGTAAAGCGCCCACGTCACTACCAGCTCGGTACTCGGGAGACATAGGGTTGATCCCAAGTGTGGTACCCTAAACCTGGCGCTGCCCTCTACGTCCCGCTTGAGGTTCTGCTCAGCCATACGGGCGCTCAGGGAGAGGCATGGCGACTTCTGCCTGAGGGTGAAATGAGGCAGTCAATGGCCGTCAAAATCTCGGGATTATGTAACTCTCAAGCCAGAGGGGACGTCAGCGGCATCTATTGCAGCAGGCTGTCATCTCCCCAGTTTTCAGCACCGACATGTAGCTAAAAAACGACGCAAGCCAAACAGGGTTCATGGCTGGCCAAAACAGGGACAAATGGTTTAAGCGCATAAGAATGTTCATGGTGATAGAGGTGATGACTGGCGCTGAGCAAGCGAGAGACTGGTTCCTGGTAATTCTAGAGATACACATTTTATTTGTAATAAATTTTTTCATCTGACATAAAGCAATAATAACACTGATTAATGTCTGTATAAGCCTGACAAATGTTTGTAGAAGTCTTATAAACCCAATAAAAATAAATAGGACTTAGGCTTCTATGAAATCCAATAATGTGAAAAAATTAGAATTACCGTGACTAATTTATTCCCAGTTGCCACATATTTATTGTTTTCATGGCTTCGGCGGGGAAATTACCGTTTTTCTTTGGCAGGCAAGAAACAAACGCTTATCTGCGACCTTCCTAATTTCTACGAGTTTTTTTGTTTTTTTTTTTGCAGGAGGCCTTATCCGTGGATAGATTGGCTATTCTGTGTAGCGTCACTTGTCATGTAGCGGAATAATTTGAGAATAATGGGATAGAACTTTCCCCGCAGTGGGCGTAGATAGGCTGGTTATGGTGATGACGCTGCTGTTGCTACTGCTGCTGATAATTATTATGTAGTGTCAGCCAAGCGGCACAGGTTGGCGAGCCCATACTTCAATGAAACCAACACAAAGTAGTTCATAAACATAGTAGAATGCAAAGCACGAGAAAAACAAAAAGAACATGTACGGCGGATAAATTTGACGCACGAATGCGCGGTCTTCGTGTGATAAAAAACCGGCAGAGATCATTTCCATAGGTCATGATCCCCACGATGAGCACATATATGGCGATTTAAAACAACTTGTTCATTTAAAATTACCTGTTTCATGCAACATAACCGCCATTATATATACTCCTGGCCTGTACATTTTGTTGCTCGGGCTTGTTGCAGAACCAACCCGGGCTTGGTGGTTCTGCATTATTTGGTGAAAAAAAAAGCTCTTACAAAGGACCAAGAGGGGCATGTACTCCTGTCTTCGTCCTCTTTTAGGCTCTGTATTCCAACACAAGTTTTGCATCGGGTTCACATCACGGGGTACATTTAGCAACTTGTGGTCAACCTAATGGCACAGCAGTGAAACACTAGTTTACGGGGAGACCCTGGCGTGTCGAGTCTCTCAACCACACATTTTAGGGAGCAGAATGACCGTCCTTTGCGAAGGCCGGTTTTAGGCATTTTGGTATTATGCCTAAATCGTTCTAGCTGCGTATCCATCCTGCCTACTGTTATGAAAAACGGGTATCATGCTTGGAGGAAGCAGCATTATTGTACATAATCGAAGTCGCTACAGTTGTGCGAGACACACCCTTGACAAACTTGAAATTTGCCCAGCTTCTTCTGTATTTTGGGACTTCTTAGGTAAGATGTAAAATTGCTACCCGTTGAAGTTAAATTTCGAATTTTGAGATTGCCATTACTGGAAAATTCGAAAACGCTGTATATTTTCTGTTTTGTATAGCTCGTATCCTGGCGGTGACTCAAAACATTCCAGATATTCTGGTGTAATAAATCACCATTGGCGTGCTCGAAGATCAATGTGTACCCCGGAATGGGAGCCGGCGCTAGACACTTTTCATACTAGAAAAGCGCAAATCGTCCTTAGAGAACTACGAAGAAAGTGTCCATTTGCCCATTCGAGCATGCGGCAGTTGGAGTTGAGGAAGACGAAGGCTGCCAAAATGCCCGGTAAGAAATTTATCCCGTACTACAATAATATTTCCAGTCCTGTTCATTAACAGCGAATGTATAAGTATTTCTGAGAAATTGCGTTGACGTACAATAGATGTAAATGTTTGCAGAGAAATATTTGGGCCTTACTGGAGTGTTCCATTCAACGGTATCAAATCATGTAGGTTCATCTCACAACGTTTCAGCAAATTGACACTACTGCTGGCCAGCAAAAAGGCCATGTATTTGAAACAAGGTGTGGGCTCATGAGAAACAGCTTAAGAATTGCGCCTCGTAGACTCAATGAACTTTTTTATTCCAACCCGCTATGGAAGGGGTGTGTAGAACAGACGGCACTTGCAAAAAATGAGCTACACAGGAGACCTTGACGTTTTGATAAACGGCGGGGATAAGAGATTCATTGAGTATAATATGTCAATAAGAGCTATTTGTTGTACCAACGTCGTAACTAGGTTGAGGCGCAAACTCCATCTTCAGAAAAAGATATAGATGGGATGAAGACATACGTATCTAGGCAATAAATCTGGGGTGGAAATGTATCCTTAAGTCGTGCCGGGCACTTAAACAAACTTCATTCCTTAAAATATATATATTTAACTTCGGGCCTACGCACATGTTATAACCCCGATCGTAAGGAATCTACATTCGACAGAAATGCCCTTTCAATGCCTGGATTTTGATGGTGCGTGTTATTCAGCATTACCTACCGCAGCAGAAATATTGAGATAAACAAACGCCGAAGACATAAAGCCCTTGGAAATATACACCTATAAACATTTCACTTGGGCATTACTTCTTATTTAGATAAAGAAAATGCGTGCAGGAAAGCAGCTTTTATTACTGCTCTGCCGGAGATACAAGACGCGTGGTTTACAGATATCATGCAATCGTTTTATGGGAACTTTAGCTATTCCGTGGTTAGATATGTAATATTACTATCAACCAATGTTCCGAATTGGCTAACTTAGTTAGTGAAATGTGTTCTGAAAGCTCGGGCAAAGGCTAAAGCCAGATATCTCAGGAACCCATGTCACTTCTCCGCTAAGCCGCAGGACGCAGGTTCGATCCCAGCCGCGGAGGCTGCGTTTCTGGTTTAGGCGGAATGCGAAAACACCCGTATGTCGAGCTTTCGCCGCAGGTTACAGATGCCGAGGTGGTAAAAATCATACCGGAATATTCCGCAGCACCCCTTAGAGCCCTGGCGTAGCTTCGGTGTATGAGGTCCCAGAATCAATCAATCAATCAATCAATCAATCAATCAATCAATCAATCAATCAATCAATCAATCAATCAATCAATCAATCAATCAATCAATCAATCAATCAATCAATCAATCAATCAATCAGTCAATCAATCAATCAATCAATCAATCAATCAATCAATCAATCAATCAATCAATCAATCAATCAATCAATCAATCAATCAATCAATCAATCAATCAATCAATCAATAAGTGATCCAATCAATAAATCAATCATAAATAAATATTCACTAGGTTATGGTTTATTTAATTCAATAATTATTAATGATAAATAATTATAATCAATCAATGACTCAATCAATCAATCCATCCAGAAGCAAGCAAACAGGTCGATATTTCTGTCTATCATAACGTTCACACGGGCACTTTCCTGATTGGACCAAAATGTATTGAATTTTTGAGCATGCTCAACGCATTGCTACTGCTGCACGTCAAATTGAGATCGAGAAATTGCGCTGCTTGCGAAAGGGCGCTGATTGAGAAATTGCGCTCAAGTAGGTGTACCAGATGACGCCAGAAAGGTATTTCGTGCATGGCGTTGTCTAACCATTCGCGACCGTAGTCTCGGTATGAGCATTAACTATTTAGTACTAGCCGAAATCACAGTCGTGCCAAGGCCATCCCCTGCAGCGTGGTTGTTTGTGGCAGCGAGTGCCACGCTTTGTCTGCAAACACTTTTGTGACGACGGCTGGTTTTCGCAGTGTTTTTCTTTCACATTCGTCCCAAAAGCGACAAAACCGCAGAAAGAACTAACAAATACTGCTGCACTCAACCCACCAGACAGTTTTATTGTCCTGTGCCCTCAGAGTGTCAAAATGCAAATTTGAAACAGTAGGCATACTTAACTACCTAAATATTATCGTACGCTTCTTTGAGTAAAGTTTTTTTATACAATTCGTTGCACTATTTGAAGTTGTTACCTTACTTGGCATACTTAGGCGGGACGAGCATATCACCGCTCCCATACGATGCGCTTGGAAACCTCAATCGCGCTTGGGGAACCAGTATTGTGTTCTAGTGAATAGGTCTCGATGGCGATTTACACTCCGGTCAGACGGGCACAGTCAGTCCGGATTGACGCGTAAGCCGGATCGACTTTTCGAGCGCACCTGATGCACCACCGCTTCTACGCGGCATGTGTCAATCGCCATTGAGAAGTTGCACTGGTTGCACTCGCATACACCGTACAACGCTGTACTTTGAAGATGGAATGCATATTAATCTAGAATGGATCAAAAATATGAAACCTAAAATCTCGTTAGGGAACAGAAATCGCACATAAAAAAGAAAAATGCTACGATGATTATATGGGCTTAAATTTGAGTTTGGAGGCTAGAGCAGGTTGCTTGAGAAATAAAAGCTTTGTTTGTAAGTGTCCACAAAAAGATGTGGTATACATTGGGTGTGGAAAAGAAAGAGAAACTGTGAGGCACAAAGTGTTGGAATCTGAGTGTATGAATCCAAAGATATAAGAAGGAAATATAAGGCTTCCCAAAGCCCTACGATATTAGGGTAGTACAGAAGGAGTAAAAGTCAATGCTGTAGAGTTGACTAAAAGAAGATTGTTAGGCTGGTGGGAGAAAAACAGGCAGCGGAAGATTGCCTGGGACAGCAACCACCTGTAACAGACAAAATTTATTTCGAGTGTCCGCTAAGAGCAGCGCAAGAATTAAACGAAGAGTGTACAGCATGGATATGTTAGTTTCTTTAGTAAGATAGAACGTCACCAAACAGTTATGAAAGCCATAACATGAGCAATCGCCATCATTGATCAACATGCGCTCGGCGTGTGGTGACCCTGCGCTATCGTAGCCGCTGTCACATTATTCGAGCCGTGCTAAGGCCACCCACTGTACAGTGGTTGTTTGCTGCAACTTATGGAAGGCTTTATGTTGACGCATGAAAGATCATTTTTGCCACGACAGCTGGCGTCCACCGTATTTTTTCTTCATAATCATCCCAGTGACGACAAGACTTCAAGATGAACTGTACACAATACAGCCACCGGAAGCCGTCGCAATACCCTTCTTGTTTTCGTGCTGGATTATCCCATGGCAATGAGAGCACACAGACAAAGTTCTCCAAGTGTACGCCTAACTATACAAATCTTATCGTATGCTTAGTTGAGTCACGTTATTCCATAAAACGTATGGCTTTATTTGAAGTTGCCAAGTTCTATGGCATTACTACGTGGGGACGAGAGTATCACCGCTGCCTTCCGCTCGCACTTAAAAACCCCTATCGCGGTTGTAAAATCAGGCTTGAGTTCCATCGTGATAGGGCTCAATCCTGACCTTGTAGCAGCGCCCGATACCGATTTACTTCGATCGTATAGAAAAAGCATGGGTGGCAGGGGTATTATAATCCCGAACCACACTTTATGATTTGTTCATTTAGGTTTTACCAGCGTGCAGCTGCGATCGGTTATCTTAGCGTTTGTTACGAAGCTCCCGTTGCTACCTTTATCAGCATTCCGCATAAGGAAGGCTTGGCAGTCACTGTCCTAGACTGTTCTTGTATGATCGGCAGGGCTCCCGATAACTCATTCGGTGTTTCTGAAAGCCAGGCCACTCAAGATGACTGCGTGGAAAAAAGGCGGCGCGGCATTCTAAAGGCGCCGCTGGACTGTACACGTAGCTTTTGTGACTACTTACGCGCCGCCTGCTGTTTCTTCTTTTTAATGGTAAATACTTCATGAGAAACTGAAAACAAGCCGTTCCTAGAGCCAGAAACAATGCGGCGACCACGAACAGCGCTGCATGTCCTCCTGTTGTTCCCCAGGAATCTGCGGGACCCCCATAATTCCATGCTTCACGCCCCTACGATACCAGGGAGTGGTTCGAACAAGTCGAGCCGTTGAGGCTGTTTTACCATTATGACTACAAACAGACGCTGAGGCAAGTGTTCTGCTATGCTGAAGATTCAGCTCGCCTGTACTTCCCAAATGAGCCTAGTGTTCTGTCATCCTGAAGCCTCTTCAAATGTGACTTCTTAACCATTCAATGTTTTACATAAGGAACACGCCAACGTACTGCTGCCGTCACAAAGTATTCGGAGTAACAAAGGGGTGGGGGTATCCGTTGAGGAGTGAGAACATAACTTTATTGAGCCCGAGACGGGGGGGTAAAGGAAGAAGTGAGATGGGAGTCCCCTACATTCCTTCCCGTCAGACGGCGGCCAGGAGTTCTTGCGCCCTGGCGGCGTCATTGGCTATCTGGACGGCCCGGAGTTGAACGTCCGGGTCTGAACTGAACAGCACGGTCTCCCACTGCTCTGAGGAAGTGATGTCTAGTGCCTGAAGTGTGGTGCTCACTTTGAGGGGGCAGGCCCATAAAATGTGCTCAAGGCCGGCCCTTGCTGAACATAATATACACTTATTTTCGTATAGACCGGGGTAACACCGGGTTCGAAAAAGTGTAGGACTGGAGTGCACGCCATGCTACTGACTGCCACTTTCCTAAGGTGCGATGAGCTGCGGGGTATCTGGCCCTCCCTAATCTTTAATGATCGATTATCTCCCTATAGGTCACCATGCGGTCCCTACCCCCCGTGCGGAACGATGCCTCAGGTGTTTCTGGGCAGTCTGGGAAGCTCAGACCTCGAGGTGCCTCGTGAGCGCTTTCGTTCCCCGGAAGTGCAGAGTGCGCCGGTGAACATATAATTCGGACCCCTCGGAGTCGTAATTCCTTGAATCCTCTAAGGATTCCTTGGGCCTCGCGTGAGATCCTTCTCTTTGCGAAGTTTCTGATTGCAGATTTGGAATCGCTTATTATGAATATCGCTTATGTAGAAGAAAGCGCCAATGCAATGGCTGCCTCTTCTCCTACCTCCTGAGTGTCCGTGAGGATCGTTGCGGAGGCTATGCAATGGCCCGGCCGATCGACTACTGCCACGGCCATGGCACTGTGTCCACAGTACTCGGCCGCGTCAACGTATACCACGTCATCAGAGCGTTCGAATCGCTTTGGGAGTGCTTTGGCTCTTTCATTCCTGCGCTGTAGATTATGCACGGGATGCATCTTTCCGGGCAGAGGGGTTGTGTAAATACGTGCCCTCTGCTCGCTAAGGATATCCATCTTTGTTCCTCGTTGAGCCGCGTAGGTGATTTCAAGCTTATGAACAGAATTCGCCATTCCGAACCTGACATGTTAAAATAAAAGAAGTCCGTTTTCGATGCGTAGTGGTAAACAGCCAATATTCTCTTGTGTTTTTCGTAACCCCCCAAAGTAGGTTGCAAAAGTACTTTCAAATGCGTTCATGACAACACGACCGCCAAACTGGCTCGAGCACTAGAAAGCACACCGCCACAGTCCGAATGTAGTCCCTAACGTTGAAAAACTAATAGCGATGTGGTTTGAAAGAAATTATGAAACTTTTTTCTGATCACAGCAGGACCCCGCGTCTTTTTTCTCATCGCCGTCAGCAGGAAAAAAATGCGGGAATCACTGCTGACGTCTACGATGTTGAAAGAACCTCGCTAGCAACAAGCCATGACCTCCGCGGCTGCTCTTTTACTCCCTTGCTTCCTAGTTGTGCCCGATTGCTTAGAGTATTCGTACTGACGACCACTGTCACCCTCCCAAACACCTGCGATCAAACACCACACACGGAGGACGTCCAATATGTGACGAACCCGTTATCGTCGTCCTCTGTTTTACCGGTGTAGAGAAGCCGGCTGCTTACACAGCGGCTGACCTTACAAGCGTTCCGGTCTGCGGGGCTTCCCCGACGACACGCCCTTCCAGTTCAGGGCGAACGATGAATTCAGATGAACGAGTCTCCCTGTCGCAGGAGCCGAGTCCCAGCACAATATAAACGCTCGCCACCCCTACCCACACGGGTCGTCGAGCCGCCAGAACCGTCGTGATTTCAAACGGGAAAGGAACCAAAGCCCATGCAGCTACTGGGCGAGAAGTTTCCCTGCAGCAAAAAATAAAATCCCTTAAACGATGCAAGGACACAAGAACGAACAAACAAGAACACCGCAAAGCGCGATTCCACTGCTCAACCCTTTGATGACACCCGAGCACAAATACAGGTATACGACTCGACGCGTGCATAACGTTCGCAAAACGACTACTCAGCCCGTTGACGCTCCTTCAGAAAGTACAACCCGTAATGGATACCATGCTCTAACGCACACCAAACTTCAAGACAACCACATCTCACATGGAGCTGTTTGTCGACTGCCTTGGGGTACTGGCACTAATTGGCATGGGACCCGACTACTCAGGAATGAGAGAATTGTCCATGCCGAAGCAGAAGAATGTTGCGATCAGTATAAATGCTCCACAAATACACAGAGCAGGAGGTGTGTCGTCACGCCGAATATACCGTTTACGCGCTACGCCACCATAGAGGGCACGTACCTTCTGCGCTCGGTATAACCGCAAGCTGCTCTTGCGAGGCAATCCTAGCAGAAAACGTTTCGAATGCCGAAAACGTTTCGAAATATCAGCATTTATCAGCCCTCATCTATGCATGTCACAATAGTCACTGCTCCATCGACGTTTGCCTTTCCTTTAAATTTGTTGAAGACCCCAACTGCCCTTGAATAAACTTTATTTCTCCAAGAAACAGCGTCGTCCTCGATTACATGACAATGTGCCTGCGCGAATGTGCTATTATAAAACGCAAGGCCCGTTTAAGGCGGAAGAATAGATAGCCAAAGTAATATACGTAATAGGAAAATAGAATAATCGGAATGTTTTATTGTCAAGGGGAAACCTATGGTACGGGAATCACTTTTCGCGAAGGGTGAATTAGCACAAGGAGAACTAGTACAGGGGGATATAGCATACGGTGAATTGCAGAGAATGGCCGATTGCATGGTTTTAACGCCCCGAAGCAACGCTGGCGATCAGGCGCGCCACAGTGGAGGGCTCCGAATTAATTTTCACCACCTAGATATCTTTAACGTGCGCCGAAATGTCGTACACACGGGCGTTTTTGCCTTTAGCCTCCATCAGAAAAGCGGCCGCGCGGCTGGGAATCGAAACCGCAACCTCGTTCTCAGCAGCGCATCGCCTGAGCCACTGAGCCACCGTGGCGGGTGAATTGCAGAGAATGACCCATCACAAAGTGAACTATCACAAGAACTCTGTTGAGATCGCTTCACCTGTCCGGTGAACGCATTCGCTAGTGATTGGATATTCCTAGGGTTGTACACACAAAACACAAGTTAGCCTGAATGGGAGTTTTTTGGCTGGAATACGTCTTTTAAACTCCTTACGCCAGCTGGCCTGCACCCAGGTGTGGTAGTATGGTGGTGGAAAAACTGAAAGTTCACACCGGGGTCCACAAGCCGTCGTAAATAGGCGCATTTACCACGATTGTACCTCTTCACAAAACGCAGTATCTAGCTGTGAATACTGCGTTTGTCCGAATGGGAGTATTAAAAACTCCCTCCCCTCCTTCATTTCCTTCTCCTCCTCCGTCAACCCTTCCTCCTCTACGCCTCCGTACAAAATGGCTGCCAGTTGGTGTCGTCTGTCGTGTGAGCTCCAGCGTCCCCGAAAATTTATTGTCGATGTGAACTTGCGGCCGCACGAATGGATGTGAAGGGCTTCCCGACAATCGAAGCTCGTTGCGAACATTGTGGAACCAGCCTGCACTGACGTGCGACACACTGCAACATTGCCTCCGTGTCACCGACCTTCGAGCCGACAGAATTCGCCAGCGAGCCGACGCGAGGCCTAAATGCAATGATCGTTGAGAGTGGCTCGTTAAAAACAACGCTGTTAATGTGCCTCTGCGAGGCGGTTGAAGGTAAGATTTTCGCGTTTTTTATTGCACCCAACATTTTGGGAGACTTGTGCCCCTTCTAGTGCCAAATAAACTCAGCGTGTTTCCCGCGTCACTGCCCGCACGGGGCACCTTGAGCAATCTTGGTGACGGTACTGGCGATACCGCGGACGCCGAGTCCCCAAACATAAGCTGGATCCAACCGTGGCGATGTGTTTATAGGTGGAGGGTTAGAAACCACGAACGGTGGCCGTCGGAGCCCAGGTCAAGCTCCGGCGGATGGGCTCCCTGTCTGTTCACCAGGCAGGGAGCTCCGGGACCTCTTTGACCATCAGGGTAAAGTCAAAGAAGAAAGTACCCCCGTCCCCTGCTTCTATACTATGATATATGGGATTTTCTAAACACCCCCCCAGACGTGATCGGCCCCCGAAAAGGGGCCGCACCGAAGTTTTTTTCCCACCTCTTGCAACAACTGTCTTTTCAACAAACGTGAATAACTATTCTCGTTTTCTTGTGATCGAGTCTGCTGACCCAACGAGACCCGTCGCTTCACTGTCGGTATTCCTGGTCTCGAAATTTCTGCAAAGCACATTAGGTGAAAAGTATGAGGCCAAAAAGCTCAGGACAGGAGAAATCCTTGTCGAACTCAACACTGAAAAACGATCCCGCACACTTCTTGCCCAAACGCGCATCCATGACCTGGACATCAAGATCACGCCCCACCGGAGCCTGAACAGCTCCCAGGGTGTGATTTCAGAGTCGGATCTCCTTTCAGAAACAGATTCTGACCTTCTTGAAGGGTTAAAGGACCAGGGCGTCACAGCCGTGCGCCGCATCACGATGCGCAGGGACGATAAGCTAATCCCCACCAAGCACATTATCCTGACCTTCGACCGATCGACACTTCCGCAATGTATAAATGCAGGCTGCATCTGATGCTCTATTCGCCCGTACATACCGAACCCGCACCGCTGCTTTAAGTGCCAGTGGTTCGGGCACAGTACAACCTCTTGCCGCGGCAAAACAACCTGTGCGAAATGCGCAGCGGAGGACCACCCAACCGACAATTGCAACTCTGATAACCTCACTTGCGCAAACTGCAGGGGCCCACATGCGGCCTACTCCAGGAAGTGCGCGGAAATTTCACCTTGAAAAGAAAATAATCAAACGTGAAAGTGACAGAGAACATCACCTACCCAGAGGCACGGAAGAGGGTCGCCTCTTTCCCTCTGGGGAGGTACGCCGACGCAGCTCGCCGGGGGGCGGAGCGGCGTCTGGTTTCGGCGGGGACCCAGTACCGCGAGTCGGACTTGGTCCCTTCCCCCGCCCCCCCCACCCCTGGGTTGCCTCAGGCAGCCAACCCGCATCCGCACCGCTCGCTGAGCAAGCAGCGGCTGTGGGGGCAACACGTCTGCTGGGAGCGATGCTGCATCCTCCACTTCCGCTCCAGCGTCCCAAACCACAGGCGAGGGCGCAGACGCGATGGAGACGGAGGAACCAGCGGCAGCTCCCACCCCCACCGCACCGCCTGCGCCATCCGAGGCATTCCTTAAACCCTCGGTGGTTGTGGGTCAGTCAAAGCGCGCCCAAAAGGGTGCGCGGTCCAAGGGGCCTGATCAGTCAGGCACTCCGAGGACATCAGACGATGAAACGGATGTCGGACCGTTCTTGTCTGCGGTGCACCGCAAGGAACGTGTCCCGACGCCAAAGCCTCCCGACAAGCCCAAAAAGACGAGAGTCACAGCCCCGAAAGACGACACATAAACATACACACTCCAGTAGCTCTCACACTAAATAATGGGAAGAGAAAACATAATTCAATGGAACTGTAGAGGCCTCCTTAAAAATCTTGACGATGTGTACGAAATACTGCACTCCAATCAGCCAAGTGCCATGTGTATACAAGAAACACATTTAAATTCCAAACATAACAACTTTTTGAATAGTTACCTGGTAATTAGGAAGGACAGGGACGGTGGTGCTACACCTTCCGGTTGTGTGGCCATCATTGCCCGAAGGTCCCTGGCGTGTCACACTATCCAATTACAGAGCGTCCTTGAGGCTGTTGCCATTCGTACCATAATATTCAATAGGCTAATAACACTATGCTCCGTTTACATCCCCCCTGATTTCCAGCTCTCGAGCTCGGATTTCGAGGGCCTTGTAGATCAGCTACCTTCACCATTTATCCTTTCAGGCGACCTCAATGCACACAATGTACTCTGGGGCTCTTCTCGCACGGATGCCCGAGGTCGCCTTATAGAAAAATTTCTAACATCCTCAGGGGCATGCCTATTCAATAAAAACAAGCCTACATACCATAATATAGGACACAACACATATTCACACCTCGACGTGGCTATTGGTTCCGCAGTTCTCTTTCCATCTCTTGAGTGGGATGTTTGGCACTAACCCATATGGTAGTGACCACTTCCCAACCACATTAACATACATAGGTAAAGGCCCGAACAGTTCACCTTCCCTTAACAGGTTGAATGAAGCCAGAGCCAAACTGGATTACATTTAAAGAGACATCCAAACTACACCACACAACCATTAGACACCTACACGTTGAAAAAGCTTCCCAACTACTCACGGCGCACATCCTCGACGCCGCCGATAAGTCCATTCCCCACGCCTCTGGTGCCCTGCACAACCAGCGGAGGCCGTGGTGGAATGATGACTGTAGGCGGGCGCGGGAGGCCCAGAACAAGGCGTGGGTATCCTTCGTCGGTACCCCACGTCGGGAAACCTCCTCTTGTTCAAAAGGGCAAGGCGATGGGAAAAACGTGTGCGCCGTGAGGCAAAACGAGAGAGTTGGCGCACCTTCTTGACATCCATTAATTCATACACGGACACACACAAAGTCTGGACACATATACGCAAGCTGAAAGGACATCAGACACACAGCCTGCCCCTGGTTAGCACAACAGGGGACACACCTCGAAGACCAGGCAAACACACTTGCACAAAACTTTGAACACGTGTCCAGCTCAGCACACTACACAAACACTTTCATGAAGCACAAAACGTCTGCGGAGAAGAAATCACTGCGTGATAGCAACAAGTCGCACACTTCTTACAATTCTCTTTTTTCAATTCATGAGCTGAAGTCAGCCCTGGCAACATGTAAGCCTTCAGCTCCAGGTGCAGACAAATCACATACACCATGATACAACACCTACACTCAGACACCCTTGAAACACTTCTACATCTATACAATAACATATGGCTTTCGGGGCACATTCCTCGCTCTTGGAGGGAGGCCATAGTAGTGGCTTTCCTGAAGGAAGGGAAGGACCCTTCCTCTCCCGCTATCTATCGGCCCATCGCCCTTACAAGCTGTCTGTGCAAGCTCCTCGAGAAGATGATAAACAGGAGACTTGTGTACTTTCTTGAGTACAACGGTCTTCTCGAGAGCTGCCAGGCAGGCTTCAGGGCGGGGCGATCTACAAATGACCAACTTGTCGCCCTTGAATCATACATAAAGGACGCTTTCATTCACAAACAGTTTTGCACAACGGTGTTTTTTGACCTTGAGAAGGCATATGACACCGCCTGGCGGTACGGGATCTTCAGTGACCTGAAGTCATTTGGTGTCTCAGGGAACATGATGAACATTCTTGTTAGTTATTTGTCCGAAAGAACTTTTCGTGTGAGAGTTGGTAGCGCACTCTCAAGGGTTCATGTACAAGAAAACGGCGTTCCGCAAGGTGGAGTTTTAAGCTGCACTCTTTTCATAGTTAAAATGAACTCCCTTGGGAAGGCATTGCCACCTACAATTTCTTATTCCATGTATGTAGTGACATCCAGGTATCTTTTAAATCAAGCAATATGTCCATCTGTGAGCGTCAAGTCCAGCTCGCTGTCAAAAAACTTGCCAGCTGGGCAGACAAGAATGGGTTTAAACTTAATCCAGAAAAAAGCACCTGTGTTGTCTTCTCCAGGAAGCGTGGGATCCATCCGGACCAAGATATTACACTTAATAGCGTTTCGCTTCCTGTGAGGAAGGAACACAAGTTTTTAGGAGTGGTGTTGGATGAAAAACTTACATTCATCCCTCACATTAAGCAATTGAAACATAAATGTCTAAAGGCTCTCAACATTCTTAAAATCTTGTCACACCAGTCCTATGGAACGGACAAGCAACTCCTCTTACGCATTTTTACAAGCCTAGTGGGGTCCCGATTGGACTATGGCAGCGTCATTTATGGGTCTGCCACAAAAACGGCATTGAAAATGCTCGACCCAGTGCTGCATCTGGGTCTTCGCCTTGCATGTGGTGCTTTTCGCACTAGCCCAGTCGAGAGCCTCTACGCCGAGTGTGATAAATGGTCCCTATATCACCAGAGGATTTACATGGATTTGTTGTATGCCTCAAAAATCATGGCCCTGACTAACCACCCTTTTAATTCCACCATTAATAACACATCCTCACAACAACTGTTCTTAAATCGTCCATCCATCTCTCTGCCTTTTTCACTTAGGGTAAGAGAGGAAGCCTCTGAGCATGAGGTACCCTTTTTAGACATTCACAAGACACCCATCACTGATTTTATACCACCATGGAATCTGCGCCCTGTGCTCTGTGACCTGTCTTTTACGCATCTTGATAAGAACAGGGCACCAAGAATTGCGATTCAGCAGCATTTCATGTATCTGCAGGATAAATACAGGGCTGCAGATTTTTTCAGTGATGCTTACAAAACGTTCAATGCGGTGTCTTGTGCTGCTCATGGACCCAATTTTGAAGGAGGTAGAACCATGAATGCAAAGACAAGTATTTTTTCGGCAGAAGCATATGGCATCTTTCTGGCTGTAAATCACATAGTTGAACATAATATTCCTAAATCCATCATCTATACAGATTCGCTGAGCGTCGTCCGTGCATTAACATCCGGAAAGTCATCGAAAAACCATGTAGTTAACCTTGTCTTTCAAATCAATTATGCTGGGCGTATTCTTCAAAACCTTGAGGTGACTGTGTTGGGTGCCAGGCCACTCTGGCATCGGCGGAAATGAACTGGCGGATGAAATGGCCGCCAATGCTGCACTCCGAAACACAGTAAACATAACAACACTACCTTACACAAGACCTAAGCCACACATTGACAACAACTCCGTAAAACTTGGCAAGCAGACTGGAGCGAACAGACAGACAACAAACTACATGTAATAAAACCACACCTGGACAAATACACTACTGACTCACACAACAGCACATTGAAGTTAACCTTAGCTAGGTTACGGATAGGCCATACGCATGTAACGCACTCGTACCTGCTCACGGGATCTCCAAGACCCCTGTGTAGCAGGTGTGGGGAGGGCCTATCCGTAGTCCACATACTCATACAAAGCAAGGCACTTGACACAATACGACACAAACACTTCAGAGAACTCTACAGACAACATATTCCCCTACACCCATCTCTGTTTCTAGGTGACGATGCCATGGTTTTTGTGAAACGACTTTTTAAATATTTGTCAGATGTTAAGTTTTTAAACCTCATTTCCTATCATGCGTAATCACATCTGGCCCTATACACCAGCCATCACCATTATCTTTATTGATCGTACTATGTCCAGTTTACACATTTCATACCTACCTTTTGTGGTAATCACTTGTTTTCATTAAATAATTTCTCTGGCGCTCTTTGCCCTCGTCGGCCTTGCGCCATTAAACACCAACCATCATCATCATTCCCGCGTCACTTCAAAGGCGATTCTCCGACACTGGAGGTGGTCGTTGTGCGTGAGAGAGGGCGCCACGCCCGGAACGTCATTAGGGAGGCCGAACGGTGTGCATGCAATGCGGATTTGCGCGTGTCTGGAGCACACACTCACTCATTCACACTCGCGAGCAGAATGATAAGTGTCCGCACTATGAACGGCCGTTAGGTGTTGTTTTTTAGGCTGTGTCTGTGGCTGCTTATTGTCAGGCGAAGGTGAAGTTAGCCGGTCAAACGTCGCAGGGCGGCCGCTTTTCTTGATAATTACGTGTGGTGCCAGCCGCACCTGCTACGGGGAGGGTGACTGCCGCGTGCCGCCGGCGATTAATTGTTTTCACTGGAAAGGGAGAAGGTCGGGGCCTCGTGGGAGCTCTCCGTATACGCTAGGCGCGTGCAACTATAACCAGAGGGAGTGAGTGAGTGAAAAAGACTTTATTAAATGCCTGCAACAGACGTAGTGTTGCCACTACGCCCGGACGGAGCCACTCGTCTGTCCTTTGGCCACTCTACTAGACGGGCACCGTCGCTACTCACTGCAGTGGTGGTCGCCCAATTCCCCGGAGGGCGGATGGCACCCCGCAGCTTTCACTCCGGTGCTGCCGTTCGAGAGCCGACAGGATCTGCTGGACAGCTGAAAGTTGGTCCTCCTTGCTGTAACTTCGCGTGACGTCTTGATACCACGGCAGGAGGGTCGGTCCTGGTTGAAGCCTCTACTGGTCTAACCTCACAGTCCCACAATAAATGGGCAGCAGTCGCTCTGGCGTTGTTGCAGAACACACACGTGTCGTCTGGGTACAGTTCTGGTGATATGTGCCGCATTATGACCGGGGTCAGTAATGAATTGGTCTGCAGTTGCCTGAATATTGAAGCTTGCTCCCTAGTTAGCTCGGGGTGTGGCGGTGCCATCACCCTTCTATTCTTTGTGTAATACTTGGTTACACCTTGAAAGGTGTCGAACCTATCTTTGGTCTCTATCCACCACTCTGCAGACGAATCCATTACTGTCGCGCGGCCTGCTAATTCTCGCGCTACAGTATTAGCCGTCTCGTTTTGGTTGGCCATTGTCTGTGACACATTGTTCCCTGCATGGGCGGGGAACCACTTCACTGTTATCCTCCGTTTGTTAAGGTTCACCGCGGTGAGCACCAGCACTGCTCCACTGCACATTCGGCCTTTGGCAAAGTTACCGCACTGCAGGCACCCATTGAATCACACAGCACTGTTGTTGTTTCCGGTCGGCGATGGCCATGGCGATAGCCAGCTCCTCGGCATTCTGTGCTTCGCGTGTTGCGATGCTGGCTGCTGTTAGTGTTTCCCCTGTCTTTGCATCAATGACCACAGCCGTGAATCATCTACGGTCACTGTACTCGGCTGCGTCCACAAATCTGATACCGGGCACGTTAGAATGTTGTTCAAGCATGACTTTTGCCCTAGCCACTCTTCTTTCCCTGTTGTGAGTAGGGTCCAAGTTGCGGGGGATAGGATAGACCCTGGTTGCATTCCTGATGTCAGCCGGAATATCTTCTTGCTTGTTGAGGTGCCGAGTGTTTGACACCGTTTGAAGTCCTAGTTTGGCAAGGATGGATCTGCCAGTCTTGGATCCCTTGAGGCGCTCGAGTTGTGCTACTCTCTGGGCTTCACTGATTTCTTCTAGCGTGTTGTGAATACCAAGCTCTAGGAGCTTCTCCGTGTTTGCCAGATCGAGGACACCGATAGCTGCTTTGTACGCCTTTCGTATGGCAGCGTTCAGACGGTTTCGTTCATGTAGTTGCCATTCGTGGAAAGCCGCGGCGTAAGCAATGTGGCTGATTGAGAAGGATTGGATCAGCCGTAGCAGGCTGTCCTCTTGCATACCAGATCTTCTATTTGCCACTCGCTTAATGAGCTGCGTAGCTGCCGCGACTTTACCAATGAGACGGGTGACAGTCTCCTTGTTTCTACGGTTTCCTCTCAATCAGGAAGCCCAGCACTCTGATCTTTGTGATCTCAGGGATCGTTTGCCCGTTGTTAGTTCGTAGCTTGATGTTGCTGTCTTGCTTGAGCCGTGTTGTCGGGGGAATAATCAGAAGTTCTGATTTACTCGGGGAGCCGACCAGGCCCGTGCCTTGCAGTTGATCTTTTATGGGTTCTACAGCTTGTTGCAGCGAGGATTCGATGTGTCCGTCGCATCCACCTGGCACCCATAGTGTAATATCATTCGCGTATATCGTATCTCTCACTTCTGGTACTGTTTCCAGTCGTCTTGTGACGCCAATCACTACAACGTTCAAGAGTAACGATGAAATCACCGACCCTTGGGGAGTTCCTACACTTCCTAGCTTCCTTTCTTCGAGGGTGTGGTCACCTGCTTGTACCTGTGCGGTGCGCTCCGAGAGGAAGTCGCGTACGTAGTTGTACGTCCGTGTTCCCATCCGCAGGGTGCATATCTGGGAAAGGATTGCAGAGTGCTTCACTTTGTCGAAGGCACTCTGCAAATCCAGTCCAAGTATGGCCTGGTTGTCCTTGGTCTTGTTGTCAATGATTTAGCCTTGATTTGTATCATAGCGTCTTGGGTGCTCAATTTGCTTCTGAAACCGAGCATAGAGTCCGGATATAGGTTGTTCTCCTCTAGGTACGTTTGCCATCGATTCATGAGGACATGTTCCAGCACCTTCCGCACGCACGATGTCAGGGAGATTGGGCGTAAGTTCTCGATGCCGAGTGGCTTGCCTGGCTTTGGCATTACAATGGTCTTTGCTGTTTTCCATTGTTTTGGTAGTTTGCCTTCTTCCCAGCACCTGTTGAACAGGGCCGTGAGGGTGGCTACCGCCGGTTCGCTGAGGTGTTGAGCGCCTTATTTGTTACTCGGTCCGGGCCGGCTGCTGAGCGGCAGTTCAATTCCTGAACCGCCGTGCGAACCTCCCAGACATCAATGTCGCTGTCTAGCTTGTCGTTGGCCGGTCCCCAGTAGTCGGGGTGGCTTTCCTCGGAGTTGGCCGGTAGATATTTTTTACCAATCTGCTTGTACATCTTTTCCTGCCCTAGCTCTCTTATTGCTGTGTTCAACACTTTGCTTAAGTTGTCACGTTGGCGAGACTTGGTTCTGGTCTCGTCCAGCAGATGACGCAGTAACGCCCACGTTTTACCCACATGTATTTGACCATCTGCTGCATTGCAGATCTCTGTCCACTGTTGTCGGCAGAGCGCAGTGCAGTGTTTTTGGATTGCACGGTTGAGGTCGGCGATCTTCTGCCTTAACTTTCTGTTGTTACGTTGCTGTTTCCACCTCTTGTGGATGGATAGCTTCGCTTCTATAATGTGTGCTAGGCGGTTGTCGATTTTCTCAATCTCCGGTACCGTCTCGATTTCCTTAGTTGCGGCCTTGGCGCTTTCCAATATTTTACTTGTCCACGCGTCTATGTCCTGGATTTCTGCTTCTTCCCCCGGTAACAGGGTGGATAGAGATCTCAATCCGTCAGCTTGTGTATTCGCTTCTCGAGTGGCTTCTCTTCGACGGGGACCTTTATTTCTAGGATATAATGGTCGCTGCCTAGATCGAGGCCTGTATTGGACCATGTTGGAAGTCTGGTATTGCTGGTAACCCTGACGAAAGTAAGGTCTGGCGTTGTGTCTCTATCTCTTATGGAGCCGGTTCGCGTTGGTTGTGCGGGGTCCGTGATTAGGGATTAGGCTTTCTTCTTGGGTGGCCTCCAGGAGGTCTCTTCCCTTGATAGGACTCTCGTCGTATGCCCACTCTCTGTGATGAGCATTGAAGTCACCGCAAACAATAAGGTTGGCGTTGTGTCCTGCCATTTTGCTGACCTTACTCATGAGAGTTTTGAATCGCTGTCTGTGGTTGTTCGGGCTGCTGCATACATTGAGGATGTATATACTCTGTTTACACTTCTTTCCGACGATCACTTTTGTGATGATGTGCTCGGCCGATGATTTCTTCAGACCCTCCCTTTCTTCATATAATATTCCTTTCCTTATCAAGGTACATATTCCCCCTCCTGAGGCGTTGATTGCTCGACTCGGAGAACAGGCGTGCACCCTGTATCCCGGTAACCGTACGTCGTCGTTTAGGGTCTCCTGTAGTACTAGTATGTCTGGCTTTCTGGTTGACTTCATGATTTGGACCTGGAGTATTGCCTTCTTGCTATGAAAACCGTGGCAGTTCTACTGCCAGATGACCAAGGTCTTGTCATCTACTGTGCTTGTGGTGTTCCTGTCCATGGTGACATGCTAAGGTGTACCTCATCTCTTATCTGTGGTATGGCAGCAGGACTGAGGCCTAATTCGACTCTTATTTGTTGTACGGCTGCAGCCATGTGCTGCTGTACCATTGGCGGCACGTTTTGCTAAACGGTCGTGCTGATATTCTGCTGCAGGGCCGGCGTAACCTTCTGTTCCATGATCGTTTCCACACTTTGCCTAACTGTTTCACGAAATCTTCGCGGATCTCTTTCTTGAAGCTGTTGAACGACTGTACTAGGCTTGGCCACCGTGTCTTCTAACGTGTCCAACCTGTCTACTAGTTTGCGTTCCTTTAGGCTTTCGATGGCCCTTCTCTTGGGTATTGTTCCGAGGCCCCTGCTGCTTGTTGCTTCTTTCCGTTAGTTCCCACGTCTTCATTCATCGGCTCGGCTTGCTGCTCCTCCAGCACTTGATGCGGCTGTTGTTGTAGCTGTTCTTGTTGCCCTTGCTGCAGTTCTAGAATCTGAGTTGCCTGTTGTACTTGTTGAGCTTGTAGCTGCTGACTGAATATTTTGATCTGTTCAGCCATGCTTTCGATTGTTCTGCGTAACTGCACGTTCTCTTTGCGGAGTACATCAACCAGAAAACGCCATTTGAGGGAGCATTCGTAGAGTCGACTGCAGAGCATCTGATTCACTCGCCTTGTCCCTCCGGCGTCGTCGTCGTCGTTGTCGTCGGCGTCGTCCACCCCTCCCCCATTCTCCTCGCCGCGCCAGCTGTGCTCTCCGCCGCTCACCCCGTCTCCTCTCCGATAGCGAACACTCTCTCGCGAGGGGCATTGGATTGAATTGAATTGGATTGGCTTGGCTTGGCTTGGCTTGACTTGAATTGGATTGGATTGGATTAAAGTGGATTGTGTTGGATTGTGTTGCGTCATAGCCGCGGCACGTTGCGTCATAGCCGCGGCAGACGCGCTGGGGCCGGCGCATGTGGAGCACTCTCTTCCGCGGTTTCCTCTCCTTCGGGCGCGCTGCGCATATAACCGGTGGGCCGTTCTCCGGCGAAGCAACATCCACGCTTGGCTCAACACCTAGAGTCCACGCCGCTTTACAAGTACGCCAACGTCGTCATCGACTGGGACCGGCTTACGTAGTCCCCTCACAGTTATGCGCGCTATAAAACGCGGTCCCTTCGCCGCTCCGCCTATGCGTCGCATCTACACAGGGGTTCCCGCGAGGAGAGGTGGGAGTTTTATGCAATATATTTTACTGTGCAGAAAACAAACTTTACATGTCTCGTCATTCAGCGTTTAAAGCGGAAAAAGACTAGAACTTACGTAATCTTAAACGAAAAATGAAAATGCGGCCTGTGCGCTCATTAAGAACTCCCAAATACAGTAATAAATTCCTCTGCAGCGGTTATATCAAGCGCACAAAAACAAAAACAAAAAAAACCTCGAATGCACGTCAACACTGCTCCCAACGCGCCCCCTGAAAACGCCCAGTTGGAGGAAACAATACACTCCCAATGGTACCCCTCAAAACTCCCATTGTAGTGGCAGTAAAATGAAACTCCCATATGCTACTGGAAAAACTGCGGAAATAATGGGAGTAAGGCGAAACTCCCATTGAAAACTCCGAATGGGTACTGAGATATGCAACAAGCCATTTATTCCCATCCCGGCTTATTTGTGTTATGTGTGTAGGGGATGCCTATTGGACAAGAGGTTTTAATAAATACTCATCGAAGCTCATCCTTTCGTTGCAAATGTCGAAGAAAGACAGAAAGGCGGTAGTCTTTCGCCATCAGTGGACACGTAAATGTCTTCTTTAGTTCTCCCGCTCACCTCTCATGCTTTTCGTCTCCCGTTGCGCTCATTCCAAGGAAAACACGCAAGTGGTTTGCTCAAGTCAATATAAATTTACCTGGTTCCACTTCTGGAGGCCAGGTGCCTCAAAGCCAGCGCTGCCGCATTGCAGACATGCGGGTCAATCGAGGCGCCGACCTTCAATGTTTTTTGGGGTTCGCGTTCTTCTATTCTACGCGCCTTCTAAGCGGAGCGTGTAACCTATCTAGTGGGAGCTTTCATAACTGTTTCCGTTTGATTTCCTAAAATGCCGCTAGAAGCTTTAGCGGCTCTGGTGACGGCAGGTGACGGAGGAAATATTTTATTCGGTGGATGCACTATTTAATTTTCTAACGCAAAAATCCAGCATCCATGAATTTGTTCTAAAGGAACAGTGCGAATAGATTATATGTATTTATTTTCTGTCCCATTTTTTGGTGATGTTTTTTTTATTCAACAATGTTCGCAAGTACGAACGTTGCCGCCGGACTTAGACGTGTAGATTTAACGGTGGATATACAAACCTAGTGTGCAGCTTTTCGCTCACTGTGGTCGCGTGGCTGCATCGAGTTAGAGAGAGCCCGACATACAGACAGACCAAACGTTTTTCATTCAAGTAGCCCCAAAATGCAATCGTCTTGAAAAAAAATAAAAAGCTGATAACCACCTTTCCTTCATGTGTCCTTTCCGTCATTTGTGTTGGTATAGCCGAGGTTTCTGAAGCACTGGATGTAATTCCTTCGAAGAAGCTCGTTTCAAACCCCGCTTGAAGTTCTTTTAGGTGAGGAGCACTATAGTGTTCCCGTCATGTCGTCCAAGCTACTCCGCGTTCCGGGGTGTCACGCACCCAAATGAAGTGACGCTGCGCCAAAGACCCCAACATAGGCTGCGAAAATCATGGATGTCTTTTTCTCGATTCATCCATTTCGCCAACCCTCAAGAGGATAACTGAAGCAGAGATTTATGTAAGCAGACGCGTTCGCAACTCCTGGAAGCGCTGGCACTGGTCACACATGTCCTCATTATTTATCGCAAATAAAACTGCAGGTAAAATCTAAGGCGAAATATATTTTATTAACCAGCATTCTCCGAGTTCATTTAGTTATGAATGCTCGTACGGATGGTTTTTAACATAGTAAACGAAGCAATGTGGTAGCGAAAGCGAAAAAAACGATGGATTCAAATTTGCCCAGTAAGGCTCCATCACGTGCACGAAAACAAGCACAAAAAGAACCAAACTTCCGCTCGTGCTGTTGCAGGCAGCACAAGACAGAAAAGATAAAGAAAATGAAGTGGGCTGTACCGTGAGAATGTGCGAGGACACTGCGCAGGCGGAAAAATTAAAATCAATAAAAAAACGTTGTTGAATTCATCGAGATTTGTGAGTCAGAGAGGGGAAGTGCGTGAGGCGTTGTAGCAAAGAACACGGAGAACGCACCGCAGCCCTTCTGGGGAATCACTGCAAAGCACTTTACAGCTTTCAGGTTGACCGTAACTGCTGTACCTTTGTAGTTGGTTTCGTTTATTTCGTGTACCGTTCAGTATATTGCGTCCACAATTGGCGTTCGGAACTTTATTGGTTCAAGAAGGTGTCACGAGACTGCCTGCAGACAGACATGACTCGATTGCGAGTTAGCACGGTGTTAACATACACATCCACATACTGCAGACACAGTGCCAAGTCAGCCGACTGTCGGCTTTGTGCGAAGGCTCCTCTTACAGCAGACGAGCGAGGCAAGCTATGAAGGACAGGGTGAAATGCCGCAAACTTGAACATCTCCGATGACGCGCACGGCGTCGAGAAACTGCGTACGCCTCGGCTAGTTAACGTTACGATTCGCTGCGGTGCTAGGAGGCTTCTCTGACCAATTAAACTGTCCCCAACATTTTAAATGAAGTTGTGTTCCGACACGAAGTTTCTACTTTCCTTAGCAAGGTCGTTGGCTTGGGCTTTACTGCAAAGGTATTACAACGAGCATTGCAGTTCAGCAACAGAGATCACAGGAAAGCACGCCCTACCCCACCTAACATTCATACGGAACAACATGAGCGCAGATATTTTGAAGTACATCAAAGTCGAATGAACGAATCTTCATTGAGACGACAAAACTCCATCCGCAAATTCGTGTGAAACACAGCTAACCAGAAAAATTGAGAAGACGAGTACATCCGAGCTTGTCTACGGAGTTTGTCTACGACAACGCTCGAGGCCGTGCTGCCGCAAGTACAAGACTATCTCTACGCAGACGACCACGGGTACGCACAAAGTACAGCGGGATTTCCGTCAGCTTCAACGCGTTCGTACAGCGAACTAGCAGCTGGTGCATGCCTCCGACACCGAGAGGCAGATTATCATCCCGGATATCCAATGTGGGTTTGTACCCCCGTTCCACAACGCGGCGTCGATGAGGAGCTTCTTCGTCGCAAATTGACCTGCAGACTAACGTGATGACGTGCAGATTGTAGACGAATGAACCAAGTTGTTCAGCGCATGATGGCTTTCTCCGAAAGCATGCTCTGCGTTTCAAAGGAAGTTCTGTCACATCAGTTGAATAATTAATTAAAAAAAATACATTTCATAATATTTGATGGAACAAGTTCTATGAAAATTGGATTGGGTGGTTTAAAAGTGACCTTCAATCTTCGGCTTTAGCAGATAGCAATTAATATTTCTAGCTTCAACCGAGGGCAATGCAGGCTGAAGATAAAGAGTGAAGTGAAAGCAAGGGAAGCATTGTGATGATGGGCACGTTCGTACAATAAAATTGTGAAGCCAATTTGTTCTTTACCTTTGGATGGCGAGAGTTTCACCTCATTATAGTGCTAATAATTGCGTTGGAGAGGAATATAGTGCAGCAGAGCGTTCAGAAATCACACGATGTAAGGACAATAAGGGGCTGCCTATGGTTTTCAAATACAAACCGAAGAACCCGACGTCATTAGCTAAGTCACTACCGCCTATAACGGCCCAAAATTGTTCCCTTATATTTTTCTCGCTGTTGATAGGGCTTTTTGAATTTTAATTGTTGGGTACTGATGATTACTCATTATTAAGGGGATGGTTCATATCTACCTTTCAGTTTTCTGAGCAACACTATATATATTTTCCTTGGATTACAAAATCAGGCCCCGCATTCTTATCCTTAAATAGCTGCTGCTTGAAAACGTTTGTCAGTAATTTTTTAATTTTCAGAAAAAGCTCGTACTTTCGTTGAGCAGAGCCGCCGCTGAAATCTTGCTTTACAATGGAATACCATTTCGAGATCACCGGCAAGGTTTTATTTCTTTGTGTTGTGGTAAAGTATAAACAACTTTTCAACACGGTTTTTTGTCAAAATCGATACGTATAAACGGAAATGCCCGACTGGCTGACTGACTGACTGACTGATTGATTTACTCACTCACTCACTCACTCATCACTCACTCACATCACTCACCTACTCACTCACTCACTCACCATCACTCACTCACTCACTCACTCACTCACTCACTCACTCACTCACTCACTCACTCACTCACTCACTCACTCACTCACTCACTCACTCACTTATTTACTGACTCGTCGATGCCCAGCCATAACTTCTAGGCCTAGAGACTGGAAATTTTGGGAGTACAGTTGCATCATGGCTTAGGGGATCGGTTAGGCGAGATTTTTGGAAACGGTACTCCTAATTGAGGGAGAGAATTGTGTTTCCATAAATTTCTCATTATTTCAATCAGCTGCTCATAAATTCAAGTTCTTTTTCCTCATGTGTGCAGTCATTAGGAATATCTACAAAGTAGTCTCACTGCTTCTACTGAAGCAACACTATTGCACCGAATTTGCATTTCCGAACAAAATGGGTGTCCTTAAAAATTTTCTCATAAATTTATTACCTATTGATTTATCAAATGGGTTTATGCGAATAAATGTTACGGATAGAAATGCAGAAAAGCAATCTCAAAGATTTGGCCCTACGACACCGGTTAAAGGGAGAAATTTGTTTATATGACACTCCTGACCAGATGAAAAAGCATAACAGGTGATGTCAACGGCTAGCCAAACTGCTGTTTCGAACGGCTTCACATTTTATGTGCATATTTTCATTATGGTGTAATAGATCAATATTGCCGAAATTGTGAAAAAAATCGCACCTTGGAGAGACGGAAATGCTACGAAAAATGCCTTAAACATTATTTTTTATCTCAGGTAAATTCAGATATTTAACTGGTTCGCTTGTATATATCTAACTGATGCAGGCATGGAAACACGGTTCTAGAATATTTTTTCATATAGGGACAATCAGAATTTAGAAAAAACTGCATGGTTTCATAGATTCCTCAATAAATATAAAACTCGTTCATACATAAATCCACCCTGTCTAAGCCAATAGAGTTGTCGAAAAACCAATTTCTGTATTTTGTCTTAACGCGCGTATAAAGAGGACAGCGAAATGTTTCAACTTACACCCCTGTCAACATAGAATTTGGTTCAATTTTCCCGAGTTCGCATAGCGCTGGGCATCTGTTGCGACACACTGCAACCACGTGCCTCCCCTCGGAGCCCACGTTATTTACAATAAAGCTGCGACTGATCCTTCATACCAAATGAGATAACAGTTCTCGTGGATAAGCAGGCGCTTGAGCGCGCCATGTTGGGGCAATAGGTTTCTGTAGAGTTCCAATAAAACATGACTTCTAGACTTCTTCTGTAACCACTCGCCTCTGCTAGGAGCCCATGCATTCACAGCAGGCGGGAGTGAATAATCGTGTATAAATTGACGGTGAACTACATATTTAGGACAAGTAGAAAATAACAGAACCCGTGTCATACACATTACTGCAATTAATCTAGCGACATACCGGGGAATCGCCGACAACTATCGCCCGTTAGGAGTAAATACTTGTAAAGTTTCTTTAGGGTGGCCTATTTTTATCATGCACTGCCTGAATCCTTCGAGAGCAAACATAAGGTGTTAATTTGCAGGGGTGCTTTCTTGGGATAGTTCTATAATGTCATTTAATTTGAAACCGTAATTTTAAGAAAGACAGAACACGAAACAATCCTATCAAATTATCGACTAACTTTTTAGTCTTGAGACAACCCGGATATGAACACAACCAGGGTCGCTGCAACAGTACACATCCTCTAGAAACTTTAAAAGGTATCGTGTAGCAACGTCGAGCTGTGCACTCCAGTATTACCGATGCTTTTAAAGGTATTGCAGTTCTTGTCGCTAGATGGTTATGAGCCGGACACTGACACACGGCTCTCCTAATCTCAGTATAGCAGAGTTCGCCTTTTCTATCTGTCTGTCGGTTAGAATTTTGTGCTAACGTAGCACGTTACAAAGATGAAGCCGAGGCACGCAGCCACACCGCTTTCTGGGCCTGTTAAAATTGGTGCTGCCATCCTTAGCAAAATTGTTGTTGTCGCGTAGCCGGTCAATATGAACTGCATGCCCTTGGCAGTGTTGTCCCATGCGTCGCGATCTGAGAAAGGAAACGTACTACCTTTCAACGCATGGCTGATTAAAGTGAACAGTGTAAGATTTCCGCATTGCATCTTGTATCGTTATCATGTATCGAGACTGTTGAACGATTAGATTGGCCATGCTAGTGTCCAGATGAGCTGCGTGTCAGAAAAATGTGTTGTAAATAGTAGAGGTGTTTGTCACGTTTTCTGCCTTATTTGTCAACCGTGAGTTGGCGCTTCTATGTTGAATTGGAAATAAATATGGTTCGTAGTATGGTTGGCTTCCTTGTAGTTTATATTACACGCTTTTTAACTGGTTAACTGGCATTCTTGAAGAATTTACCTACTCTTGAGTGATATTGACTGTGCCAGGGAAAGTCCGGGCAGTGAAAATTTGTGAATAATAATGTTTTAAGATATGCCTTCTCCGAAAACAATTTAGCGAATTTAGAAGTGACAAGAAAGTTGAGCGAATTTTGTCGGTGTTTGGTAGCCCGCTGCACAGGCAGTAAGTCTTGATGACGTTTATAAAGCCATGTAAATGTCGTCTATAATACTTTTGAATTCCTAGAGCGTTGGAGGTCTTTAATGAGAATATTTTTAGTACATTAGGAATACCAACACGTCTGTTCAAATAGAAGTAATGCTGGCGAAGAGCATATTCACAGATGTAAATAAAACTTCGCAGTCAGTTATACGCTGTAAATGCCAATTGTCTGCAATAACAGCGATAAGTACGTAGTTTCCGTGGGTAACAAAAAATTTTTTTTAATTTTTTTCCGGAGGTGCTCCCACTTCACAAAGGCATCAGGAGGCTACCGATGTTCACAGCCAAATCCCCAACCAGCAAGGTAAATATCTTCATATGATCACATTGCAGTCATATCTATTCTGAAATAGTTGCCATACTAGCTTTTAGGGTTTTGATGCTCCATACGAGTCTCCTGCACTGCCGAAGTGGTTTGTCTCACTTGCGAGAAGTAATATTACTAGCCGAACTATTCTCACTGTAAAAAACACTGGGCAATGGTTTAAAGGCGGGCCTTGCGGGGTGAGCTCACAATTTGAGAGATCTAGCTTAAACCATTACTTAAATATAAACAATTACTTAGTCTCTTTTAAGGGAGATGTCCGTGGCGTGAATTAAAAAAATATATTCTACGGCTTTACGCAACATCCACGCCTGGCAAGCTGAAAATAAAATTTTTCGGCATTATGAGCGCATATTTTCTCCGGCATATGTATACTCATGTAGGGTATCTTCTTTTTTCTTTCTTTATTTATTTATTTGTCTTTACAGAAGTGGGAGGTGACTAGGGTAAAAGCATTCTGCGAGCAACAATTGTTGCTTCTAACTATATATTCATGGATAGTTTAACTTTGTGTTCGGTGTTTTAGAAGCGATGTTACCGTTGAAATTATCCATGTTACGAGGAACAGGGGGATTTATTGGTGTAGTAAAATGAATAATACCTGTGTTTCAACTAGGGCAGTGAATATTTCCTACGTTTGCAATATACTTCCCCCGCAATACACTTCCTACGTTCGTTTCTGTGTTCTTAGCTTTAAATAGGTTTCCTCTAGATGTACTGGAGACCAATTTTGAGTCCATTGGACCTGTGTCGTTAGAAAGCTTCTATAAGTTTCGTTTCATGTTTAATGAAATTTATTGCATATCACTACCGGAAAATTAAAATGCTGGCATCGTCTGCGTAGAACAGGAATTTGGCGGCACTGGGAAAGTTAACAATGTGATCGACATATCTATTGTACAGTAAGGGCCACAGAAGACCTCGCTCGGGGAACACAGAAAACTGCCTTTAAAAAAGAACAAAACAACCAACCGGTACGCGCTGCTGTAGGTAGGAAAGATGAGACGAAAAAATGGTCGCTATCCCGATCGGAAAAAGTAGATGTCCAGCCAAGCTTTTGTAAGCCACTACAGAAGTTGATGGAGGAGAACATGAAATGCTTCGCGTGTCTCCACGGGGTTGACGCTTGCGCTCGGTAAGTATCACTAGATAACGGTACAGAGTATTGCCACATTTTTGTCCCATTGTGTCGTGCCGCCGCCGTGATCTTTGGTCAGATCGCATTACGCGACATTTCTTTTGCACTGCGACCTGGGCGCCAAGGGCGCCATCAATTTCTTTTTTGTGCGTTTTAGTCGGTAAACTCTGGTGCGCTCAGCATGTCCTCCGTGCTTTGCCGCGTCGCGCCACGGGGTTCGCTCCCAATGCGAATAAACCATAACGCGCACAACAGCATTTCAGAAGCAGAAGTGTGTCCGAACATACGGTTTTGCTGCATGTGCAGTAGTGTTCTCACCAACCACCCGGTCGAAGTTAACGTTGAGCCCGTAGATAAGGCAATCTGATCTCGCAAAACTGATGCACGACAAAATGGCTGCCCTGGCTTACATGCGTGCCTCGGTGGCGGCATTCTATTACCTTATCTACTGACACTACGCATGGCATTTCTGGTGGAAAATTCCGGGCCCTGCGTTGCCTCACTGGTGCGCTCGTCGTCTTGGGCAAAACCTCACACATCTCCACGCCGCGAACGATGCCGAAGGTGCGAAGTACTGGGACGAAAGTTGTGTATTGCCTGTGTGATGAGCGTCATCATCCGTGCGTGCTGATTCACTCTGAGTTTCAAATGATTTTGAGGTTCAGTAAATGCACTGTAAATGACAAGCGACACAGGAAAGACAATTTGCGCACCAGTACTTAGCACCCTCGGCATCGTTCACGGAGTCTTTTGCCGCAATTTATCGTTAGATAGTTTAGGGTTTTTGCTTTATTTTGCGTTCTGTATCCTTTGAAATTCCCGCTCTTTGCTTCTGTAGTTACCGGTGCTCTCCCCAGATGGCGCGAGAAAGGTACTACAGTGTGCCCCGCTCTCGATAGGCGACGTACAATGCTGTGCGCGTGGACAACTCTAGACATCGGAACGGATATAGCAAGGTCCTAAAGTGCTTCTCCCTGAAAACGGCTCTATTTAGTTTTAATGACAATAGGCCTGCCTAGCCTTCAAAGGTGTTCTGCAATAATTATCGTTACCAGAAACACATGGCGGTTGAGAGTCCCATTGTACACATGCGCGTTATCAACCAAATGCGGTTTCAATGCTTGTTTCGTGGTTTAATAAAACTAATTCTCAGCAATACACTTCATGGCTGATTATCCTGACGCATGCTCTCGGTATCTTAGGCCTTGAGGATTGGCGTTTTTGCCCACGGAGATAAAACTGTTAAAGGGCAGAGGTATACAGGTTTACTGATATGTTCGTAATTATAACTTCTTTCTGCGTTAAGAGCTGCGAAAACAGCTGCGTTCCAAAGCGACGCTGAGAGTGATTACATTACTTATACCACATTTACAAAAAGCTAAATACGCGGGAGTAAATTATTTTTTGGCATTGGTTTGAGCAGACAGGAAGTTTAGAGACCGCTGTGTGGTTGTTCCCTCTAGCTCTGCAAACGAAGGGCGCACAGCTATTCCGTTTCATATTTCTTCGCGACGTTAAATCTGTGGTGCTGGCTAAATTTTTAACTGACATGTTACCTTTTTCGAACATTTCTGTTCGCCACTTACTGAGGATTTCCTGTCCTCAGAAACGCTATTCGAAGCCGGTTGTTGTGTCTATTGGGTGTTATCTTTCGGTCATACCGTACACTAACTTATCGTTGCTTTAAAACCTGCGATCCCCGCACGGGGCACCTTGAGTAATCATGGTGACGGTGTTGGCGACACCGCGGATTCCGAGCCCCCCAACATAAGCTGTGTCCAACCGTGGCGAGGTGTTTAAAGGTGAAGGGTAGAAGCCGTAAACGGTGGCCGTCCGAGCCTTGGTCAAGCTCCGGCCGATGGGCTCCCTGCCTGTCTACAAGGCAGGGAGCTCCGGGACCTCTTTGACTGCCACGGTAAGGTCAAAGGAGAAAGTACCTCCGTCTCCCTGCTTCTATACTATGCCGTATGGTATTTTCAAACCCCCCCCCAACCGTGATCGGCCCCCTAAAAGGGGCCGCACCGAAGTATCGTTTCCCCCATTGCCATATTTGACTTTACTAAGCAGATCATTACTCTCGATTTCTTGTCATGGAGTCCCTCAATCCAACCCACCCTCTTGCATCTCAGTCAGTCTTCTTGATCGCCAAGTATCTTGAAGCCATTATAGGAAAATTGTACAAGTGCATAAAACAAAGGTCTGGTGAACTCCTAATCGAAATAAGGGACAAGCAGCAGTCTGCAAAGCTTATAGCTCAGACTAGACTGGCTGATATCGACATCAGGGTCACATCCTTCGGAGCCTCAACAGCTCGCAGGGTGTGATATCCGAGACAGATCTCCTGAACGAAGCGGATGCGGATCTCCTTGCCGGCTTGAAGGATCAGGGCGTCACTGCCGTGAGACGCATCACTATCCGCAGAGACGACAAGGAGATTCCCACCAAGCACGTTATCTTGACTTTTGACGGCGCAGTTATCCCACAACACATTAATGCAGGTTTTATCCGTTGCTCCATCCGTCCGTACATCCCGAACCCGCGGCGCTGTTTTAAGTGCCAGCGGTTAGGGCATGGTACGAACTCTTGCCGTGGCCGAACGACGTGTGCGAAATGCCCGGCGCATGATCATCCAAGTGATAATTGTCCATCCGATACTCTGTCTTGTGTGAACTGCGGCGGGCCGCATGCAGCGCACTCCCGCAAGAGTGAAAAGTTCCAATGGGAAAAAAAATCAACATCAAGGTAACTGAGAACATCACTTTCCCGGAGGCGCGAAAGAGGTTCGCCTTTTTCCCCCTGGGGAGGTATGCTGACGCGGCTCGCCGGTGGGCGGAGCGAAGTCTGGTGTCCACAGGGATTCAGTTCAGCGAGTCTGACCTGGTCCCGCCCCACCCCCCGCTGGGTTGCCTCACGCAGCCCAACCCGGCACCACGCCGCTTGCTGAGGCAGCAGCGGTTGTGGTGCAGACCACTTCTGTGGGGCCGGTGCCGCTCCCACCTCTGCCTTCCCGTCCTCCAGTGCGTTTGTGGGTACTGAGGTGATGGACACCACGGGCCCCGCACCGCCTCCCACCGCCATCGCACCGCCCGTGCCACCTCTGGTGCCTCCGACGGTGGCGGCTCAAATGAAGGGCTCCCGAAAGGCGGGCAAGTCCGGGGGCCCCGGTTCGACGGGCACCCCCCTGACATCTGAGGACGAGATGGACGTCGCGCCGTTCTTGCCTGCAATGCACCGCAAGGATCGGCCTCCGACACCCAAGCCAGCAGCAGAAAGGCCCAAAAAGCCAAATCCTAGAGTAACAGCACCGAAAGACACATGAACACACATACACACAGACTTCAGTAGCTTCTAAATCTCCATAATGGGAATAGAAAATATTACTCAATGGAACTGTAGAGGCCTCATTAAAATCTTGATGATGTCCATGAGATATTGCATTCGAACTAGCCAAGTGTGACGTGTCTTCAGGAGACTCCTTTAAATCCCAATAACACAAATTTCTAAATAGGTAGACGGTATTCCGAAAGGATAGGGTTGGCTGCACACACTCTTCCGGTGGTGTAGCCATAATTGCCCGGAAATCCCTAGCATGCCACCCTATCGCTCTCAACACCGTCCTTGAGGCTGTAGCAATACGCACAATAATTTTTAATAGGTTGATAACGGTATGCTCCATTTACATTCGTCCTGATTATGCGCTTTCAAGCTCTGATTTCGAGGCGCTGGTCGACCAGCTGCCCGAACCGTACATCATAACAGGCGACCTTAATGCACACAACTCTCTTTGGGGCTCCTCCAGAACGAATGCCCGAGGTCGCCTGATAGAGAAATTTTTTACATCTTCAGGAGCATGCCTTTTCAACAAAAAGCAGCCTACATACCATACCTTATGACATAATACATACTCACATCTCGACTTGACTATTGGTTCTGCAATTCTCTTTCTATGTCTTGAGTGGGGCGTGGGCACTGACTCATATGGTAGTGACCACTTCCCCACTTCCCTAACATATATAGGTAAAGGCTCATGCAGTCCATCTTCCCATAACAGGTTTAAAGAATCAAAAGCAAACTGGAGTATATTCACAGAAACATCTAAACTACACCACACAACCATATAACACCTACATGTGGAGGAAGCATCCCAACTCATCACGGCGGACATCCTCGACCCTGCCGAAAAAGTAATTCAAAGGATAAAGCGTTGAGTTGCAAATGCGCCACAAGGCTATTCTCTTCCCACGGTGCTTTGCAGCGAAGCAAGATAAGCTGCCAGGTTTTCTAAACAGGTTTATCCACGGAACGATATGGGTTGTCTGCTGCGGAACGCAAAAAAAAACATTATTGCTAAAGATGCATCCATTGAATAGGAGCCAGCCTAGCAACGGAAGCGTATGCTGCACAGGTAATCTCAGACAAAATAATCCGCCCAGCGTGGGGCTCGAACCCACGACTCTGAGATGAAGAGTCTCATGCCCTACCGACTGAGCTGGCTGAACTCAGTGACTCTCGCTCCTGTTTTGTGTATCACCCAATTTTCCGAACCTCGCAACGCGTTCCATAAAAATAAATGTTAAAAAAGAAACATCTCCCTCGCGAGGGGCACAATGAAATGCAGAGAATTTCCCCGGGGGGCGCGCCTGCAAGTCGCATGGATTAAATATTGGTTGTTGTTGTTGTAATTGTTGTCTTCCAGCGTAGACATTGTCGGTGAAGTCGATGGTGAAACGTGAAACGTGCCGTGAACCCGCTGCCGCGCCTATGACGCAACGTGGAGCGGCTATGACGCAACGTGGCGTGGCTGTGACGCAACACCATCCAAAACAATCCACTTTAATCCAATCCAATCCAAATCCACACCAATCCAATCCAATCCAAGCCAAGCCAAGCCCAGCCAATCCAAGCCAATCCAAGCCAATCCAATCAAATCCAATCCAATGCCCCTCGCGAGAGAGTGTTGTAGCGCCGAAATCGCGCCACCACACGAACGCGTGTTGTTGACGTCACGATCACGCCACAGATGCTAGCGACCGGAGCGCGCGCGAACGACATATGTGGTTTAAGCGCGATCCGACCGCGGCGAGAGAGCGCGATGCGAGCACTTCCACCTGTTCTTACGCGCGAACGGACCGTTGCTCAGCGCGAACCCAACGCGGCAAGAGAGGGTGATGCGCACGTCCCCAGCTGTTGTGCGTCCGAACCAAACGTGGCGAGAGAGCGGTTGCGAGCGCAGAGAAGGCGAGGACGACGCGGGGGATAGGGCGCACCGGTGGCCGACGGTTGAATGAGTCAAGGATATAAGGCGCGTTCGTAACCTTCCTATCTCTGTCGGCTTTGTGGCGCAGTGGGTAGAGCACCATGTACCTTGCGTTCTGCCCGCAGAGTCGTGGGATCGAAACCTGGCGCCGGTAAGTATTATTAAATGCTCTGCATTTAAAAGTCCATTCCCCACGTCTCCAGCGCTCCGCGCAACCAAAGGAGGCCGGGGTGGAATGAGGACTGTAGCCGGGCGCGAGATGCCAGAACAAGGCGCGGGGTGTCCTTCGCCGGTACCCCCACGTCAGATAACGTCATTTCTTTAAACGGGCAAAGGCTTTTGGGAAGCGAGTGCGTCGTGAGGCGAAAAGGGAGAGTTGGCGCACCTTCCTCACTTCTATCAACTCGTACAGTGACACGCGAAAAGTATGGAAACGGATACATAAAATAAAAGGACAAAAGACACACAGCCTGCCCCTGGTTAGTACAACATGGGACACTCTGGAAGACCAGGCTAACACACTCGCACAACAGTTCCAACATGTGTCCAGTTCAGCGCACTAAACCAACAGTTTCATAAAACACAAAACATCCTGTGAGAAGAAGTCCTTGCGAGACAGTAATAAGTCGACCTCATATTATAACACCCCTTCTCACTGCAGGAGCTGAAGATCGCATTTAGTACTTGTAAACCTTCAGCTCCAGGCGCAGACATTATGTACACTATGATTCAACACTTGCACACAGACAAACTTGAAACCCTCCTTCACCTCTACAACAAAATATTGCTGTCGGGGCACCTCCCAGGGTCATGGAGGGAAGCCATCGTAGTGGCCTTTCTGAAAGAGGGGAAGGACCCTTTCTCTCCCGCAAGTTATCGTCCCATCGCCCTCACAAGCTGCCTGTGTAAGCTGTTCGAGAAGATGATCAATAGGAGACTCATGTACTTCTTAGAGTACAATGGCCTTCTCGACAGCTGCCAGGCTGGCTTCAGGGCTGGAAGATCCACCAACGATCAACTGGTTGCGTTGGAATCATATGTAAAAGATGCCTTTATCCAAAATGAGTTTTGCACAACAGTTTTCTTTGATATGGAAAAGGCCTATGACACTGCCTGGCGGTACGGCATCTTGTGTGACCTCATGTCGTTCGGTGTTTCCGGCAACGTTCTGAACACACTTGGTAGCTACATGTCGGAAAGGACCTTTCGAGTGAAGGTTGGCAGTGCCTTTTCGAATGTATACGTGCAGCAAAATGACGTCCCTCAAGGCGGTGTCTTGAGCTGTACACTTTTCATCGTTAAGATGAACTCTCTTCGGAAGGCATTGCCACCAACCATTTCCGGTTCTGTTTATGTAGATGACATTCAAATATCTTTTAAGTCCTGTAACTTTTCAATTTGTGAACGCCAAGTCCAGCTGGGGGTGAACAAACTTGCTGGCTGGGCGACGCACACGGTTTTAAACTGAACCCTGTAAAAAGTACTTGTGTTGTGTTCTCCCGGAAGCGCGGGATTAAGACAGACCCTGAGATCACCCTTTATCACGCTTCTATTCCTATAAAAAAGGAGCACAAGTTTTTAGGTGTCATATTTGATGAAAAACTGACGTTCATCCCACACATCAAACAACTTAAACGTAAATGTCGGAAAACAGCAAACGTTCTCAAAGTCCTCTCCCACCAATCCTATGGTGCAGACAAAGAACTCCTTCTCTGTGTCTTTACCGCCTTAGTCGGGTCTGGGGTAGACTACGGTAGTGTTGTGTATGAGTCGGCATCAAAAACAGCACTAAAAATGCTTGACCCAGTGCTCCACTTGGGACTGGGCCTTGCGTGTGGTGCGTTCCGCACTAGCCCGGCCGAGAGTCTGTACGCTGAAAGCAACAAATGGTGCCTGGAACATCAACGAATGTACATTGATTTATTATACGCTTTTAAGGTCTCATCATTGAAAAACCATCCTTTTAAACCTGTCCTCAATGATACATCTACAACCCAGCCATTCTCACATCATCCATCTTTGTCTTTGCCCTACTCTCTGAGGGCGAGAGAGGAAGCTTCAGGTATTTCCGTTGGTTTTCTAGATGTATGCACATCATCATCATTCTCTGACGTTGTACCACCACGGCAACTGCAGCCTGTTTGTTGTGATGTTTCTTTTATGAAAATAGATAAAAACAGGGTTCCGAGAGCTGCGATTTTGCAGCATTTCTTGTCGCTTCAGGATAAATATAAATGTGCCGAATTCCATAGGGATGCCTCGAAAACTTCAAATACGGTGTCATGTGCCGCTCATGGTCCCAACTTTAATTCTTGCAGAACCATGAATGTACACACCACTATCTTCTCAGCAGAAGCATATGGCATTTTACTCATCGTTGAGACATTCTTAAAAAAAAAAAACAAATTCCACAGTCTGCCATCTTTACAGACTCTTTCAGCTTTGCGCGTGCAATGTCTTGACACAGACCCAGTAAAAACCACATTGCCAAGCTTGCTTTAATGCCATAATGTCTATATATGCTAAGAATTTTTAACTAATCCTGTGCTGGGTTCCAGGCCATGCTGGAATCGCCGGAAATGAGACCGCGGAACAAATGGCCGCCGCTGCTGCACTTTCAAACACAGTGGACATAACAACAATACCGTACACTGACTTCAAGCCACACATAAGACAGCACCTTCGCAAAACATGGCAAGCCGACTGGAGCACACAGACAGACAACAAACTACATGTAATAAAACCACACTTGGGAGAATACACTACTGACTCACACAACAGGCACTTGAAGTTACCTTAGCTAGGTTACGGATAGGCCATACGCATGTAACGCACTCGCACCTGCTGACGGGATCTTCTAGACCCCAGTGCAGCCGGTGCGGAGAGGCCCTATCCCTAGTGCACATCCTAATGACATGCAAGTCACTTGACACAACACGACGCAAACACTTCAGAGAACTGTAGAGACAACATATTCCCCTACACCCATCGTTGTTTCTGGGTGACGATGCCATGGTTTCTGTGAAACGCGTGTTTAAGTATTTGTCAGATGTTAAGTTTTTAAACCTCATTTACTATCATGCATAATCAAATCTGGCCCTATACACCAGCCGTCACCATTATCTTTATTGATCTTACTATGTCCAGTTTAGATGTTTTATACCTACCTTTTGTGGTAATCACTTCTTTTCATTAAATGACTTGTCTGGCGCTCTTTTCCCTCTTCGGCCTTGTGCCATTAAACACCAACCATCATCATCATCATAGAAGCTGCGATAATGTATGGAGAACTGGCAATCTAGTGGTTTGAAAAAATAGACAATGCGTTGCCGTTACTGGGGTAGACAGTGGTCTTAGCGTAAATAGAAGACCAGTCTTTGTTTAAAACCAACACGTGAAATCAATTTTGGCTGTCGGTATTTAACGATGGGAACTGATGTTTTAGTTGCTATTGTTTTTTTGCGAGCGTTTTGTTGCAATAACTAATAAAAATTGGACAGTTAATGCTAATGTCACAGCTTATCGTGCAGTCCAATGGGACTTCGGTGTCTGCATAGAAAATAAAAAGATCAAGCAGACATTGACGAGATCTTGTTACACGCGTACGCGTTGAAATGGCGTTCTATTAGCCGCAAGAGCAAATATGAATAATAATTGCCCGACAACTACCAGTATCCTCCAGAGCTATGACAACTCCCGCCATCTATGTGCCAAGATTTTACGAAGACAGCATGTCTGCCTAGACAGACCGCGACATGGCTACATGTCGTCACCGATGGCAGCCCAGCCACCTGCACATCATTTGCTTACATTACTATTACTAACAAACAAATTATCGCGTAGCCATCGTCATGACCAAATTCGTCGAGCTTCGGCGTGGTGACCCTTTGTCGCGCCGCTCTCTAGGCGTGTAATAAAGATCACAATGCACCCGCACTGAATTCGGTGAAATATCAGGAGCCCCGTAAGTTTCCTTTCAAGTGATAATCATATTGGCACAGGCAATCACACATGCGCAGGCTACCCTATGTGACATCGAAATCCCGCACAAAAGCACAATCTTGTGAATGGTGCCTGATTAATACAGTGTACGTATAATTTTCGTTGCTTCCTCTGGCATCCTCGTGGTTACCTGGCGGGGGGGATACTCAACTCTGCGGAGTACCGCTACCGCTACTGTTTCTGTGGAGTCCTTGCATCAGAAAGGATTACAACCAGGCCCATTTGTTTCCGTTTTAAGTTTGAGTTGTAAATAATATTTTACACAGTATTAGATTACAACCAAATAAATACAGACGAGGCTGCCACAGCCAAATACAGTGGTGGACACTCGTATGACAAATAAATAAATTACAAAGAATAAAAAAAATGACAAACTGGAAAAACGTTTCCTAATTTCTGGCAGTGCCAGTGCACTAACAGCCAGGTAACAGAGGTCCATTAAGGAGCAAGTGCAAGTCAAACACACTAAGTCACTGTAATAAGATATAGAGTAGGATGTAGTACTGTCACAATATTTCTGGAATCGCAATCGAATAAGACAACCAAATTTTAGGGCAAGGAGAAAACCTTAAGGCGACATTGATACTACACTTACACACAAATCAAAACGCAGTAATCTTATCGAGTACAAAAAACACGAAATACCTTTACCCAGATGTGGTTTAGAGGTTTCCTCTTAACTGACTGATAATATAATTTGTGGTTTGTGTCCGACCCATCGAAGAGCCTTTCTGCGATACCTAACGCATGAAATTTTGACCCCTCTCGCTGCAGTCTCCATGTCCCCAGATGCAGCTTTCCGGCGAAACGTTAAAATCATAGTTTAACAAGAGGTCATGGTATACGAAATTTTTGCAATCCTCGAAATGTTTAAACACACTTCATAACTGTCAACATTGTCACCCACCGCGGTGGCTCGCTCGCTAAGACGTTGTGCTTCTAAGCACGAGGTCGCGGGTTCAATTCCCAGCCGCGGCGGCCGGTTTTCTGATGGAGGCGAAAAGCAAACACGCCCGTGTGTACGAGGTTTTGGCGCACGTCAAAGATCCCAAGTTGGTCAAAATTAATCCGGAGCCCTCCACTACAGCGCGCCTCATCGCCTGTGTTGCGTCAGCGCGTTAAACCCCCACTATCATTCAATCAACAATGTTCATGAAAATATAACATTAATCTTGTCGGAGAGCCAACATCAATGCTAAGTCGTATTTGGAGACATCTTTTAAAAACATAAACATATGAATGCTACATTGCGAAAATGCTAGACAAGAAAAAAACTACACACTGAAAGGAAAGCTTTATCCCGAAAACGCGAGAAGTGCGTTCCCCCGTCGCTCGTGCGTCGTGGTAGTATTCCAAGAAGTCCACATTAACAAAATTTCAGTAGATGGCTCGCGAGCTGTGGAACCCGGTAAAATTGCATTGGCTAGCGCAAACATCCACCGTGTTCATCCTGGTAGGAGAAAGACGAGATGAGAAAAGCATGGCAGGTTGGTTGGGGGAGAAACGAAGGGATTCACGTAGCAGCAGCGGCATTACACATTCGTCATTCGAAATTGGCATCGAAGTAAGCACATACGCGGCGATGTATCTTCGTGTGTATCTTTAGTGTGTTTTATATGACTGAGGGTAGTTTTTCTAACTTTTAAAATTATTTCTGTGGGTTCCTGACGTTATCTTAAGTTAGGTTACGTTACGCTACGTAAGAGAGGGCGGGGATGCACCGAAGAAAGTATTTATTGTCGAAACGCCAGTAGAGTTGCTCCAGAGGAGTCCATATAGCACCGTCAGACGGTGCTCGAGACACAGCTTATAAGTTTAATATCTTGGGTGTTGTGTTTATCTTCTTGCTTGCTCACGTATTTCCTTTTTTATCCGTTGAGCGTTCGGTGTGTTGACGCCCGTGCAAGAAATTATTGCACTTACTTGGGTTTATTGGAATTTCATTCACTGTTGGGTAAATATAAGATCCTAGCTGTCATTTTGATACTGTCACTTATATCCGTTTAAATCACAATCATATTATTTAGAGCCTGTCCCTCACACAGGATGGAATTCACTAATGCTGGTTGTTTTTTTTTGTCGTCCCTTTATCTTAAAGATCAGCATAATGGGGTGATTTCTGGTTTATTCCACATTCGTCGTTAGTGTCTGCTTCGGGGTTGCAGCATGCCTCGTTGTAGATTGCAGAAATTCCGGAAAGGCATCTGGTTCAATAGGTGAGATTTAACATGCAGATAGCGTCGTAGCAACACGTAGTGCAAATTCTTAGCAAGCCGGTCTCGCGAGTCACTTTCTTCAAAAGGCTGAAGCTATTGAGCTTTGCGGAAAAATAGTAATCAGCGACGTTTCCAATTTATTCGCGCCATGAAAGGAAATACGCTGGGGCCGTCTCCCCCTCCTTCAGGTGTAGGCAGCAATTCGCTGACTGCACAGGACATGACAGCAGTAGCCAAAGTTGTTGGTGTACCTTTCTTGTATTCTGTGTTATGCGTCACGTAGTGAAAAAATTAATACCTGCTATCTAAGGCTTTGGATCTCAAAGGCTGGCGGACTGCGTAGAAACTGCGGCGACTTCGCTGGCCTTCCGGTTAAACTCATTTTATGGCTATATTTACCTGTGGCGTGAGAATTTAGAGTATTCCATAATTGTGGCCGGAAAATATTTTACGCTGCTTGCTCATGACTGTGCTGATAGGGGCATCCATCAATGCTGGGGCATCGTGATGGGACACTTCACTTTTAATTTACGAGAAAGTCGAGATACCTCCAAACGTTGCGATTATCGCAGATATGTATTTAAAGTAACCTTTCGAGAGTTCCTACATTTAATTCAAAGTTCTTTCCACGCAAATGTACTAAAATCAACCGGTGGCCTGTCTAAAACCGACATACTAAAAAGAAAGCAGATTTTGTGGGGAAATAAACTAGAACAAGTCTGAGCCCGTAATTGTGGTTAGAAGAACATCTAAGGTAGTTAAAATAGGTTCCTAGCCGGTAACCGCAACCTGGCTTTACGGAATGTTTACTTTCGGTTCCCAACATCCCAAGTTCACATATCAGATCAGGAACAAAATGCTCAAAACCGTTGAGCATTCGGTTTAGATGATGTTGACCTATTATTTCGACGGGACCCGAAGGGCGTAACCCGGGTAAGGGTACTGTCCACGCCAGGCATCGTTGGAAGCTCTTTTTGCATACGAGTAAGAAAACAGGTTTTTCTATTCTTCGGCTTTTTGCTGCGAAGGAGTGTATGTCTAAACGTCGCAGTTTTCATTCCGGTGAACCCGCGTTACTCAGGGCCACCCCGGTGTTTTCTTTCGCCGTCAACCTCTCTTTCACAACTGTTATTTCCCGGTGTGTTCACGTTGCAGGTTATTAAGCGTGCACCTGCCGGGAGTAGAGAGAAGAAAGCGGGGCGCGCATGCAAAGATGTAGGTTTCATGACCTCTTTTAGGACATGGCTGTTGTGCTCGTTGGAGGCTTACACGAGGACGTCAAACAGCCCCTACGAACTTTCTGGTGTCTTCTCTGATAGAGCAGATTGGGCTATGTGTTACACAGCCAGTACGATGCATGCGTCGAGGGAGGAAGAGATACAGCCCATTGTTTGTTCGCTGAAATCAAGATCGAGTCCTTCCAAGTTTCATTCAGATAAATAACTAGGAAGTATGCTCAATCGCAAATTACCAACAGAGATGGTTTGTATCGTGCCCTCCGTCGACTGTGTCCAGCTTCACAGGTCATCCGCCTTCACAGAATGAAAGGGAAATAGTTTCTGTTCTTGGTTGAGTTTTTGCTGTTTTTTACTTTTATCAAGTAGGCTGAAAGCAATCTGTCGTACAAAACATATGCTAATGTTGCAATGTTATATAACACGCATAATTCAAGTTCGGCAATTTTTAATAGAAATTAGAACTAAAGACTAAGCAGATTCGGCGAGTACATTCGCCTTCATCAAGTGACCCCCCGACCACCCCGAAAAGAAAATCCTGTCTACGTGCCTGCCATGCGACAGCCTATTGTTGCTGACGATTCCTGCCATAACGTGTGTACGTGGAAGCTTGCTTCCCAATCTCCAGCAGACGAAGTGTACTAAGACCATCTTTGCTTTTAGACGACCACTGACTCTAGCTCTACTAAGGCTTGGATGGACCCGCTTCTTTACTTTCATAAATATATAACTCGCAGATCTGCAGGAGTACGTCGTTGTGCAGGATGCGTCCAACTCTGCAGTACAGGTTAATGGCGTCCAGATTCCATAATCTCTGTGTTACTCGGTGCTGCCAACCAGGACCGCACTCAGGTGTTACATGTCAGCCGATACAGCTGTGTAGCAGCGTGGGTCCGCCGCACCGAGACGACGACGATGACGTAGGCGGAATCACGACGCTCACGCTCACGTGCGCTCGCACTGGAGGAATATACGTAGGTATTAATCTTTATTAGGAAAAGGGATGGTCAGTGGTTTAAGATGGGGGTAGTTCAGGAGGAGGTGCAGGGCTCCTCAGCTTCTAAATTTAGTGGGCTACGCCTGACACTCTCGCAAACTCCCAAAGGGAAGGCAATCTCTTCTTGGCATGACTAGGATTCTTGGGCGTAGTCCACTCTTCGTATGATGGCACCTGTTCGGCGTTTCGGGCTCGGAGTTTACGTAGGCCCCCACAGTCCCACAGGAGGTGTCGAATGACCTGCTTGACTGTGGAGTCTTTCCAGTACGGGGTGGGGCACGGTAGGTCGATGAGAGTGGCCGAACCATTACGTCTGTCCGTGTTACTACGTCCCGCCACTTTAACGTCGGAGAGCCACCTGTACAACACATTCTCGGCAAGGGAGGCCTCTGTTAGGGACTTGTAGGTCAGAACTTGAGCCTTTCTGGGTAAGCCCCCTGGAAGAGGTGCTCATTTTGGGGAGTCATGTCTCACAGGTTTGTCTCCCTTTGTTTTCTCTCTTGTTCGACGAGGCTCGCCGGGTCGACTTCCATCAGTGGTGGCACCGGGTGTTGGGAAGCTGGTAGAGCATTGATTTTTACGTGCACACCATCGCGTGAGAAACCTCGTTTCCGAGGCTAAATGCGTGTCCCGGCACCCAGTCGTTGCATGGCTGGACGTTGTGGTTGTTTTAAATGCAGAGAATTTCAGTAACTCACGATGTCACCCGCGTTGACGTCCGTCGTAGTCCGCACCATCGTTGTCCCCACCCCTCCCTATGCTATATCAAAAAATGCTATCCGGTGCCTGGTTTCGATCCCTCGACCCTGCGGGCGGAACGCAATGTACATGGTGCTCTACCCACTGCGCCACAAAGCCGACACAGAATGGGAGGCTTCGAACGCGCCTTATATCCTTGACTCATTCAAACTACTTCAAGAAACTGCTGATACAACGCATTCCCTACCACCAACTCCCCAAACACTAAAGGTTAACGCAATACACCCACCCCCTATGCGACGCAATTACTCGAGTCCCCCTCGCAGGGAGATGGGACCGCCAAAACCAACGCGTTGTGGACTGCGCAGTAAGGTGCCGGCACGTGCGAGAACCGCTCGCGCTGTTCGTTCCAGGCAGGGTGCGCGCGAGCACTGCGAAGGCGGGAAATTTGAACTGCTTTGGACAAACCTCCGTTCAATTCATCAAAAGAGAAATGAGACAGGCAGGCGAAGAGCGTGATGGGTAGTAGCAGTAAGCGGATAACGGTGCCACAGGCCGTTATGGCGAATCACTGCTCTGCATTTACGACAGCTTTCACGTTGAGTGGAACGGCTTTAATTTTTTTTTAATGTTCTGCACTCCTTCTAAATGAGGCGGCACACTGAACCATCGATGCTTGTCCTTGAAGCCGTTTGATGGCTTTTGTGTTGTCGCAGATTATGGTGATTTTCTGTCGTGCCGTGCACAGTAAGCGCTTTGTCGCGGTGAGTACCACGATTGTCGCCATCGACAAGGCATGGAGCTCTACTTATATGCTAGTAAGTTCGCGATATTTGTAGCCCTGCGACCCTCTGTATGACCCAAAGTGTGTGACAGTAGTTGCCTGGAGGTCGGGGTCATTGTTCCTGCGTGCACGAGCCTCCCGTTCCTTTGTGTGACTCTCCTTATTTCCGGTTCATGGCAGTGGTTTTGGCCGAGTAACGAGCGTGTCTTCCTCCCACGGTGGTTTCATAAGCGATCGGGGGTAGCTCGGGACGGACCCATTCATCAGCAGTCTCAGCGTACCTAGTTAAGTGGGCAGCAGCTGCACTACCCAGTCATATCATGCAGCCGTAGAAGGTAATGTTCCATAGAGGTTGATTCCAGTGGTTTTGAACGGTGGAGATGGGCAAGGAGGTGGCTTCAGTAGTCCGGGAGGAGCGGACGTCGAGCACGGGCACTGCTGGCATGACACACATGACGCAATGTAGCGGGCACCCCATAGGGCAAGCCTGGCTAAAAGAAGAGGCTGCGGAAACCCAAGTGGCTGACAGTGGCATCGTCGTGTAGGGCTTCCAGTGTCTTCTGACGAAGAGGGCCCAGCACAACGGGAACCTGCAGACTAAAGAATGGTGATTCGAAAGCTGAAGAACTCGGTCTGAAAGTCGAAATCGCTGAAGCTGGTGTCGGCAGCGGCTGTTCACAGGTTGTTCGTAACTGGTTAGATGACCAATTATTCCACGGCACTAAGTTTGTGACCGTTGATTTGCCAAATCGGAAAGGTTGGCAAGGACCATCTCGCTGACAGGGGCAAGAGTGAAGGTTGCGTCCTTTGACGCGGCAGAAAATCTTTGAGAGGATCCCAGCGGGCACCGCGACAGCGCACCCGCATCAATGTGCTTTTTGCATGATATCTAGGTGACCGTAAGGTCATGTTCATCCAGCTGAATAATCCAGTGTCTGAGGCGTCTTGAGAGATTTTTTAGAGATTCCAACCAACACAGGGCGTGGTGGTTGGTCAGCACTGTAAAGTGACGGCCGCGGAGGTATGGTCTATATTTTCGCACCGCCCACACAAAAGTGAGGCACTCTTGCTCTGAGATAGTGTAGTCCTTCTCAGCGTCACTGATAGATCAGCGTCACTGAGAGACCCCGACAACTGCGTACAGTCTTTTGCTGAAGCTCTCGGGGAAAGTCGATGACCGCACAAATCTTGTCAGGATCCGGCCGAATTCCGTCGTTTCTCACTACATGCCCCAGCACCTTAATCTCTCGAGTAGCGAAATGACACTTCTTAGTGTTAGGCTGGAGGCCTGCATTCTAAAGACACGAGAGCACTTTGCCAAGGCGCCTCAGGTGCTCAGCAAACTCGAGGAAAATATAACAATGTCTTTGAGGTAACATAACCAGGATTTGTCTTTGAGGTAACATAAGCAGGATTATCACCTGAGCTCTCGGAGAACAGTGTCAATCGTTCTTTCGAACGTAGCCGGGGCGTTGCAAAGCCCAAATGACAGCACGTTGAACTCGTACAAACCATTGGGAGTGGCGAAAGCGGTCTATTATTTATCATCCTCGCTACTCACTCTTAAACATTTGAAGCTGTAGCTTGGGGAGCATTATCGAGTTTCCATGACGATGAAAAAAAATTACATTTATGAAAACAATTACAAAAATTATTGCTAGCCCACGAGGCACGTTAGGTGTCGGCGCCTGAGGACATCTTACACTCCATAATATTTCCTCCTGAGCCTTCAGATTACCAAGCATGCCATTGGCAGTAGTTTTGTATTTCCCATGTCCATCGTGTACACAGATTCCGCAGACGTTGCACAGGCACTGTCATCAGGAAGGTCATCTAACACTACGTGATCAATGCTTTTTTCAACGTACTAATGACTGCATATGCCTCAAATATTCAAATAACTGTATACGGGGTACCAGGGCACTGTGGAATCCCTGGCAATGAGACCGCCGATCAAATGGCTGGCGCTGCGGCTCTCAGCACTGCAGTTGACATTACAACAGTACCTTACACTGACCTAAAGACACACATCACACGACAGCTTCGTAACACATAGCAATTACACTCTAGTCAACAAACAGACAACAAACTAAATGCAGTAAAACCACAGTTGGGACGCTACACAACTAACTCAACAGATACACTGATGTCACCCTGGCTAGGCTGCGGATCGGCCACACATGTAACGCACTCCCACCTGCTCACTGGAACTTCGGAACCCATGAGTAGCACGAGTGGAAAAGGCCTATCCATAGTCCACATAATCATCGCATGCAAGGCACTTGACAGAAAACTACACAAACAATTCCCTGAATTATACAGATGACACATTCCACTGCACCCATCATGCGTTTTAGCCAAAGAACCAATGTTTTTTAGTCAATGTATTTGTAAGGTTTAGCTGATGTAAAAATTCTGCATCTCTTGTCATCGTATCTTCAACATATCCCATCTCATCCTCAAAAATACTTATCTTCAACATACATTGCCCTCTATGCTTACTAACGGCCCTAAAAAGTTTTGGGGCGTTATTAATCCCCCAGAGCGTAACACTATACAGCTAGTCGATTCCAGTTGCCTTTCTATACCGAATGTTGATGGTCCATCCGTACTTAAGTGTTTTTTCTTATAATTTTGTAACCCCTTCTCGCGATTTACCTACTTGTGAGAGCGAATATCAGTACCCGCCATAGAACCCTGTCATAATTTATCCACAAGGTATTGCGAAAATTATTGAATCATTGGAAGTGTCATCAAATCCGGGCTCCGAACTTATCACTGCAAAAGTTCTTAAGAACACTGTATTGCAGTCCTCGGTTATTTTGGCTCATATTTTTCAGCAGTCACTACACAGACACACGGTCCCTACTGACTCGAAGGTCGGGAAGGTGGTGCCCATCCACAAGTCCGGTAAAAACGACTCGCCTAACAATTAGCGACCCATATCGCTAACCGGCATCTCGTGTAAAATCTTAGAACATATCTTGTACTCTCACTTAGAAACTTTTCTTGAAACAAATTCTTTTTTCTCGTCTTATCAGCAGGGTTTCAGGAAGTCTTTCTCTTGCGAAACGCCGTTACTCTGCTTCACTCCTAAACTTAATACCATTATGTACCGTGGTACATGCGCAGATTGCCTTTTTCTTTACTTTTCAAAAGGGTTCGATAAAGTGTGCCATAAATCCCTTCTCTTCAAACTTAACCAACTTAACATAGACGCAAACACTTTTTTGTGGATAGAACAATTTCTTCTGAACCGGTCACAGTACGTAACGTGTAATGACAAATAACCATCTTCTAGCCCTGTTCACTCTGGCATGCCTCAAGGCTCGGTATTTGGCCCCCTTCTCTTCGTTAATTTACATTAATGATCTACCTGATTGTGTCTCTTCTAGTATTAACCTATTTGCCGATGATTGCGTTATTGTTCTCGAATAGTCAACGATAACGACACTAGCATACTTCAGAGTGATATTGACGCGGTATGTGCATGGTGTAGGAAGTGGCACATGGAACTAAACACTACTAATAGAAAAGCTATGCGTGTCTCACAGATTTCGTCTTCTCCAGGCATTTATCATCTCAACAATGTCCCGCTCGAAGCCGTAACGTCATGTCACTACTTAGGGGTTCACATAACGTCGTCGCTTTCATGGTCATTGCATATTGAACAAATAATTAACAACCCCAACTGCATGCTTGGATACCTTCGCCGTAACTTTTTATCTGCTCGCATTTCCCTTAAGACACTTTTGTACACACCCTCGGTAAGATCTAAATTAAAATACGTAGCACCAGTATGGGATCCTGGCACTAAAATCTTAATCAAATCTCGCGAACTCATTCAAACCAACGCTGCGGGATATATTACAGGCAATTACATAGAGCATCCAGCGTAACATTCTTGAAAAATACCTTGCATTTTCCCCAGCTCGCCCATCGTCGTCAGTATTTCGTCTTTGTTTATTTCATAGAATATACTATCACAATCCGTACTTGCGTTTCATCTTGGTTTCTGCGCCTTCATATGTTTGTGCCCGCATTTATCACCGTCATAAAGTTGCTACCATGTCCTGTCGCACAAAATCTTTTTCTCAGTCTTTCATGCCTCGCAGAGCATATGACGGCAACCAACTTCCCGGGCCAATCGCCGCCATTGAAAGCCATCAACAGTTTCGCATAACTTTAGCTAACATTGTTACTTTAGAAAGCTCATAGACCTGTTATACACTACCTTTTTGCTGCATTGTAATATTTGTTCCTTTGTGTCTGTAACCCACTCCCCTCTGTAATATCTCTGGCCATGATGGTAAAATAAATGAAGTCAAATTGAACGTGTAATCATCCTGGCCCTATACACCAGCCATCTCCATTGTCTTTTCTTTTGTGTCACTTTTACTTTTACTCGCATGTTTTAGCATTTACGGTCTCATCAAAAATTTAGTAATTTCTTCTCTAGCGCTCTTTGCCCTTGTTGGCCTCGCGCCATTAAGCAGAAACCATCATCCTCCTCATCATCATCAATATTTTGATAACGTCGTATCCGTCACCGAAATGACGCCAGCACAACGATTAGAGAAAAAACGCCAGAAAAAGTTCATTTACGCGAATGGTGCTGCCCTCTAGGAGTGGTGTAGGAAAGTAGTGCAATATGATGCTAACAAGCACCGACAGTCGGCGTAGACTGCATAGTAGCGACGCCGACGGGCGAATGGCGCGAAGAACGACTGATGTGATGCAAAGACTAAAAATCCTACCTCTCGCGTTCCACATCCTGAGCTCTTCGTAACGCAACCGTCTACCGTACGCACCACGGAGCAGCACCGAAGTTGTCTCACTTTTCCTGAAGCAACCCGCTAGCAGGACGTGGCTCGCCAACCCCACCGGCAAGACAGCCGCCATCCCGCACATCATGCTGCTTTCGCTGCAGATTTCGCTGCACATTTTACTTGCGTGCTTTACCGATTCCAAATGCAAAGGAATCAACGACAGGTTTTCATAGAATTTTATCTCTCCGCACATGCTGCATCAAATCTACGACCACAACTTCGGTTTCCGTCAGCGCTAGAACCACCTTGTCACCCCTTGAATTAGTATGAGCACTCGGAGATGCCACGTTTCGTCACCATGAAGGTGGGTCCATGCTTGCCGGAGTTTTGACTAACACGCCCTCTGCACCGGCATTTTCCGCTCGCCGCCGATCCTCCGGTGGCAATGCCTACCTCAGATGATGATACCGAGCACTGGAGAATGGTCTATCGCTCTCGTCGATGCAGCGCAGAATTACAGACTGTTGTGTTGAGACCATGCAACCTATCCCTGAAGCATGCCAACCAGTCGCAGTATGCCCGGCCATAACAGCGGGCGCCAACCTAACACTTACTGAGCTTCAAGATAACCGGACAAAAACTTCATATCTCTCCCCCCATTCAGAATGTCAGCGCTCACCAAGCTTCGTGGACTCCAATCCTTACGCATTCAAGACACCGACATTCCCCTTCGTGCGTACCTTGCTGCTTCCACAGATTCTTGCCATGAAGTGATCCAATGCGTGGAAGCCAACACACCTCTTAAAGAACTCGCAGCTCACCTGATCAGCATGGGCGCTTCCATCATCTCAGCAAGCATGATGGGCACACGGAAACTGCCCTCATTACCATCCCACGCTACGGGATTTACCATCAGGCTGAATTCAGGCTTTACCCTCAAAAACTAAAAGTCCAGTTCTGCTCTCGCTGCCACAGCATCGGCCCATGAGGGGAAGTCTTTCCCTTGCCTCCGCCCACCGTGCTCTGCCCAATCTGCTCCCGGGATATCGCCGACCTCGTAGTGGATCAGGAACACGACCATGTTGCAAAGTGATACATCTTCCGGGGAGCTCACTCTTGTTCAACCTCCTCTTGTTCAAACGGGCCAAGGCTTTTGGGAAGCGAGTGCGTCGTGAGGCGAAAAGGGAGAGTTGGCGCACCTTCCTCACTTCCATCAATTCATACACTGATACACACAAAGTCTGGACACGAATACGAAAACTAAAAGGACAACAGACACACAGCCTGCCCCTGGTTAGTACAACAGGGGACACACTGGAAGACCAGGCTAACACACTTGCACAACACTTCGAACACGTGTCCAGTTCAGCACACTACACAAACACTTTCATGAAACACAAAACATCTGTAGAAAAGAAGTCCCTGCGTGATAACAACAACTCGCACACTTCTTACAATTCTTGTTTTTCAATTCATGAGCTGAAGGTTGCTCTGAGCACATGTAAGACGTCAGCTCCAGGTGCAGACAAAATCACATACACCATGATACAACACCTACACCCAGACACTCTTGAAACACTCTTACACCTATACAATAAATATGGCTTTCGGGGCACATTCCTCGCTCTTGGAGGGAGGCCATAGTAGTGGCTGTCCTAAAGGAAGGGAAGGACCCTTCCTCTCCTGCCAGTTATCGCCCCATTGCCCTGACAAGCTGCCTGTGTAAGCTCTTCGAGAAGATGATAAACAGGAGACTTGTGTACTTCTTAGAGTACAATGGTCTTCTCGAGAGTTGCCAGGCGGGCTTCAGGGCGGGGCGATCTACCAACGATCAACTCGTTGCGTTAGAGTCTTATATCAAAGATGCTTTCCTCCACAAGCAGTACTGCATGACGGTCTTCTTTGATCTTGAAAGGCGTATGACACTGCTTGGCGGTACGGCATCCTCAGCGATTTGAAGTCCTTTGGCATGTCGGGTAACATGATGAATACGCTTGTTAGTTACCTGTCTGAAAGAACGTTTCGCGTGCGAGTTGGAGCTGCACTCTCTAGGGTTCATGTGCAGGAAACGGCGTGCCGCAGGGTGGTGTTTTGAGTTGCACTTTGTTTATTGTAAAAATGAATTCTCTTCAGAAGGCACTGCCACCATCGATCTCCTGTTCAATCTATGTAGACGATATTCAACTGTCCTTCAAATCGTGTAACTTGTCTATCTGCGAGCGCCAAGTGCAGCTTGGTGTGAACAAGCTAGCCGTCTGGGCAGATCGCAACGGTTTTAAATTAATCCAGGAAAGTGCACTTGTGTTCTGTTTTCTAAGAGGCGTGGCATGCGGCCGGATCCAGACATTCGACTCCACGGTGCCTCTATTCCTGTCCAAAAGGAACACAAGTTTTTAGGTATAATCTTTGACGAAAAGCTCACATTCATCCCACACATAAAACAACTAAAACATAAATGCTTAAAAACAATGAATATCCTGAAGGTTCTCTCGCACATCTCTTTTGGTGCTGACAAACAACTTCTGTTGCGTGTTTTTACCAGCTTGATAGGTTCACGATTGGACTATGGCAGCGTTGTCTATGGGTCAGCCACTAAAACATCCCTCAGAATGCTGGACCCTGTGCTTCATCTAGGGCTCCGCTTGTCCTGTGGTGCCTTTCGGACTAGTCCAGTCGAAAGCCTGTATGTAGAGTGCAACAAATGGAACCTGCAACGTCAGCGAGCATACACAGACCTCCTTTATGCTTTTAAAATTCATCCATGCCTCACCATCCTTTAAATCAGTTTTTCATGATACCTCCATGACTGAACTCCTTTTAAATCGACCATCTTTCTCTGCGCCCTTCTCTTACAGAGTTAGAGAGGAAGCGTCAGAGCTTGCTGTCTCCTTTTTAGATACCATCCAAAGTTCTGTAACAGATCTCATAGCACCATGGCATCTCCGCCCTGTCTCATGCGACACATCATTCACACATGTAGATAAAAACCGAGCACCCACATGTGCAATTCTGCAGCATTTCTTGTATTTGCAGCAGAAGTATGAGTGCTCTGAATTTTATACGGATGCCTCTAAGACTTCCACCTCTGTGTCCTGCGCGGCGCATGGGCCCGGCCTTAGTGTCACCAAAACTCTGAATAGTCATACTAGTATATTTACGGCAGAGGCTTACGGTGTACTTCTTGTTGTCAATCATATACTTCAAAGCCACATCCCACAATCCATTATCTATACAGATTCCCTCAGTGTTGTGCGGGCACTGTCCTCAACAAAGCCTTCGAAAAACCATGTTGTCAATCTGATCGTCAAGGGTATTATGTCTGTGCATGTACGCAAGTTTGAACTGGTTCTTTGCTGGGTCCCTGGCCACTGTGGTATAGCCGGAATGAAGCAGCGGACCGAATGGCTGCTGCTGCTACACTCACGAATACAGTAGACATAAACCACATTACCCTACACCGACGTGAAACCACACATCAGACAACAACTTCGCAAAACATGGCAAACACCTGGAGTGAACAAACAGACAACAAGTTACACGTAATAAAACCACACTTGGGACCATACACCACCGACACACGTAATAGATACACTGAAGTCGCCTTGGCTAGATTACGGATAGGGCACACTCATGCAACGCACTCGCACCTTCTCACGGGGTCTCCAAGACCTCTGTGCAGCAGGTGCGGAGAGGCCCTATCCGTGATCCACATCCTCATACAATGTAAGGCACTCGACATTACACGACGAAAACACTTCCCACAACTACACACACGACATATTCCACCACACCCGTCATACTTCTTAGGAGATGAAGCCATGTTCTCTGTTCAGCGAACCTTAAGGTTCCTATCTGAAGTTCATTTCTTAGAACTCATCTCTTATCACCCATAGTTTTACCCCTGGTCCTATACACCAGCCACCTTATTTAATTTTTAACCACTCTTGTTCTTCACCCTGGCCCTTTACACCAGCCGTGCTCATTGTTTTTAACTGATTTTATTTCGTGTTCTCTCCTATCAAATCACTTTGTGTTTGGCGCTCTTTGCCCATGTCGGCCTTGCGCCAATAAAATCAATCCATCATCATCATCATCATGTCCAGACCAGGATCAACTATCCCCGTCACAAAGAAAACAGCGCTCCCAGTCCCGACATCGACAACGGCCCCGTTCCCAGCAGCACACGGCTCCCGATCCAGCTGAAACAATTGGCCTCCATCATCTCGTCGCCGCGTCACTTCATCCAGCATGTCCGAGTACGCTTACCAGGTGATGCTCAAGCACAACAGGGGAAGGTGAGCCAGCAGTCTTTTGTAGGAGCACATGCCAGCCCTGCACCTTACCCTGCCACGCGTATCACGTCATACCCCACATATCGTAACGCTCTAACCCCGCCAGCTCTTTCCACCTGCTGTACAGTACCAGCCCCATCCACCGCCCAAAGACAATTCTTGAGCTTTAGGCCCTCATGGTAAATCTTTCTTCGCATTTCCGTCGCCTCCTCGCCACCATCGAGGAGGCCCTCGACCACCGGCCCTGTCATAAACGCGGCACACCCAACTAAGACAACCCCCTCCACTATGTTCCCGATGGGTTAGTTTCAGCTCAGACACCGAAGATCAATTAAAATGCTGTCTCATCCTCAACTATATGGCAGTGGAACTGTCGAGGCGTCCATTGCAAACTATTCTCTCTCAAAGCTCTCCTTTCATTACAAATGCCTCAGCCGGACTTCAATCTTCTTCAAGAAGCTTTCCGCCTCCCAAAAATCCTTGCTACGATAAACGTCACACAGGCGTAGCTGCGATCCCGCCACCCCCAATCTCATCACCCTTACTTCTAAACGCCTCATCTACGTTCCCATACACCTAACTTCCTACACTACCCCACTATTTCATGCCCATGGCAGCCACATTACACCAGGCCTAAATTCTGTCCATACCATAAAAATAATCAACGTCTATCCACGCCCAAGGAAACCGCTGCCCTTTTAGTCACCCTACTTTGCCCGCTCTCCCCCAATTCTCAGGTTAAGCTGGTGTTAGGGAACTTCAATTGCCCCCACTCCCTTTGGGCGCATACTAAGACCCGCTCAACATGCCGAACCTTGGCCACATCAATAAGTCAGAGCCTTTTTTGTCTCCTGAACACATCCCGCCTTCCCAACCGCATCGCAACTCGGTCGAACGTGTCACCTCACCAGACTTTTCATTCTTCCAGGACACAGGTAACCCTTCGTGGTCTCACCTCCACGAAAATCTCGGAAGCAACCAATCCATTGTTGAAATCCGTCTACCATTTATGCGGGCCAAACCTTGCCCGTGATCCCGCGTGGCCCTTCATGGCTCGAATCGTTTCCTCTTGGGGGGTCTCCCCACCATTGATCCAACTAATCCCGACGCCTGGCTTCGTGTCCTCATCCGCAATTACGATCGGCACAACAAATATGTCGCCCCGACAGCCGAAGACCCTTTCACTAGTGCACATTTGTGACGCGCGCCACTCACTCATTCGCCGCTGGCGACGGAACGAAGCCAACCGTCGGCTTTGCCATCGAATGAACCCCCTCACACAAGAAGCTCAGACCGAAGCCGATCAGTTAGCGCGCTGGAACTGGTGTACATTCTGTGACTCTCTCTATCCAGCAATGAAGACAAAACGGGCTTGTTTCCTCCTCCACCCGCTCATTTAACCTTCCTCACCGGTCCACTTTGTTTCCCGCATCCTGGTCTCGACAAAGCAACATCTTAACACTGTAGCATACGACCTGCGCTTACTCATGTACCCCACTAGCATACAAATTCTTGCTTTTGCGCTTTCATCCCGAGCCTTCCCTCGGTGCCCCCTTGACTAGCCATTTGCAGTAACTGAATAGCACCGAGCGTTCAACAGCTTTCGTCGCAATACAACGCCCGGGGAAAATCGAACAACTTATAAACGGCTCCGCAACCTTGCCTACAACGCACTTTAAGAGTTCCTGGCCCCCTTTAATAACATTTGCTAAGCAGCGAACTGCTAGGGTCTTGAAAACATGGCAAAATTATTTTGATCCAGACACCAGGCAAACCACACACTCTTCCAAGTCTTCGCCCTATCTCTCTTACGGTATGCGTTGGTAAATTGCTCGAGCGTATGGCATTGACGCGCCTTGAATGGCACCTTTCTCACACCCCTGCCCTATATTTTACCAAAACCAGATTCCGGCATTATATGTCCACAAAAAATACCCTTCTTCATATTTACCACGAAGTTTACAGCTTTTGTGGCTCCTCTCAGCTCCCTGGCGTCCTTGCTTTCGACATTCATAAGGCATTTGAAAACATTCAGCACACTGCCATCCTCGCTACCTTTGCTGAAACTAACTACGGATCTTGAACGTATCCGTACATCAGCTTTTTCTTCTCTATTCCTACTGCTTCTTTCTTTATCTCGGGATTTACCTCTTTCTTTATCCCGGGATTTACCTCCCCCTTCTATCTATCAGCTGGTAACCTTCGAGGCTAGAGGATATTTACCACGGGTCTACAGCTACCATCGTCCTCCTAAAGAGAGCACTAAAATACCTATAAGGAACGGCGTCAGACAAGGAGAAACAATCTCTCCGACGTTATTCACAGCATGTTTGCGAGAAGTATTCAGAAGATTGCATAAGGAACAGGTGGGAGTAAGGGTTAATGGAGAAATACCCCAGTAGCCTCAGATTTGCTGATAACGTTGCCTTGTGAAGTAACGCAGGGGACGAATTGCAAAGCTTGCTCACCGCACTGGACAAACAGAGTAGAACTGTGGGTTTAAAAATTAATATATGGAAAACTAAAGTAAGGATCAACAACCCGTGTCAGCACAGCGGTTTGAAATAGCTGGCGAGGCAGTGGAAGGGGTGAGCGAATATATCTACTTAGGCCACGTTGTGACCACGGATCCCAACCATGAGCCAGAGACACTTCGAAGGATTAGAAATGGGCGGAGTGCATTCGGCAGGCATTTCCAGATAATGAATGGTAGCCGGCTATTGTCTCTGAAGAAGAACGTGTATGACAGCTGCATGTTACCGGTACTCACCCATTGGACAGAAAGTGGGAGGCTCGCTAAGATGGTTCAGCTTAAATTGAGAACGACTCAGTGGGCAATGGAGCGGAAAACGATAGGTGTAACGTTAGAGGGACAAGAATAGAGCGGAGAAGGTCAGAGAACAAACTGGTCAGAAGGACGCATTAGTAAGAATTAAGAACAATTGGAAGTGAACAGAGCATGTAATGCGAAAGAAAAATATGCGTTGATTATTATGCGTAACAGAGTGGATCTATACGGAAGGCAAGCGTGGCAGGGCGTCCCAGAAAGTTGTACGGTCAGATAAGCTCAAGACCTTTCGGTGGTAAAATGGTCGCAGTTAGCACAGGAACACGATAATTGGAGAATAATGGGAGAGGCCTTTGCCCTGCAGTGGTCGTACATAGGCTGCTACTGCTGCTGATGATGATGACCCCTCAAGGCTCAATCTTGTCGCCCACTCTTTTAAATTTCGCTTTAGCTTCGCTTCCTCCACTATTAGATGCCATCCCCTTTCTCTCCTTATAAATATACGCGGACGACACCACGCTCTGGTCAACCAATGGCAGCCGAGGGCAACAGGAAGACAGTCTTCAGCAAGCATGTGATGACATCCAGGGGTACGTCACATGTGTCGGCCTCTCTATTTCCCCTTCAAAATCCGCTCTCCGCGGAGTAACAAGCGCGGGTGGCACTGGACCACTTTCTTTCCCAAGTGCAAATTTTTGGCTAACACATTCCGGATCTTCAATTTCAGCTTACCTTATGTGGGGATCTCTGCACCTACTCTGCGGACATTCCATAATTAGATAACTCAGATTTCCCGTCTCCTCCGCCGGGTCGCCAACCGACGAGCTGGACTGCACGAACATCACCTGCTCCGCATCATCGATGTTTTTTTTATGTCCCGGATACTGTTTACTATTCCGTATTTTCCACCCTCGCCAACTCATCTCTCGTTCCCGAGGCCTCCCTGCGTACACGTTGCCGCATCGCTGAGGGCGTACCCTCCTACGCTCCCCGAGCCACCCTTCTGGAACTCAGGATGTACAATACGCTCGAAGAGTGCATCCCTGTGCCATCCTCAGGCCGAACTCAAACGCCTGCCGACTTCTGCCAAAGCCCTGCTATTCTTAACACACTTAACTACCCCACTTCATAACTACCCACCGCGGTTCTCGCTGTTTCCAATTTCACGGCCAACGCGTATCACGCACCCTGTAACCCCCCCCCCCCCCACAATTTCCGTCTAACTCCTCAGGCTGCGTGCCTCATGCGGCAGGCTCAATCCTCTTGACTCCACTCCCATCACATTTTTTCACCGCATCTATCGGCGCTCTGGCCATCCTTCCCATCCCCAGTTGTTCTTGCCACCCATCCATCCCTCATTATTATTTGGAGTGCGCCCTGCCATCTCTTGCCCCGTACCTCGCCGGCATCACTTCCTGAGGGCTCTGGCTCTCTCCCCCGTTGACAATTAGCATCCAGGCTGCCCAGGAAGCTCCCTAGGAACATATGCACCAAATCCACACGGGCATCCTTCACTACTACGTGTACCCGGTGAATTGAACACTCTAATTAGGACCTGGACTCAGGTCCTCCGCAATGATAAAGTTTGTTCTCTCTCTCACTAATGTTTGCGTTATAATTATTCTCATTGTAATCAGCACAAATCAGCCTTTTCAATAAAACAGAGCGGTACTTTGTCTCCGCGCCCACTTTGAATACCTCTATTTAAGAGCCTGCAACACTTTCAAAAAACGCGTTCACGCGTTCAAAAAACGCAGTCACTGTTCAAGCTCTAGTTATCGCCAACATAGATCGGAACAGCTTGATTGATAGTAACAGCAGTAACTCGGGGGACGCGTAACTCGGGGCACCAATTGTAATGCATGCTTTCTGCACTGGACGAACAGAGTAGAACCGTGAGCCTGAAAATTAATATGCAGACCTAATGTAATAATCAATATCCTCGCGGCAGTATAGCGGTTTGAGATAGGTGGTGAGGCCGTGGAAGTGGTAAGCAAATATATCAACTTAAGCAAAGTTGTGACGCCGGATCCCAACCATGAGGCAGGCATAATTAAAAGTATAAGAATGGGGGGAGTGCATTCGGCAGGAATTCTCAGACGATGAATGGCAGCCTACCATTGTCGCTGAAGAAGAACGTGTATGACAGCTGCATCTTACCGGTACTCACCTACGGGACAGAAACTTGGAGCCTCACTAGCAGGGTTCGACTTAAGAAGAAGAAGAAACATATTTATTTGGGAGCGGAGTTAGTTGACGATGGTGGCCGACGTTTCTGGAGGTGACCGCGACCGCCCGGGGCGACCAGTGAAGCTTGAGCTTCTTGGTCTGGGCAACGCAGCGCCTCCTCTCACTGCTCACATGTGGTTATTTTCGGGTAGGGATCTCTGTGGCATCCCCACATAAGGTGCTGAATGGAGCCGAGATACTGGCAGGCCGTTCAGCCAGGTGAAAGGTATAGGGCTGGCTGAATAAGTTGTAATTTAGCGCGATTGGGAAATGTGTTGGTCTGTAAAGACGCCATGTGTGTTCTTGCTGGATTGTAAGTAGTGTGTGCGCAGGTGGATATACACGGCGGGGGAGGCGGTAATGGGTGGTAATGTCGTTGTATGTGATCATCCAGTCTGTAGCGGATCTGGCGCCATGGTAGGGTACGTGCTGGGCCCGGCTCGGATGGTTCTTAAATTGAGGAAGTCTCAGCGGGCAATGTAACGGCAGATGATAGGTGCAACATCAAGGGACAAGAAGAGAGCGGAGTGGATCAGGGAACAAACGCGTTAAGGAAATTTTAGTAGAAATTAAGAAATGGACGTGGGCAGGGCATGTAATGTGAAGGCAAAATAACCGTTGGTCATTAAGGGTAACAGAGTGGATCCCTAGAGAATGCAAGCGTGGCAGGGGGTTACAGAAAGTTAGATGGGCAGATGAGATCAAGAAGTTCGCGGGTATATATTGGTCGCAGTTAGCGCAGGACGGGGGTAATTCGACTTTAATGGTAGAGGCCTTTGCCCTTCAGTGGGTTTAGACAGGTTGGTGATGATGATAATGATGATGAATACTGATTGGAAATAACGTTAGCAATCCTACACACACATCGAACTACGTATATTTTACGAATATGAACGCCACCAGGGACAGATTATGTGGAGATCAAAAGAATCCAACGAACGCTCTAGACTATTTTTTTCAGGGAAGAGCGAACGTAATCCATACATCCCTAAGTGCTACTCTGGTGCTCATCTATAACGAGTGCAACATGTATAACGCTTTACACTTGAGTCTTCAAATAGTCATATACGATACTTCGTTTAAGATGTGAAAAAAGAAATTTACTCACATGGACGAACATAATGTGTTGCACTAAACACCGCATCGAAAGGTACAATACATACGCGTTTGATGAGTGCTGATTCAATATTACTGTATCAGTGGGGGAAAAGATGTCCAGAACACATTTTCGGGACTTAGAATTGCGCTTTTTTTAACTCAGCAAGAATTGCAAGAATGTTCCGACAATAAATTGAAGACCGCTATCCGGAAATTCCTACTAACGGAGCTCGGTGTGGCTCTGTACGCCCCAAACTATCTGCTTGGCGACGTGGCTTTCCCCAATACGTTTGAGGAGAAAGTAGTTGCGCAAATCGCTGCCCAACAGCACAGGCTCATGATGTAAATCCAAGGGCACACCATCGTGGCTGATATAGGGTTGCGACACCTCACTTATTTCCTCTGGTAAAAGAAACTCCACCATGGGACACAATTTATAGGATAACGGTCCAACCCATCCCGCGTCACATGGACCCGTCTTGAGACTCCGGCAGGCACCGAAGTGGAGCCATGCATCTTTACATCCCATCACATGACAGATATTACACCGATGGAACATTTCCCGACAACATATTCCCAACTATCGGGGTAGGCCCACGTGACGATATCATCCGTCCACATTGTAATGTATCTTCATCTGCAGCTGCTGAAATTCAAGCCATTGCCGACTCGATTATGCTGCCAACCTATTGAACTGACCAAATTACCATCCGCAGGGATAGTCAGTGTGCCCTCAGAGCATTCGCAACTCCTTACCTGCGCACATTCATCGCGAGCTGGCATGCTCATGGCCGCCCGCAGTCATCTGCACGTATTTATAGAATGATTCGCCAGACACCAGGGAATTGTAGGAAATGAAGGGGCTCATGCCCTTGCTCGTTTGAATGGAAACCCGAGCGGCCCTCAACCCTGGCCCTTTGACTAAAGGCAGAACGTGCAGCCCACCACAAGGCTCGAAGACAGCAGCTGAAGGTTCTGCGCAGTTCCCGCCGCAATCTTATTCCTCCCACTTGTGATCTGACACGCCGGGAAAGCACTTACATTCTCCACGGTCAGACTCTCCCCCGTTCTTGAGGCCTAATTCTTCACTATATAATGACCCGAGGAGGCACGCCCGACTGTCATGTGTGTGGTACCTAACCCGAAGTTAAACACACTTACAGGAGTTGTCCTCGCGCCAGACGATCACATCACCTTCTTCATCCACAACTTTTACCATCCCACATTCTATACTCGTGTTAAACCTGAACCGCATCTCCAGTGATCTTTGCCCCAACCTTTGGTCGCGCCTCGCCCGGCATATTGCCCACGCGCAGGGCCCTCACACCCGCGGAATTCCCTCCTGAACGCATGCAGGCCCACCAGAACCCCATTTTCGGCAGCCGGGATATGGTTTGCTCTAAATAAAGTTTGATCTCTGCCTCTCTCGATGTTGGTGTCGGACAGACTAACCCGCTTTTTCGTCAACACGTCGTTGGCAATGTTGAACAGCCGTTTCACCAAAACTCTTGAGGGTGTTTTCGTGTTGTAATTGAGGATGAGTTGGTTCGTTCCTCAGGCTCAGGAGACTGCCTCCACTTGTGCTCATACGCGTGTGCTAGCATGCAACCCGCCTGTCAATGGAGAGTGGTTGTTTTGTGGTTGCCGTTCGCGAAACATTGACCGTTGTGGTTTGCTTCTTTAATTTGGTTCTTTAGCCGCCGAGCCTCAAAAACAGAGCTTCGGAGTGTTACTCTGCCGAATTGTTTATTCTTGTTCGCCATTTTGTCGCAGCCTTGCCTGCTGTAAATTTATGCTGCCGTCTTTAAGTTTGGCCTCAGGCTTCTCGCCGTCAGAATGGAGGAACTCTGCGCACGACAGCAGCCGTCAGCTACGGCTACCACAAGTCGGCCTTCCATCGGTGCACGGCTGAAGCCGTGACTGGGAACTGGTCTGTAAAAATACATCCCAGCCGTCGCACTGTTATGATGCTAAGGAAAGATTGCCCAATAACTGCCACCAGAATTCGAAACCAGATTTTCAAAGCATACCTAGCACATCACGAAACCGTAAGTCCGCTCAGTGCGTGAGAAAGGTTACGGCGGCGCGTTCGAGCACCATTTCCGTACTGAAGGGCGATGGAACGTCCGAGGGCAGATTCGGCTTGCAACTATTAGTGATGATTGCTGTTGTGCATGAGATGTAGGTCTCGCCTCGCTTTGGGCGGCAGCGGCAATATTTCAAGAATCCGAGGGTAGGAATTTGACGCCTTGTCTTTACACGGTGTAAGTACAATGGTGGTGACCCAGCAGAGAAGTCGCGTGTGGCACCTTCGGCCTGCTCGTCTGCCTGTACTGAAGAGAACACGCGTGCGATAGACGCGGTGCAGACATGTCGTCTGCTGCTCAGTTTTTACGTTCTACTCTCACGTACAAAACAAGAAGTCGCGCCAGGAGACGAATCAAAGGGGCACCGAAGCACCTGGACGCAGCGACATGGCGGTGCTCACCCGTCGCAGCCTGTCTGACACCCTGCTGCCCGCTGCGTGGTTTTTCTTCTGACTTAGACTTTCGAGGAAGCAAGTTCTCCAGAAGGGCAGGCAAATTGGGCAATATATAGAAAGAGAAACACAGTAGTGGCCTGTGACTTTATGTACCAGCTTCGGCCCTAAAGCCTTCGTATCAAAAACAGAAAACCCTAGCGAAGGATTGTTTACAGAAGGAACGACGTTCCCTCTGCCGTTCCTTCGTAAACGTAACCAGTTACCGTTATGGTTCCACAGACTCTTAATGAAATGGTGGCCTTCCTTCGCTCCTCAAGAAAGGAACTAGTTTCAGGAAAGCTGTTCCTTGCAACGCCATTCCTTAGAACGCCGTTTCGTACAACACTGCCATCGAATGCGTTCATTGCTGCGCCGGAAGGAAAGCCTGCAATTCCAGCAAAAATCGTGAGGACTGAGAAAGAAGGAAAAATTATTTGAGCAAGTTTTTAAGTTATCTAATGGGCATAGAGCAGTAAATTATGGCTGAGGTACTTTGCAATCTCCTCATCTAAGTACCGGTTTTTTTGTTGACTACCTTCTTAAAGCGTTTAAGACTTCGAAAACCTTAAACTAAAGTGTAGGGTTCCTTGAAACTCAGCACAAATTCAGGCATGAATGAGCGTGGTCAGCGATATTGCCAAACACTGTACTTTTTGGTTTATTCTTGTGTTTGGTTGCTAGCGTCTGGCGCAGCCAAACTGTCTTATTTAAGTTAGAAGTGAAGAGCGCGTTGCTTTTTTTTGCATACCGCGACATCTATTAATTCGATAGGAAGAGTTGTTTACCTCCAGTTCAATAATTTAACTTTCATCTTTCATCCCCAATGTTCTAGATTTGATACGATGTGCACGTATGGCTTGCCATAACCATTTGCTAGGGCTCAGCAGAATCACTAGGTCCGACCAAAACCAACCCAGATAATTCCGGACAAAGAATGTAGACTTTCGAAGGGCCTACAAATCTGCCCTGCACATTCCCCTAAGCTCATGCGCTGCCAATATTTGGCGGCCTTGAGGTTTAGAGTACGGAAAAGTACTTTAGTGAAGCCCGCGTCTGCAACCTCGCCGTCCGTTTGTCGAAGACTCCTACAATAGACCCCTTTCCCTTGCGCCTAGGTATTGGTCATCTTATGCAAAAATTTCGCTCCCTCCTGTGACGCATGCAGAGCGTGTCATTAGAGCACTACCCCGACACACGCTTTCAATGTACCGAGCTTGTCGACGGAAATAGGGAGCACGAAACCGTCACAACCAACTTCCGCGTCGATATGTTGTGGTCTATGTGGATGCTTCACAATACCGGCACCGTGCCGCTTTCCCACGGCAGTGATTACAACCTTGACGACCTGCGGACTTCCTTACCTTAAAGGGACAGACAAACAATTTTGTCGAGTACATTTGATCAAACTTATATGAAAAGCAGGGTTTTATAACCCGTGGCAACCACGAAGAATTTTTATACAAATTGGCGAAAATATTTTATATCTTTCACTAATATCTATAAAATGTGCTAGTTGGCGTTTGGTAGTGTACCAACGTGACACTACATTACTTGTCCTGGTGACGTAACCTGCAAACCTTGCAGCGATTCAAACTACTGAAGCGTTTATTCGCTTATGTACAACCTTAAACCAAATATTTGTATAAGTTTAGATTGCACATGCATTATTAAACATTCTTTTGAAAAATAAAGACACGCCTTGTCGCCGCTGTGTCGCCACAGAGCAGAACCTCTGTGCCCAGATCTAACAGCAGCGTTCAGTAAACAGACCCAGTGAAGGTTCTTCCTGCTTGCTGAGTACGTTGTTTGACTATTCTGCCGGAGACACGGGCGCTTCTTCGGCCAAAATATTTCTTTTTAGTTTCCAAAAACACCAATGGCAGCTTAGAAGGAATTAGCAGTGGCTTAGCACGGATATTCCTGCATATACGTAGCGTGCACTAAGGTTCAGCAGGTTATTCTCAGGTTTCCTGGTTGCCCAAGATTAGCTTATTATTATGCTTACTGCTGCTAAAACTATTTCCAATTAAACCCAATCCAATCCAGTTCAGTCCAATCCAGTCCCATCGTAATCCAGTCCAGTCCAGTCCGGTCTAATCCAGTCCAGTGACTGCTCCTCGCGCATGCCCGGAATGGCTCTACAGGAGCCACGCGAAACGGCTATCAAGCGGCCCCGGCGCACCTTAAGACTTGGTTACTACAGAACGGAGGCGCACAGCGTACACGCGCCATCACAAGTCTGTCTGCTGCGGCTACGACGTTACTCCTTTGGAATGCGCAGACTGGCGAATGTGCAGACCCAATTCTATACTCCAAATGGACTGGCAATACAATCTAATTTAATCCAATCCAATCCAATCTACTCCAAATCTAATCCAATTCATTTCAATCCAATGCTGCTCGCAGTTGTGCAGCACCGCCCTTCAAGGTTGGAGCGAAACTTCTCAACCTCCAGCCAGTGTAGCTTACGCTACAAGAGGACGCTCCTGCGGAGAATTAAACTCCCGACCTCCGCAACATGAACCCAGCTTTCTATTGTTTTCTTTATTACCATTCGCACAGACACAATAGGAGTCACCGAAAAATGAAACACCGCCTGCCAAACTTTGGCTGGCGGAAGTGCTGAAAATAAACCTCAAATGTACACCTCTTCGAAAACAGGTAGCCCGTAGCGTTCAAACCTGCCGAGCTGGCTCAGTTGCTATGGCGTTGTGCTCCTGAGCCCTAGGACGCGTGTTTGATTCCCGGTCACGGCCGCCGCTTTTCTGATTGAGGCGAAAAGCAAAAAGGCCCGTGTTTTCGAGATTCCGGCGCGCGTTAAAGGTCACCAGGTGGTCAAAATTAATCTGGATTCCTCCACTGCGGTGCGCCTTATCGCCGGTGTAGCGTCGGCGCATTGAACCCCCAATCAATCAATCAATCAATCAATCAATCAATCAATCAATCAATCAATCAATCAATCAATCAATCAATCAATCAATCAATCAATCAATCAATCAATCAATCAATCAATCAATCAATCAATCAATCAATCAATCAATCAATCAATCAATCAATCAATCAATCAATCAATCAATCAATCAATCAATCAATCAATCAATCAATCAATCAATCAATCAATCAATCAATCAATCAGTAGTGGCGGCCCCATCTGCATTTGGCGCCACCGTCGGCATCAATCGTATCGTTTCACAATCATCCTGAGCTGTCCCTAGCAAGCGTCAGCAGTTCCACGCGACAGCAGTTTGAACACGACTGTGCAATGGGCGGTAGCTCGTCTTCGCTGCTCCCACTTCTGGCCGGGCGTACGCTCTTCAACTAAATTTACGAGGCGAGAGCATAACTGAGTCTACGGCTGCTTTCCTACAAGTGTTATTCCGGCTGCATTCCTACAGATCAATCAATCAATCAATCAATCAATCAATCAATCAATCAATCAATCAATCAATCAATCAATCAATCAATCAATCAATCAATCAATCAATCAATCAATCAATCAATCAGTCAGTCAATCAATCAATCAATCAATCAATAAATCAATTAATCAATCAATCAATCAATCAATCAATCAATCAATTTCGGGGTCCTGTGGCAAGCACACGTCGTACAGTAACCTGAAATTTTTGCCAAATAATTGCTCGCGCGTGAGAGCATTCGGGTGCGCATGTCGCAACGCCGTTCTGGAGCTCCAAATGGCATTCAACCTCAGCGCCATTATCGAATCATATGGGACATCATCTCCATGGTCAACAGGAAGGAACCGAATGCCATGCGCTGAAATGGGCAGGCTTTTCTTTAATGTTGTCGCTAGGAGGCCCATCGCCAAAAAATACAGCGGGCGAAGTGTGGAACTTTTTTCACCGGGAGTGGCAGTCAACAACTTTTGTGGTTGAAGATCTGTCTTGGTGGATACACAGGCGCGTTATCTCGGAGTTCTTCTAGATAGCTATCGGGAGACCCGCGAGTACTGGGACTCCGAGACAGCGAAGCTGTGGATAAAAAACAGTGTAGTGGGGCGATCGAGTATTGTCTTTTTTCGCACGTGCCAGAGTATACAACCTGTTTCTTTTTGCAAAGCCGTGGTACGTACTGCAAGTGCTTCATTGTTCGCATGTCCACATGCAGCGAATGCACCAAGTATTCGCACTATTTATTTCATCCTCGGTGTGATATGGTTCCAGCCGGAGTAACCTTTTTCGCCGAATAAGGGTGGAGGAGTTGAGATGTGTCACGTACTTGTTCGTCAACTTTTGAGCCGGTTGATGGCTTTCCGCGGTACACGTTAACAATTTCTTCGCACGTTCGTGCAGATGACGCTAGTCAATGATTTGCTTGTGTATATTGTTTTGTCCGTAAACGATAGACGTGGAGGGGTAAAAGGCTATATAAAGGAACTGGTAGTGTTTTCGGTTTTCCGGTGTTATTCTCAGTGGAATTCTACGAACTCTTTTGAGGAAACCCTTCCCGACAATTTGAAGGAAATGCTGTTCTTTGTACCACGTTTTACGAAGTGTTGAGTGGTGGTCCTGCGCAGGTGGGTTATTCCGTAGGAAAAACAAGGTCCCCCAACCCTGAAAACTTCGTTTTTTTACGTTACATACAGGAACTTTCCAAGTGAAAAGGTGAATAGAGGACAATAGCCTGTTTATTGTTTGGTCTAACATGTGTACATTGTGTGCGAAAGCTGAAATAATGAACCATATTTTTACGGAATGCTAAAGCAAGTTTTCTACGTCTCGTCTATCCCAACAAATGGCGGCTTCGTACCAAATAGACGCTGTCATAGTAGACCATCAATATTCAGCAGAAGCTGATAGCTGTTCCAGTAATAAAAAACACATAAAGGAATAAGAAAGCCTGCAATTAGCGAATATATTAGCAAGGGAAGAGTTTTTAGTTACCGCTTTTCAACTCGCATACAAAAATGAAGTGTTCTGCCATGTTACCGCATGTCATGGTTTCCAGTATTATTTTTGGGGAGACACGTACGGATCATATATTTAAAAATTTGGATTAAAAACGTCCTGAGTCGCTATCAGCAAAACCGTTTCACGTTTAGTTGTGTTAACTGATGCCCTTTCATTCGGGATGGCGAACATGTTTAACACGAAAATCGGTTCTCTTTCCCTGTAATTCTTTATCCTGCAATGGTGTAACAGGCGGCCACAGCTTTAGTGCTCTCCCTACCGCGAAGTCCTCAATATCATTCTTCGACTCAAATGCGGCCATTAATAATTTCACCGACATCCTTGTGTTGCCACAGGTGTCCAAAATTCTCCTATGCCACAAATCCGGCACCACAGAAGAAATTCTGTGGACTCCGGCGTGCGCTGGCCTTCGCGGGTAATGAGGCTGCCCATAACGCGGCTTGAAGGCTCACAATCCGTATCGCGGTAATCCTTTTACCCTGTCATTACCAGAGACCCACCCGAAGCGGCGTTGGTACGTGCGGATAAATCACCGCTCTTTACCACCTTGACCGCCACAGTTGCCCCCCAGCTCAGGTTAACGCTCAGCAATTCGCAAGAACATGAGTAGTGCCTTTGCCAACCTTCCCCACATTTACTGGGGATGTCCTAAGGATCCCTTTTCTTTAATTCCGGTAATGAGAACTGGCAGGAGGTGCTGGGGAGCTTAGTCCTACATGTGCAGAACTATATGGTCACCAGAGCTGCCGATGTCGCGGCAGGCCACAATCGAGTGACCACAACTGAACCCTTAGCGACATAAGGCTCAAATACACGTTCCCTCCTTTCTCTCACAAAACGCCAAGGTGAAATATAACGATATAAATGTTTACTAGATTACTCGGTCATCCGAAAAGTAGTATATGAGCCGGAGTGCCTGGTGCGACAATGACAGCTTGAACGAACCACATTTCAAAGTGAAAGGGCGGCGTACAGGGCATTAGTGGTTCAAAGTAAGCAGGGGTAGCTCAAGCAGATCGTCGATAAGTGCACTCTTTTTGGCTCATGTTCGATACAGACCGCCAATAAATTATAAAGCCGAGAAGATTTGCCATACTTGGTGGTGTTATCAGAGTCTCATATCGCGCTCAACGCGAAGGAGAGGGCTTGTTTTAATGGAGCATGGGCGCCCGCACCGACACCGTATAGAACAAGTATGCGGCGGTTTTACTTATGAGATATAAATTATTATGTCTCAGGTATTCGTCTGTGAGACCAGAAAACGCACTGCAGGAATGCCAACTCTCTCTGGCATTGATGATGATCACGAATGTGCCTCAAAGAAGGGAAACGTCTCGTGGTGGGAGCCGAACCTGAGTCCCCCGCGTTAGGAAGCCGAAGTACAACCGTCTGCACCATTTCGACATGGCCAAAAATGTTTGTATTTAGAGGAGGTCCATGGACATGCAAAAATAAAAAATTCATGCGCCTCTCTGTTGAATTGCAACGACGGTTGAACACTAAGCATTCTTCGGGACAATTCGTTTGCGAAGTGCCGCAGTTAAAGAGCCTACAACCAAAAGTGTGAACTGCGTGCGAGTCACAGTTCAAACTTCAAACCGTCCGCGAATAAAAGTCCGCACTCAGAGGAGAGCACATGGCAGGAAGGCTAACTTTCTCCGACGTTAAACTATGCCCCCATCTGTTTAACGACGACGATGGTCGAACGAGAAGTTTATTTCGTGAGAAATCAACTGGTGAAGGTCAATGTGAAAGCCGCTGCGATCAAAAGTGCATGTGCGTGCCAGTCAAAGTCAAAACTCACCAGGTCAACGTCGAAACCATCTGCGAGTCAAAATCCAAACGGTAGCTAAAACCAATGAGCTCCTCACGAGATAGTTTCACATTCAACCATGTATTACACGAAAGGGTGCTTAATTTCGTGTGTCTAATTTTGTTTGCGGCATGTTCAGAGTTCATTAGCATCTCCTTGTTTATAGGGAATCTATTGGAAGTCAGCACTCCGTATTCACCTTCCTTTTCTTGAGCTCTGGTTTCCTGGCGAGTGCACTCTTTGTGTCTTTACGTCGGTATTCGAAAAACGTGTTTACGAAACACCAGCTAACATACTGGGTAGAAAAGCGTGACGTTTTTTAGTAAGTATTCGGCTAATTTTTCGTCCTCGCAAGAAACATTTCGGGAATTTTGAAATTCACCACAAGGAAAATATAGCAATTTTCAGTTACCTTGAAGGGGTTATAACAGTGCTGAAAAAATTCCATTATGTTTGTTGCCTCAGCAAGCAATCCACCAAAAAGGGATTTGCAAGTGAACGCATTTGATTCTTTTATTTCCTAAGTCGAAGGATAGATTTGGCTTTTTAAAAACGCTGTGCAAGTTGCTCTGATATTTTGCCAAATTCTATTCATCGTGAACGGACTTCAGATGGAGATGTCCGTAGAAATTTTAGGCTTTCTAAATTTTTATAGCGTTCAGTAGCTACATTTATAAAGTTTCTTAGGTTAACGCGTCTCCTCAAACGGTCGAACTAGATGATAGATGTTGAGGGGGCGCATTTTTTGGCAGTTTAATTGAAGTGACGAGTTGAATAAAGTGTCCCTAAGGTGGACAACACCTAAAATGGTTTTTAACTGCCGCAACTGTAAGTACCAATTATTATTAAATTTTGTTTTATGTATTGGTAATTCGACCACATAGGTGTGACTCGAAACTCCCCGTACGCCGTCATAAAGTTCAGTTAAAATACTGTTGAATGTGAGGGGTCTCAATAGGTTGCAGGCTACCACAACTGTTTTCCTCCGGTACAACTGCCCTCATTTGAAGCTTTTTTTGTATATGAAGCGTTTTTTAAAGGGCTTTTGAATGTCAATCAAATGATTTTGGAAGATATCCCAGGTAATCATGTTAAAAAGTTTCGTCATTGCCTCACTTATTACCTGCTTTTGTTTTTTTAATTTCTGCAGAAGAATCGGTTATTTCTGAAGTTCCTCAACCGGGTAAGTACACCCCACTTTCCTATAACTTTCGACAGGACAAATCCGTGCTAGTTGGACGAGCTTGCTGCCAGCCGCTGTCGTATTCTCCCCGAGAGCGAACAGAGAGAGGCTTTGCCGGAGGAGTGAGGAATTGCTCCTAGTGTGGATGACGCTTTCAAGTCTACCGCCCGTTCATGGGGCGCTTCATGCAAGGCGCACAAGGTTCACTACAAAAAGAATATAATACGACTGTCTGGCAGTAAGCAGTAGCCTGGCCACCTGAACTCGGGAATTTTACCGTGGAACGTATTATTGTGCGGAATTTTGAGGATAACGCGCTCCTTCCGTGAAACATTGTTGACATGTTCACCGCTTGCCCCGGTAAACGAGTGAATAATTTTGCGTCGGCCCTTGCAGTTGTCTTACCGACCAGTGCGGTACTTCGCTCTCTTGGTAACAGACCACGCTGTTGCATACCAATTTGCGTTGTTGCTATTGAGGTGCGAAAACTTGCTACATAAAAGCGGGCAAGAGACACGACGGGACTCGTGCAAACTCGTACCTTTGCCATAAACATTGTAAAAATAAGCGTGTGTTCTTAAGCAAATATAGAGCAAAGAAAAATATTTGGTCGGCATTGCAGGCGTGCACCCCCCATATATTTGCCGAAGCGTATTTTACACATGCCCAGAAGCCGCCTGGCTTACTTTCCAAAAACAAATGTGGTTTCGGGAAATCGCCGCTGATGGTGTACAACACTCACGTCTAATGTGATGCATAAGTTAACGGATACTTAGGGGAAAGACTGTTGCAGGCGAACCTTCGTATGGAATGATGCAATGATACGTTTGCACATGTCCTGTTGCCTTTGTTGCTCGATTTTCATGTAGGCCTTTTTGAAATTGCGACTTGAGTCAGCTACACCAAGAACAAGTTTTGCTGGGTATAACCATATCCTTAAAGTCTGCCATGTCTTAACCCCAGAAAGACCGCCTGAAGATTAAATAAAGAATTAAAGTTCGCGTAACAGAAAGTTATTCCGTAAGGCACGGAAAAACACGAGTGTCGCTTGCAAGATGCATGTCGTCGCGCAACTCGCCCGATTTCTTTTTTATTTCTCCCGCGCACCAAAATGCTCCTCAAACCCGGGCCCATAATGACGGCATTATGTAGTATTTTTAGAAACACGCGCCATGCTTTTTGGCCATCTCGCACCAACATGCAAGTGTTAAGTTTTAAAAATACCTATATTTATGATATCTGCCTTACCTCTCGCCCGTGCTGTTTTTCAGCGTTACGCAAGATGACGGCGAGGGTGCATATATTGGCACGTAATACTGCACGACAACGTTTCGGTGTTCGCGTTTTGTGAGTTATTTTTGTGCTAGGAGTCGGATTTCCGCTGGAAATAAATTAGGTGTACAGATAACCGAGTTTTGTCGCTTATATGTTCTCTAGCTCATATGAAAGCCAGCTTTTTATATAGCCCGGTAACCAGAATCAATTTCTAAACAAATTGGGGGAAATAGTTTTAATTTGGCAGCAAACTACCTGAAATCGGAGGGTGGCGATTCGTAGTGTGCAAACTTGACACTACAATATGTGTCCCCGTCACGTGACCTGAAAACCTGGCAGCTACTGTAACTGCTGAAATGTTAATTTAGTATTAGAAACCTTTTATTACAAGTATTTGTACAACGTTGAATTGTATGAGAATTTTTAAACATTATTTCGAAAATTTAAAAACACGCCGCCAATCGTCGCTGGGGCGCTCTCCGTGAAGATAACTTAACCGCCATTCCCAGAATCAACGGCAGCGTTCAGTAAACAGACCCAGTGAAGGAGTTTTGACGATTCTGCTTGTGCAAGGTGCGTTTGTGCTGCCAAAATATTTGATTTCATTTTCCAAATACGCCAACGGCAGCTTTAGAAAAAACAAAACATCGCGCACGGGAAGAATCGAACTTCCCACCTCGACAACGTGAAGCCAATTTCCAATTTATTTCCGTGTTCCCCTTTCCAAAATAAAACAAGAAAAAAGGTGGGGAACAACACCCGCACCAGCAAAGCTATGGAAGGTTTGCAGCCAATCAGATATAAATGAACAGGGGCAAGCGCCCAAAATGCAAATTTCAAAAAAAAAAACAAATAGTCGAATAAGAAAAACACCAAAATACATAAAAATCACAACACGAAGAGAGCACGGGAGCACCACACTGCAGTTTGAAGAGGTCGTAAACCCTAACACATACAAATGCTAGAGGCAGTATCCGCATTTCCGAATACAGGCAGTCTGTCTCCACCACAGAGTCCGGCTGCAGAGAAGCTCACCACGAAGAACAGCACCAACGCGATGATGTGAAGATGGGCACAAGCTGTCTAATTCAGCACAGGTAGCAACCACTCACAGCACCTTAAAATCCATTAGGAGTGGCCACAAACTAGAACTGACAATCACAGAGGCTCGCACTACACCCCCAAACAACACACATCGCTTCCGAGAACCATTTCATGAGCGCGAAACGTCCGGCATGTCTTGCTCACAAAATCGACAAGCTCGATGAGGATTTGCACGGCCCGAGAAATGTGTAGGGCTTGTCGCAGATGTGGAGGTACCAGAGGCAAGCGGACGACATGTTTAAGTCTGGTTATAATCGAGGCTGTCCTTGTGCAGTCCCGGAGGTAGTGGCTCACTGAAGAGGCAAGCTGTCCACAAAAAACTTCTGTTTCAGGGAGCAAGTCGATCCTGCGGAAGTAGTGCGGGAACGGCCATGTCCGGTAACTATGGGGGCGAGTCGTCTGGGCGGAGGAAAGCAGCGCGGTATAGCGAGCACGCTGGGAACCCAGCGAAACAACTCAGGGTCAGCGTTGTCGGTGTACCATCACTACACTGCCACTCTAACCGAACCGGCCCCTCGAAAATCTCGTCCTGACGATGTGCTTTGAGGCACGCGCTCCCACCTCTTCACCAATGGTCCGCCGCAGCCTTTGGCAACGAAGTCGGCAAGCTAATTTCCCCACCACCCCCGAGTGTCCAGGAACGTGAACAGGAAAACGGCAAACAGAGGAAACCAACAATCGATAGCTGTTCTGAATTTGGTGAATAGTGTCGGATGTGTTGAGGGGGTTTTCAAGAGCAAGGAGTAGGGATAAACAGTCAGTATAGACGAAAACAGTGGTCGAGGGCGTGTTATTTTGAAGGTAGAGGAATAGACGATGTAGAGCAATCGCTTCCGCATCATAGGAGCTTGTGGGAGGGCTAATCCGGAAGCGTTGGGGGTCGTTACTATAAGTTCCGGAGCACTGAACACGACAGAATGCGGCACCAGCAGATGTCATGGTGAAGGAACCGTCCGTATATGCGTGTAACCCCGGACTTGTAAAGAGTCGTGAAGCCGTTTGAGATTCAATTCTGTTGTGCAGGATTCCCCAAACGAAGAGCAGGATGACAGCACGTCCAGTCTAGAGGGTGGTCCACCTCCGTTGGAGAAACACGTGTATTGGGTACATCAACAGGCCGTTTAAGGTGAAACACAATTGAAAAGACGCGTTTCAATGTCTAAAAGGATGGACAAGGGAAGTGAATTGGCCAACACCTCTAGCGCTGCGGTACGAGTGGTCGTGTAAGCGCCAGTCACTACAAAATGCGGAGAGCGCATCAAGGAGTGAATCTTTGCCTTAAGCGAATAATGCTGCCGGTCACCCCACCATGCCGGTGCTGCATAAGTGATGGCTGGCAGAATAATGCGGGTGATAGAGGAGCCGGAGGTGGTTTCGGTCTAAAAACGAGTGCAACCTCGCAATGCGATGAGTGCAGTACACATCTTTCAACTCGGCCGCGGAGGTGATTCGCGTGGGCAAACGAATGTCAAGTGCCTGTCAAGACAACTCCCAGTAGCTTTAATTCTGTGACCTGCTGCAATGTTGTTCCGCCCAGCCTGATTGTCGGCTTCCGCTGCGCTCCCCCGCTCTCCCCCTAGAAATCAGGACGCAAGTACATTTGGTGGGGTTGAGTTGCAGCTTAGCCGTGCGTGTCCATTTTGACACTTGATCAAGGGTCCTCATTGGAAAGATGCTCAATGGCCCGCCGCGTCTTACCTTGACTACAACGACCGTGTCGTCAGCGTAAGCTTGCAGGTGCAAATCCGGCGATACAGGAAGGCAAAGTAGGTCGTGGATCACAATATTCCAGAGTAGGGGACTGAGCGGCGAGCCTTGCAGGCTGCCTCTCACAGTTTGCGCCTGCACGCACCCAGCATAGCCATTGTAATGAATCACCCTGTGGTGCAAAATGACTGGAGCAGGCTATAAATGTTCGAAGGGGCACCCGTGTGTTCGCAAAAAGTGCAGCAAATACGGGTGCCAGATAGAATCAAATACCCCCTTGAAATCCAAAGATATAAGGAGGACCAATGATCCTTCGTCACGCCAAGCCTGAAGGCGCGAGCGCAGAGAGTGCAGCGCCGAGGTGGTACTTTGTCCTTGCTTAAAGCCGTACTGGTTCACGTGTAGCAGACCCGACTCGTGTAGAAAGAAGTAAAGGCGTCCATTGAGCATGCGCTCCAGAAGCTTGCCAAGCAAGGACGAAATACAGATGATCCTGTATGATGAAGGATCATCTGGAGGCCGATTTGGTTTTAGCAGAAACGTCACCCTCGCTTCCTTCCACACTGATGGAAAATGACCAAGAGTGAGGCACGCATTGAATAAGGTAAGCAGAAATCAAGAAGTTCGTCCGACCAGGAGGGTCGACATATTACCGGTTATGCCGTCGGGTCCAGGAGCTGATTTGAGATTTATATTTCGAGCAACTGATCGAAGTTCATGACAGGTGAAAGCCTAGTCTTGAGATGCCTGAACGTACGGAACTTGTGCAATCAGTGTCCTCAAAGCTCGATGAGCGAGGGTGTCATGTTGGTGGTCGTCAGCCGGCAGAAGAGTTCTAAATAGCAGGGCTGCAGATTCCAAGGTGGAGGAGGTAGTTGAATCGTCGGGAGAGTGGAGAGGGGGCAACACGGAAGGTGAAGTGAACTTATGAAACGCAATTTTGAAAGGGACGCCGAATAAGTTCTTCTGGGATGTGTTGGTGAATTTTCTTCTAACAACTTCATTCTTGGATTTCTCAATGTGACGCCTGTACTGACCTAGCGATCTGTAATAGCAGAATCTGAGGTCTGCACGAAATAGCGGATGACGACACGCTTGATAGTTGCGCCGCAAAGATCTTACGAACGACCGTTCCCTCGCCAGATCATCCCACCACCATGCATTGCCCTTGTGTGGTTTAGGAACACTTTCGAATCTCTTCCGCAGTCGTGCCATTTTTTAATAAAACGTGTTAACGGTGTCTTCCAACTTCTGTGGAGATTCGATGCTGTTGAAAGGCACTGTTTCAAACCAAGGATCCTGGACAAGATCCTCGACCAAACGTGACTCAGAAGCCTTTGTCAGTCGCTTCCTTCGTCCAACGGGGGCATCTTCCATGCCAAAGACAACGTAACGGTGGTCGGAAAGCGTCGGAGTATCCTGAACTTCCCAGAAAACTCTGGAAGACCAAGCCGTTCCACTCACCAAAGTGACGTCGATCCACGTTTGGGAATATTCGGTGGCAAAAGTCGGAAGGGAGTCCGGGTCATTTAAAATTTAAGTTGACGGGAATGAACAAACTGCGACAACTGCTGTCCTCTCGCATTCAATACATCAACCCCCCAAAGGGGGTTTCTAGCATTAAAATCACCAGCAATGACCACATTGTCAGCGTTATTGCTGTCCAAAAGGGAACCAACGGAAGAAAGGATATGGTCTAGAGCCACAGATGGCGCACCGTACACACCTATAAAGAATATTGACAGGTTAGGCGCGTTTAAAGTGAGGGCGATCACGAAACGTGACACGTGAGTGGGAAACAGGTCCAAAGATACATTTCGGGAAACAACCATGCAACTCGGCGTTTGGGCATGGTGAAATTTAAACCACCGAGGCGGAATGCCTGGCACAGTTTGTCAATGTTTGTGGCTTCCATATATGAGACGAAATGTTCAGTTGCAGATGCGAGTGTGGTCAAGGTTTGCTTGAAGAAAACCTAGTAATGCCAGTTGTGATGTGAAATTAAGTTGAGCCGGTAATTTGGGAAGCGTGCAGAGTGTCTTCATAAATGGTTTTGGCGCGAAGTGTTGCAATGCGAGCTGTCAAGACCTGGCAGCACGGCGCATTAAAGTTGTGGTTGAAACGCTCTTTCCCAGAAGCACGACACTCCCGGCACACCAAGTTGTTCTTATTTTCTAGGTTGCAAGCATCTGCCGTGTGCGCCTCTGCGCAATACGGACAGCTTACACGTTCACTTGGGCATCGGGTTGCCACATGGCCGTAAGAGCAGCATTTCTGGCAGGCCGCAACCTAGAAATTCTCCTTAATGGTGCAGGATGTCCAACCTATCAAGAGTCGGTCCTGGTCTTTGAGTACTTTGTATACCGATGGAGAGACCTCAATTATGTGCACATTGTTGCCAGCACGATCCCTGAAGTAGGTCCGATGATGGAAGCCCTCCTCAGGAATGTCCAGGTTGTTGCGCGCGTTTATGTTAGCCCGCTTGATTCCGGGAACAATGCTGGGGTCGACGCCAGAAATCTTGAATTGCGGAAGACGACGTGGAGGCCGGGTAACCCTGAGTGCAGATTTAATTTGTGCATTTGAAGAAATCGCCTTTTCTAGATTGTCGATCGACTCGCGGTCGGCAGAGACAACAGTGAGACCCGAGCGAGATGGAATGAGCTTCACCTGTTTAACCCCTATCCCCGAGGGGTCGTTACCGAATGTTGATTTCAGCAATGTTACGGTGTCAGGACCTGGATTTGTTGACGGATGAATCGGGGTCACGAAAAGGACATGGTTGGGGTTGTTTGCATAGGACATGTACGGCTGTGAACCATAAGAACCAGAACGTTGAGGTGCGGTGGGAGCGGACAGCGAAGCTGTGAAGTGGGCAGAGGTAGTCTCTGTGGCGTGGTTAGGGCCCTGTAGGATTTGCACAAACGTTGGCTGGCTGGCCTGAGGTGGCGCCACACCATCAGGAGCGGAATATGAATCCTGGTGGCGCCTATCTTCAGTGACCTGCTTGCGTAGTTCTTCAATGCACCCTTCCTCCCGAGCAAGATCAGTCTGCAAACCAACAACCGTGGCTTGCATAGCAAAAAACAAGCCCATCACCTTCTCTCGCACAACTACCGGCACCTTATAATGATTGTCCGAGAGGCAACTCAAAAGCTCCTTCCCAATTTGCGGGGTGTCCCGAGAGTCTGCGGCCATCAAATCTTCATTTGTCCGCGGTAGGCGGTGTTGAGAGCTACTAGGGGGGGATCTTCCACGACATCTTGATGCGGATCATGAGGGAGATTGTCCGTGGTTATGAGGGAATGATCCGAGCTGTGACTGCTGAGTCCCTCTGCTGGTGTCTCGTCACATTCCTCAGCGTGAGCAGAAGTTTGGGATAACGCAGATCGAAGCGTTTCCTGGCGCACAGTCGTTGTTGCTCGATTTAAGGGTTCCATCACTGGCTAACTGTATAGCGGTGGTGGGGTAGCCGAGGGTATTGCAAACAAGGGCTGCTAAGCCTAACCTGGCGATTTCAGTCAATAAAAACCTAAAAGCGACAATTCGCACTAGCAGCCACTCACCCGCTTGACTGCAGACGTTCATATTCTTGATGCAACGGCCGGATAAAACAGAGAACCGGTATAATATCCAGGAAAGGTCGTACCAGCACAGAGCACAAAATTCGTGACTTCTTCGTCGTTTGCCTTGGCTCGGGGCCAAGGCAATGTCGCGCACGGGAAGAATCGAACTTCCCACCTCGACAACGTGAAGCCAGATTCTACCTATCGTCTATCCCAACAGATGGCGCATTCGTGCAAAATACAGCGTTGCATTAAAAACACAATAAAGGAACAGGAAGGCCTGCGATTCAAACTTGTTTAGCTGGGGACAAGTTTTGAAGTATCATGTTTCACTTCGCATACACACAAAAGTATGTGGCCGAGCTATTCTATGTCATAGTTGCCAGCATTATTTTTGAGAGGGACACATACGTCTCGAAGATCTAAAAATTTCGATTTAAAAAGTTCTGGGGCATTATTATCAAAACCGTTTCTCGTCAAGGTGCTTTAAGTGGTGCCTTTTCATTCGCGATAGAGAATATATACTCGACAAAAATCGGTTGTCTGTTCCTTTAAGGAACAGCCAACTTAAGTTTCTTCGCGCGGTTTCTAGCCAACCTTAAACATCAAATGCCAGTACAAACACGATCTTCAGTTGACAACATAGTGCAGTTATACGGGAACTCGTTGGGCTAATATTTAAATATAGTCGAGGGGAAATGTTCTATCACACTTGTACTTCGGCAGCTTAGTTTGCTATAATCAACGTTTTGTGGCTGACAGTTGTTTACCTCACCAGGTAACGTGTTTTTCTGTTTTCATTTAGATCTTGTTTTTCAATTTATGTACCTGTGAGATGCAAGAGGGAACATACTAATGTGCCTGTGAGATCCAAAGGGTACATACATAATCAACGGCGCTCCGGCAACAGAAAATGTGGGCTCACTGTAACAAACGCGCCCAACAAGTTTGGCTTACACCCCTGTGACCCCGCCAGTTACATTACATAGTCTAACTGTACGTGAGATGCGAACTGCAGTGAGTGCGTTAATTTTTTTCGAAACTGCAATTACTATGAAAGCAATGACTAGCTGATATGACACCGTTGATCACCAAACCTGCCCTCAGTGTTACTTCAAATTGCTGCATAAAAGGAAAGTCCACTTCAAAACTTGCATTTATAACCCTATGCTCATTACAATTAAGAAAGTTTACGGTGACTTCTGAACGAAACAAAATACTCGAACCTTCTGTAAAAAATGTGGCAATATTGAAGAGGTGTTAGCATGTCAAGGCATCCGGCAAAAGAAGTTATTCATCCCGGTCACATCTGCAAGAAGGCCGAATATAACTGCTCTAATCAACAGAAAGTCCCGAGAATAGCTCGCTCCCTGATTTCTTCTTATCTCTATGTTTCTTCGTTCACTGAAGTCGTTCTCAAAAAAGCTTGGCAATGAACCACAGCGTAGAGGTTGCGTCTCGGTGTTTCGGCTGTACAGTGATTCCCAGAGGGTAAGTAGCCTCCTTTGCAGCGTAGTGATTCATGTTTATTGGCGCTCTCGTGCAGTGCAATAAACGTACAGGAGCCGAAGTGCGGCATAAGACGCTCGTCTACGCGTTTGGTGCAAACACAAGGCGCGAAATAAACACGACGCGCACCCACAATGGGCATTCGCTCGGTACCAGTCAGCGGAGCATCCCCAATAGCAGAGTGGCGCTGTCGCCACCTGTAGGCCGATCTTACAGCGAATACCTTATAAGGTGTTGGGGTGCTCATCCAAAGTATAGAGTTCTGACCACGGCGGAAGCGGGTGCTTTGTTAAAGGAAAAAAACAAAAAATTGAGGAATGCCGAGAACTCATGTTTACAATTGCCAGGTGTGTTGGTTTATAGCGACGTTGCACCTACACGGCACCACACTGGGCGGGTCCATGTTTATTTCGCGCCAAATTATTTACATCGACTGACTTAGAGCACGGCTCCGATGTTACTGTGATCAGTTACATGAAGGAATTTGGAAGAAAGAATTGATTCCATAGCCGTGGAAGAATCCAGAGGTCTGCCGCCTTCCGAAACCGGGCAAAACAGCTTGCTTTAGTAAGTTGTGTCCGATCTCCCTCAAATCACGCATTAGTAGTAGTAGTAGAAACGTTATTTTGAACTCGAAACGACGGTTTGTTTAGGCGCCGGAAGGGGCGATTCCCTTGTCTCGGGATCCGTATGTGGCCAGCATTTCCTGGCCCCTGGCTGCCAGTGCAAGCTGGGTCGGCAGGGTGGGGCTGGACCCCGAGGTCTCCCTTCGCTCGTGGATTTGGGTTGGGGGGAATAGATGGTGGGAGGTATGGGTGTGTTGAGTTTAGTGCACCCTGCGATAAAGTGTGCAAGAGTGCCAACGTTCTCTGCGTAGAATAGGCATTTGTCCTCCCATCGTTCTAGATAAAACATGTGTAGTAGGACAGGGTGCGCAAGCGACCCGCCTGAATTCACCTGGTTATCGTTTGCGGGTCCCTGGTGAGTTCGCGATGCCGCTCACGGATGGTGCACCGCTCTTCTCTGCAGTGGTGTGTAATCGCTTTTTTATGTGAGCATCGGGGTTGGGGTTCCGAGGTTCTGCCCGGCCCGGTCATTGCTCGGGTGTGAGAGTCAGCGGTAACGTTGCCGACCACCTTTGTATGCGCAGGAACCAATGCGAGATCTATGACTCGCCCCGGTGCCCTACTCTTGGACATAATTGCGGCTGCCTCTGATATCACCTCTTTCCTGAAGCAACCGTATGCAACGACTACCTCGACGCCCTGTTGGACGAGCGCGAGGGCTATGGCCACCTCCGCGGCCGTTGTGTAATTGGTCTTCACAACAGCGCTGGGGACCAGCCGTTCTCGGTAGGGCAGCACCACTGCCGCGCGGTTGCTTGCTTTCGCAAGTGAGGCATCCAGGTGGAGCACGCCGGTGTCTTGACGCAATCGCTGGGACATCGCCTTGGCATGAGCTCGTCTCCTTCCGTCGTCATTACCCGTGTCCATGTTCAGGGGTAGGGCTTACTGTTTATAGACTTCTCCCACTCTTTGGGTACGGGGGCCTCTATCGTTTCTTGTTCCTTGTGCCAGCCTACCTTGTCCAGCACCACGCGGCCGTGGATTTTTTGCCTCAGGCGGCGACGCTGGTTGGATAGATGTGCGTCGATGAGCTCGTAAACCGTGTTGTGCATGCCCATGGCATGTACGCGCTGGGTCGACGAGTATATTGGTGGTCCTAGGGCTTGTTTGGTGGCCTTTCGGATGATAGTGTCGAGTGTAGACTTCTGCGTCTTATTGATGCTAAGGTAGGGGGCAGAGTATGTGCTTCTGGACACAATGAATGCTTGCACCAGTCGGAGGGCGCCTTCTTCTTTCAGGTCTCTATTCCTGGTGGATACTCTTCGCGGCATTGCGAGGATCTGCTCCGCGTCTTTATTGATCTCATCGATGGCAGCGTGTGCCTTTCCGATGTGTTGTAGAATTAGCCCAAGGTTATGACATTTGTTTGTTGGTTTGATTTCGGCGTCTTCGATTTGGATGGAGTTGTCTGGTGGGGCGTCTTGCGGTGTTTGCCAGGTTCTACCACGAGGAGCTCCGACTTTTGCGGCGCGCAGCTATGTCCGCAGGGTTTTGCGTACTCGTGTACGGTCAGGCCTGCCGCCTGGAGGGTCTCCTCAAACCAGCCGTCAGAGCCGCTCGGTCCGTTCATATTTTAATGTCATCCGCGTAAAAAAACTCCCGATCCCTTCTATTTGCTCTACGAGGCGTTGCTGAGGTAAAAGAACCAACTTAAAGTGAAGTGATGACAGGACGGCCCCTTGAGGTGAGCCACTTTCACGTAGCTCGATAGGTTCCGACTTCTCATTGCCCAACGAGATTTGTGCCACTCGGGAGGCCAGGAAGTTCCTGACGTATCTGAATGTGGAGACGCCACACTTCGTTCCGCTGAGGTTTGTTAGAATGCTTGCATGCGTGACATTATCAAACGCCCCCTTCAAGTCGAGGTTCCTTGTGGCTTTCTTGACGACCAGCTCCTCGAGCTGAAGCATTCCATCTTGGGTGTAAAGATGCTTCCTGAAAGCAAACATAGGCCTTGGCATTTGAATTGTGTCCTCCAGGTGTATTTGGAGTTGATGGAGCACCATTCTCTCCATGACCTTCCCCACGCATGACGTTCGAGAGATTTGTCTCATGTTTTTAATAGATGGAGCTTTTCCGTGTTCAGGGATGAAGCGCACTTCTGCTTCTGTTAATTCCGGCGGGAGCGGCGAGCTCTCGCAAGCTTTGTTGATGTGCTCAAAGAGAGTCTGCGCCGCTTTGTCGCTCATGCTTGTGAGTAGCCTATACGTGATGGCGTCATTCCCAGGTGCACTTCTCTTGTTACTCTCGTCGCGTGCACACCAGAGTTCTGAGAGTGAGAAGGGCCTGTCGAGGTCTTCATTGTTCGGACCCATTTATTCTTGCAGGGTTGGATGTTTTCCTTGTTCTGTTTGTAGGTAGCGTTCTTCGAGGGCCTTGATCATCTTGTCACCGTCGCCGTTGTATGTGTTTAGCACTTTCGTCAGGGCGCGGTTTCTTGCTGTTATGCTGCCTTTAGGGTCGATAAGATGGCGTGGCAGCTTTCATGTCTTCCCCACCGACAGCTGACCTTGAAGGCCGTCACGGATCCTTAGCCAAGTCTCCCTGCTGAGTTCGGCCACGTACTCGAACATTTCCGTGTTCAGTTGGGCTATGTGGCGGGCTAGCTTTCTGTTTGGCCTCTGAGGTTTCCAGCGCTTGGTTAGTGAGGGTCGGGCGGCACACATGTTAGCGAGTCTGCTGTCGACGAATGGTGCATGTGTCATTGTAACGATTGTTTGGGTGAACTGGTGTAATGTCCGCTTCTGCTTGTCGGCCCACTCCTTGTATACGCCTGGCCAAATGACGCTGTTTAGTCTGTGTTTTATTCTTGTTGTTGAATGCGCTTGCGAATGTTGTCCCGGTCTTCGATGTGGGCTTTTCGCAGCTTGTCTCGGTAGTTGCGACCCCGTATCGTGATTGTAACGACGCTGTCGTCAGCGACCAGATCCTCAGCTTCGCACTTCCATGCAATGTCGAGTGATCCGCTGAGCCATGACAGGTCCGGTGTTGTGTCCCTAGATACACTGTTTCCCCTACGTGTTGGTAACCCAGGTTCGTTCAGTAATGTTATATCTTGGTCGTCTATTGTCTTGACTAGAGACTTTCCTTTCTTTGATTGAAACTTGTACCTCCACAGCGTGTGCCATGCGTTGAACTCCCCGAGGATCAGGAGCGGTCTGGTCCCGCAAGCTTCCCCGCTTCCAGCACTACGCGGTCAAAGTCGTATTGTTTGGGCAACGGTTTGCAGTACACGCTCATAGTCAATAGGTTACATTTACTTCCAATTTCCCTTGCATGTATTTTAACGAGCATATGTTCACATCCTGCTTGCTGTGTAAGGTGTCGGGTGGTTGCTATATGGTTCTCTAGGATAATAGCCGTTCGCATTTTAATGGGGTCGGTATATGTGACGTACCTCGGAATCATCGAAACTGTTCTTGTCTCCTGCAAGGCGGATGGCTGGTGGAGTTTTTACATTGTTCATGTTTAGCAGGAGTTCCATGGCCTTCTAAGGATGACCCTGCAATTCCAGTGGCAAGTCGTTGTTGGCTCTCCCCAGCCCTTCCGCCTAATGCTCCAGATGTTTGTGTTCGGTGTCGTGTTTGGTGAAGGTCTCGAGCTGCCCGTGTCGTTTGGCTATGTCTACTTTGATTCGTCCTATTCGGTTCCTTATGTGCGAAGCAGATTTAATCCGTATTTCTAGTGCCGTAACTCCTAACGTGATCATCTCGTGCTTGACTTCAAGGGTGTTCAGCCAGTCCTCGATTCGCCGCCGTGCCGTAAGGATAACCGCCTCTCCGGGTGTTAGCTGTTTCTTTCTCTCGACCGGTGGCTGCGTGTTCCCTTCACTGGCTAAAGCCTCTTCGGCCTCCATAGCCTCAAACGTTTGCTGACCTGCCATATTGCTGATCGTCGGGGGGGGGGGATGTTGGAGGGCTGACCTCTTGCTGGCATTTTTCGCGCGCCCTCTGTCATTCCTGCTGTCTCTGCCTGCCTATTCCCTTAACACTGACCTGATTTTGAGACGAGCTGTTCTATCTTGTTCATTAAACCCTTGATCTGAGCGTTCTTTTCTTGGATTTGTGCATTCTGTTTTGTGATGATTTGTTTTAACTCAGCTATCTCTAGGTTTTCTGTAGTTGTTCACTGGAGAGGGGAGAAGGAAAGTTTAAGGGATGGGAACTCCCATTGAGCGTTTGAGCTGTGGAAGACCCGCATGCCAGCCCAATTTTCTGGTCGCTGGTCCGCGTTGATCACCAAGTCGTCCCCTGGACCTCGAACGGTGCCTCTGCCCCGGCGCCCCACCACCCTTTCCGTAAGTGTTCCCACGCTAGTCCGCAGTTCCGCCCAGTAATCTGGAACTCCCTCTGGCGTCTCGTCCGGGTCCGCTCCGTGCCGCCGACGCCGCTGGGCTCCTTGAACTGGAGCGCTCCTTGCCGCCATTCGAGCTGATCCGTTCTCTGGGGTGCGGCTCTCGGATGTCGCTGCGCTCTCTGCGCAGCAGCGGAAAACTCTCTCTCTACGTCGCCCCCGTACGGGGTCTTGAATCTGTTGCTACATTTATGGCCGCCCGTAAGATGCTGCCCGCCGCATAGTTGCCGTTTTGGTTTGCAGCTTGCTTCGTGGTCGTTGCCGGGGTTCGGCTGTCCGCATGCGATACATATTCTCTTGTCGCGGAAGGGGGAGCCATCTATCCTGTGCCAGATCTTGCGGCAGTGTCTACACGCGTCATAGTGCTTGCGGTATAGGATGCACCACATTAGCATAGGTCCATACTTGACATAGCGTGGCACCCTCATCCCACGAAAGAGGACTATGACGGCGTACGTCGTGGCAATGCGGTGTGCCTGTAACGTGGTTGGACTCAGGTCGTTCACGATGTTTTCATGAATTCCTTCGTCCGTGGGGGTAATGGTGACTCCTCGGATCACTTCTTTGGCTCTTTCTTCCGGTGCGGCCCTATAGGTCCACACCGTGTGTGTGGTGTCTCACACGGTCAGGTCCTTCATCCTGTTATACTTCATTGCCATCTCTTCGCTCGGCGTGCAGTCCACTATAATATTGTGGGTGGGGTTTAGGCACAACGTGTCCAATCTTGCCTGGTACGTGCTTTTTGGGGCTGCCCTGACAACCGCCGCCCTTTTCGCCGTAGCGTCAGTGTGGGCAATGTTTAGTCGATCTCGTGGTCTAACTATCATTTTGGCTTCTTCCCGTGGAAACGCCGGCCTGCACGCTGCCAGCGTTATTCTTTTAGTTTCTCTTCGCGCGTATTCTGCTTGTTCTCTTGGTAGAGATCGCTGTCCAGTGGAAATTGTGGACTCACCGGCTTTCGATTCGGCATCCAGTCACCGAGTGGGCTTGCCCTGGGCTGTTAACTCCGCAGTGTCTCCAGGCAGGAAGTATTATTGGTTACTTCAATACTAGTCCGGCCGTCACGGTTGCCGAGTCGAATTTCCTTGGTTGTTGGTTCGGTCAAGTTCACATCCATTGCTGTTGTTGATTCTATGCCTTATCAATATATCGGTCGGAGGGGGCCGGGATCCGCCCGTGACGGAGGCCGGGCGGCCCCGATAAGCCTAGGCGTGGCCGGCTGGTCACACAAAGTCCCGTAAATCCAAAATTCCGTGTGCCTTCCGCACACATTTGGCAACAGATCGCAGCGGATAACTTCCGACGAGTCGTCGTATCCTTGGTTTGGCACAAAATTAAATTTTCAGTGAGTAAACGAGCATTAGAGCAGGAGCCGAAGTGACGCACGTGTGCACGCTCAGGCGATCCTAGCGACCTCCTCACGCATTAAAAATCTTGTAAAGCTCGGCGTCCTCAATGGTCTAGAAAACTTTTTAGAAACAACAGACTAATCGTCACTATCTCCGTTCGTGTTCCGTTAGAAGCTCTGAGCTCAGGGCGTCCTATTACAGGTAAACACGGACAATTTTTGAGGCAGCCCGTCGTACACACCACAAGCTGTCCTGACTCAAGAGTTGAAAGGTCCGGATGAGAACGTATTACTCGAAGCACTGATCACAATACCTGGCACCCTAGGTGTCTGGGTAAACCATCCATCTACATAAGCAATTTCTTGTCGTACAGAACTGCTATCAGGAATATTGGGGACACCTATTCCTACTCCAGAAAACACGGCAGTTGTGGCACGCCTAAAATGACCGTCCTATCAACGCTACTATTTTGCACAGTTGTTATAGGCACCGCCGAACAATTAGACGATGTCCCCAACAATATCTCTATCTCTATTACCAAGAGTTGTCACGCTGCCATGCTTGATAGGCTAGAAGAGTGGAGGGCGTTGTTCCCACGTGCAAATGGCTTTGGCGTCACCTGCATTCAATGAAATGTTTAGTTAATTTTGGTACAGAAAGCTTTACACTGCGTCAAAATCTGGCTTCCCGACTACCGATTAACCCACGGCACTGCCACGGCACTGCTGCAGCTTCAGTGCACTCACAAGCGATGTATTTCCAGGTGCTTTGCTTACCCTTCTTTTTTGACCTCCTTCAACTACGTCGGTGCCGAAGGTGCTGCCTCTACTCACGGAATGCAGCGCCATCCCCTTAAACTTCATGGGTTCCTGCAGCTGGTCTTTGGCGTTTTGTGACGCGTCGGACGATTTCCCGCCAAAGCTGGAGCCTTCCATATTCGGCATCTGGCAACCTGGTGTGACATCAGCGCTATCTACGCGGCCAACTGTTGAAGAGCACGCCCACTTCATCGAAGCTTCGGGCCCTGGCACTGCTGCCGCTTCAGTGCGCTCACAAGCGATGTATTTCCAGGTTATTTATTACAAGTGTCCTTGTTCCCGTAGTGATAATGTTTGCCTTGTGGCAGTGTCGTGGCCCACTGGTTTTGGTTGTTGTAACCGTTTGAAGCGCGCGTGTGATGTCGCGTTGTATCGTTGTGGTATTCTTCTACTGAGCAGCGACATAGAACAGAATCCGGGACCTATGACCAATGCCCAAGAAGACAAGTTAAACTTCTTGTCTGATGTAGTTACACGACCCGAATGAAACCATACAGCCCTTTCCAATCTCTTAATTAAATCTTGCAGAATCATATCACTATGAAGGACGACATAGAACTACTAAGCAGGCGGGTTCTGGCGCTTGAGTCGAGAACTTGATCAGATGCGTCCTCCCATGAAACTCAAAACAATGACCGAAACCTTTCTTTTATGCAGTCTAAAATTGACGACTTGGAGAACCGGGCACTGCGCGCTAATGTGTTATACCTCGGCATTGACGACAGTGACAAAGCTGAATCTTGGGATGTGTCTGAAGAACTCATTAAAACGTTTTGTGCCGACAAACTGGAGGTCACCGTAACATCCGTCGTCAGAGCGCACAGGTTGGGCACGTTTTCTGCGGACAAAAAGCATCCGATTGCGAGGAAGATATTTTAAGCCGTGGTAATAAGTTAAAACAGTAACTTTTGGAATCTCGCGTGAATATTCTGTACCTGTTCGTGACGTGAGCCCTAGGGCTCTTCAATTTTCAAAAACAGTTAAAAAGCAGGGTGACCATGTTGGACTCGTATTCACCAAACTTTTAAATAATGACGACGCCTATGTTTGGGATGCTGGTAAGGGCCAGGCTGTTCGTTTAAATCAAAACGAAAGACATGAAGTTAGCTCGGAAACATCTCCGCCCACGAGGGAATGACGTGACAATTACTTTATTTTCATTCCATTTCGTTCACAGGATTTATCAACACAAAATCGCCTGTCTTTTAGTACCCGCGTTTTTTTTCTGTACACTAACATTTCAACTGTCGATGATGATGATGATGATTTCTATTGGTTTCCCCTTTGTATCGGGGTGATGACATGTCATCTTACCAAAAAGGACTAATATACATATGTTTTACACTTTTGGTTTAATACTAGCGCTGCTTAGGGCAGGCACAAAAAGCTTATTAGGCACAAAATACTTTTTTTCCTGTTACAGGTGGTAACTGTCCTAGGCAATATTCCCCTCTCTGCTTTTCGTCCACCAGCATTCTAATCTTCTTTTCGTCCCCTCGACAGCCTTGAAGGTAACTTCCTCTGTGATACCCTTAAATCCTAGGGCATCTGAAAGCGCAATATTCCCTTCATGTAGATTTGGATGGATACCCTCACATTCTAACACGATGTGCCGCATAGTTTCTGTTTCTTTTCCGCAGACCACGCATACCCCATCATTTTGTGAATACTTCCCCACAAAACTCTTAGTTCGCAGGCAACCTGCTCTAGCCTCAAAAAGCAAAGCACTGCCCTGGGAACTATCGTAGAAATTTTCCTTTCTGATGTTCATCTTCTCAGCCCTGTACATCTCTAACGACGTTTTAGCTTCCATTTTTTCCCTCCATTTATTCGTTTCAATCTGCCTTGCCTCTTTTTTGGTTACCTTGGCTGTTTTGGATTCCCCACTGTTCTTTCCGTATTTCATCGTTAGCCTTCTAGTCTTTCTTAACCACTGCGTGTCCACGCTTTTCAAGTATAGGTACCTAAAAACCTTAGTTGCCCACCTTCGTTGATCCATTGCCCTCAACCTCATCTCAAAGCATATTTTACTCTGAGCTTCTCTAACTTCAAACGACGCCCAGCCCATATCTCCCTGAACTGCTTCGTTAGTTGTTTTTCCATGCGCGCCTGAGGCCAAACGTCCTACCGTTCTCTGGTTTACTTCAAGGCCTGATAGAACGTCTGATTTTAAGCAGAGTACAGCATTCGCAAACGTGAGACCCGGAACCATTACTCCTTTCCACATTCCTCTTACTACTTCATATTTGTTATACCCCCACAGAGCTCTATGCTTCATTATAGCTGCGTTTCGCTTTCCCTTAACCTTAAGTTGCTCCTTCTGAGTACTTAAGTAGTTATCCCCTTCGTTTATCCACACTCCCAAATATTTATATTCCTTCACTCTAGGTAATTCGCCTTGCTGGATAGACACTACGTCGGTGGTAGCGTCATTGAAAACCATTATTCCTGATTTTTCTGCACTGAAATTTATTCCGAGGTCAGTGGCTTCCTGGCCGCAAATATTTATTAGCCGCTGCATATCGGTTTGGTTATCAGCTAAAAGAACAATGTCGTCTGCGTATAACATTCCCGGAATATGCTGTTGTACCACTTCGCCTTGCAGCATATGGGTTAGGCTAAACCCTACTTGACTTTCTTCCATTTTCTTTTCTAACCCTGCCATGTAAAGCATGAACAGTATTGGGCTCAAAGGGCATCCCTGTTTCAGTCCCCGATGGATGTTGACCTGCTGGGCGCATTTCTGTCCTTCCCAAGTAAGGTGCACTCTATTGTCTTTATAGATTGCTATAAGGAACTGTACTAACTCGTCATCTAATCCCTGGAGTTTCAGCATCCTCCACAGCCGTTCTCTGTTTACGTTGTCATATGCCCCTTTAATGTCCAAGAACGTAATCCATAGTGGTCTATTCTGTGCTTTCGCAATTTCAATGCACTGCGTTATCACGAACAGATTGTCATCCAGTCGCCTGTATTGTCTAAATCCATTCTGCAGTTCCCCAAGTATTTCATTTTCTTCCATCCATGCTTGAATTTCTGATTTTATCGCCTGCATTACGAATCTATACACCACTGACGTTACTGTGAGTGGTCTGTATGAATCAATACTGGCTTTGTCTCCTCTGCCTTTATGTATTAAATTCATCCTACTTTCTAACCAGTCCTCTGGTATTTGTTTGGTTTCTATCACCCTATCTATTGCCCTCATAAACGAATCCTTACTTTTAGGTCCAAGTAGGTTTATCAGTTGCATTGGTATTCCGTCCGGGCCCACGGCTGTCTGGGGGGAAACCTTTTGCTTATCAACAACTTATCAACAACTTATCAACAAACCTTATCAACAACTGTCGCCCTTTCTTCTCTTCTTGATTCATGTTGCGCAGCTGTAATAGTATTAAAAGAAACGTGGTTGAACGACACGGTTCCTGGTATCAGCATTCTTGTCAGCAGATCGAACTTCAGCTTTTTTTGCTGCCGTAGGAGGCCGTAGTGGAGGGGGCCGTAGTGGAGGGGTAGTGGAGGGGGTGGAGGGTACGTAGTGGAGGGGGTGTACTCATAGCTGTCAAAAGAGAATTTTTCGCTGCGTTCATCATATTCAATTATTTTCTTGAATATGTTTTTAGTTCCATGAAATGTGACGCGTTTCATGTCCAAATTGCAGTTTGTTGCCGCCCTCCCGATATATCACCCTCATTCACAGCTGAATTTTGTGAAGTCCTCGAAGAAGCGACCACGCGTTTTCCTTATGCAGTTTTATTATTTTTGTAACGATTTCAACTTCCCGAGCGTTGACTGGTCTTCACTATCCGTAGCATCCAATGAAATCGCGGCAACTGTTTTCTTCAGACCTTCCTTAACTTCTCGTTAGCTAAACTAACTCCCCAGCTCGTCGTTCAGTGACATCTGCAAATATCCTTGACCTATTACTTACCAATCATCCGTACCTTTGTTCCAATATTACTATCTTAGACGGCCTCTCGGATCATGCCATTATAAATGGTATCATTATTTGTCTCTTATTTTCGAGAAATACCACTAGTAAAAAATTAGGTGCTACGCCAGTGCCGATTTTGATGCCATGAACACTCCACCATCTCGTTTCTCCGACCAGTTCTTGAATAGTTACCATTCACGCTGCACTGAAGAAAATTGGCTCATCTTTAAAACCGGTTGTGCTGTGCCTTGGTTTACCAGTGCACTTCGTCGCTTAAGCAATAAGAAAAAGCGCCTTTACAGGCAAGCAGATAAAAACAGACTCGATTTCTTGGCCGCACAATAAAGGGTGTGACAAGCAGCAACAATCCCTTCCTAAATCTACTCGTAGCCATTTATACACTCACGACTGAACATCCATGATAAGTAACTCTCTGAAATACTGGCGCGTAATCAATCCTAAAACCTACCCTGACATATCTATTGTAGATCATAATGGCCAAACTGTTCCAGAATCTGAATTCGCGCAGATACTTAACAACTCATTTGCGTATGTTTTTACTTGCGAAGACGTATCTTCATTACCGACCATAACTGGTTTTATAGAGGGCATGATGCCTGCAATAATCATTACTGAGGGAGAAATCTTATCTTTACTCACTAAATCTAATATTTCTTCAACATGTGATCATCTTAAGCATTGATTCAGTACTAGGAGCACTTTTCACGCAATCCTTATCTGAGGATTCAGTCCCGCATGACTGGCGTATTGAAAAAATTGCACCTTTCGAATCCGGGGATCGTTCTTCCCTACTAAAATACCGACACATCTGTCTTTCTAGCACCATTTATAAAATTACTCTGCATATAATACATTCTCAAGTTATTAAGTACCTAGAAGATCATAACACCAAGATCAAAACACCATTACAACACGGGTTTCGTAAAGGTTACTGGTGTGAGATCGAATTGGGCGGATTTGCTAACAATTTATATACTTCAGTAAACTCCGGGTTGCAGGTCGATGCAGACTTCCTTGATTTTTCTAAAGCCTTCGATCGCGTTCCTCACCATGAACTAATGATGATGATCGTTAGAGTTTTTTGGCGCAAGGCCAGCTGGGGCAAAGAGCGCCAAACAAAAGTATCTAAATAAAATATAGGCTACTAAAGCCAAAATAACAATAAAATCAATTAACGGCAATGGTGATGGCTGGTGTATAGGGCCAGATATGATTATGCGTGATAGGAGATGAGGTTTAAAAACTTGACGTTGGACAAATACTCAAACACACGTTTCACGGAAACAATGGCATCATCACCTAGGAAAAACGATGGATGTAGGGGAATATGTTGTCTGTAGAGTTCTCTAAAGTGTTTTGTGTCGTGTTGTGTGAAGTGCCTTGCATGTGATTAGTATGTGCACTACGGATAGGGCCTCTCCGCACCTGCCGCACTGGGGTCTAGAAGATCCCGTCAGCAGATACGAGTGCGTCGCATGGGTGTGCCCTATCCGCAGCCTACCCAAGGCGACTTCCGTGTGTCTGTTGTGTGAGTCAGTTGTGTACCGTCCCAAGTGTGGCTTTATTACATGTAGTTTGTTGTCTGTCTGTTCGTCCCAGTGTGTTTGCCATGTTCTGCGCAGGTGTTGTCTTATGTGTGGCTTGAGGTCTGTGTAGGGTACCGTTGTAATGTCCACAGTGTTCCTGAGTGCAGCCGCACCGGCCCTCTCGTCTGCCAACTCGTTCCCAGAGATCCCTGCGTGTCCTGGGACCCAGCAGAGGACCACCTCATGCTTTTGTGCATACACGGACATGATAGTGCAGAATACAAGATTAACTATGTGGTTTCTGGGGGGCTTGTGCGATGACAGTGCGCGAACAACACTCAAAGAATCTGTATATATGATGGAATTGGGAATGTGATTTTCAAGGATGTGTCGTACAATCAGTAAGATTCCATACGCTTCCGCTGAAAAAATTGATGTGTGCACGCTCATGGTTCTGGCTGCATTGAAATTAGGACCATGAGCAGCGCACGACACCATACTGGAGGTTTTAGAAGCGTCACTATAAAATTCTGCACATGTGTATTTAAACTGCAAAGACAGAAAGTGCTGCAGTATTGCAGCTCGTGGTACACGATTTTTGTCAAGTCTCATAAAAGAGAGGTCACACGACACAGGGCGAACTTGCCAAGGCGGTAAACTGTTAGAAAAGGATGACCTGTACACATCTAAAAACGAAGCACTGAGATCCGAGGCTCGCTCTCTCACTCTCAGTGAAAAGGGCAGAGGAACGGATGGGCGATTTGCAAAGAGCAGAGATGTTGATGTATCGTTAAAGACAGGATAAAAGGGTGATTATTCAGTGATGAAATTTTAAAAGCATATAGCAAGTCCATGTACGTTCGTTGGTTCTCAAGGCTCCACTTATCACACTCGACATACAGACTCTCGACAGGGCTAGTGCGAAAAGCACCCGAGGCGAGACGAAGCCCCAAGTGTAGCACTGGGTCAAGCATTCGCAACGCTGTTTTAGTCGCCGACCCATATACCACACTGCCATAGTCTAAACGAGACCCAACCAAAGCAGTATAGAGCCGTAGTAGGAGTTCTTTGTCGGAACCATAAGATTGATGGGAGAGAACCTTAAGTATATTCATTGTTTTCAGACATTTATGTTTAAGTTCCTTGATGTGTGGAATGAATGTGAGTTTCTGGTCAAACACAACACCTAAGAACTTGTGCTCCTTGTTCACAGGAAGCGACACGCCATTAAGAGTAATGTCTGGGTTCATATGGACCCCGCGCTTCCTGGAGAACACAACGCAGGAGCTTTTTACAGGATTTAATTTAAAACCATTCTTGTCTGCCCAGCCGGCAAGTTTCTTTACACCAAGCTGGACTTGACGTTCGCAGATTGACAGATTGCATGATTTATAGGATATCTGCACGTCATCTACATACATGGAATAAGAGATTGTAGGTGGCAGTGCCTTACCAAGAGAGTTCATTTTTACTATGAAGAGAGTGCAGCTCAACACGCCACCCTGTGGCACGCCATTTTCTTGCACGTAAACGTTTGAGAGTGCACAACCAACTCTTACTCGAAACGTTCTGTCTGACAAGTAACTAACAAGAGTGTTTAACATGTTACCCGATACACCGAATGACTTGAGGTCCCTAAGGATCCCATAACGCCAAGCGGTGTCGTATGCCTTTTCAAGGTCGAAGAAGACAGTTAAACAATACTGCTTATGCGCGAAGGCATCCTTGATGTACGAGTCAAGAGCTACCAGTTGATCGTTCGTCGATCGCCCCACCCTAAAGCCTGCCTGGCAGCTCTCGAGAAGACCGTTGTACTCGAGGAAGTACACGAGCCTGCGATTTACCATCTTCTCGAAGAGCTTGCACAGGCAGCTCGTCAGGGCTATAGGACGGTAGCTTGAGGGGGACGACGGGTCCTTTCCCTCCTTCAGGAAAGCTACAACTATAGCCTCCTTCCAAGAGTTTGGAATGTGCCCCGAAAGCCAGATCTTGTTATAGAGGTGTAAGAGTGTTAGAAGTGTGTCTGCGTGCAGGTGTTGTATCATTGTGTATGTGATGTTGTCTGGGCCTGGAGCTGAGGGTTTACACGTGCTTAGAGCAGCCCTCAGCTCATGTAGTGAAAACAGGGAGTTGTAAGAAGTCTGTGATTTGTTGCTGTCGCGTAGGGACTTCTTTTCACAACAGGCTTTATGTTTCAGGAAAGTGTTTGTGTAGTGTGCTGAACTGGACACGTGTTGGAAGTGTTGTGCGAGTGTGTCAGCCTGGTCTTCGAGTGTGTCCCCTGTAGTGCTGACCAGAGGCAGGCTGTGTGTTTGTTGTCCCTTGAGTTTACGTATTCGTGTCCACACTTTCCTTGTGTCTGTGTAAGAGTTTATTGATGTTATGAATGCACGCCAACTCTCTCGTTTTGCCCCACGGCGCACACGTTTTCCTAACGCCTTGGCCCGTTTGAACAAGAGGAGGTTTCCCGACGTGGGGTACCGACGGAGGATACCCCACGCCTTGTTCTGGGCCTCTCGCGCCCGCCTACAGTCCTCATTCCACCACGGCCTCCGCTGGTTGCGCGGGGCACCAGAGGCGTGGGGAATGGACCTTTCGGCGGCGTCGAGGATGTGCGCCGTGAGGAGTTGTGCGGCTTCATCTACGTGTAGGTGTCCTATGGATGTGTGGTGTAGTTTGGATGTCTCTGTAAATGTATTCCAGTTAGCTCGTGCTTCATTGAACCTATTATGGGAAGATGGACTGCATGGGCCTTTACCTATGTATGTAAGTGAGGTGGGGAAGTGGTCACTACCGTATGGGTCAGTTGCCACACCCCACTCGAGAAGAGGAAAGAGAACTGCGGAGCCAATAGCCAAGTCAAGACATGAGTATGTGTTGTGTCCTATGTTATGATATGTAGGCTGTTTATTGTTGAAAAGGCATGCTCCTGAAGATGTAAGGAATTTCTCTATAAGGCGACCTCGGGCATCCGTGCGAGAAGAGCCCCCAAAGAGTGTTGTGAGCATTAAGGTCGCCTGTCAGGATGTATGGTTCGGGCAGCTGGTCAACTAGCGCCTCGAAGTCAGAGCTTAAAAGTGAAACATCAGGAGGAATGTATATGGAGCATACCGTTATCAACCTATTAAATATTATCAAGCGTATTGCTACAGCCTCAAGGATAGTGTTCAGAGTGACAGGGTGGCATGCTAAAGATTTCCGGGCGATTATGGCCACACCCCCAGAAGAGTGTGTGCAGCCATCCCTGTCTTTCCTGTATACCAGGTAACTATTCAAGAAATTTGTGTGTTTAGAATTCAAATGTGTTTCCTGAACACACATTACACTTGGCTGATTGGTATGCAGAATCTCATACACGTCGTCAAGATTATTCATAAGGCCTCTGCAGTTCCATTGAACAATATTTTCTCTTCCCATTATTTAGTGTGAGAGCTACTGGAGTGTGTATGTTTATGTGTCGTCTTTCGGGGCTGTGACTCTTGGATTGGGCTTTTTGGGCGGCCTATCTGTAGGCTTGGACGACGGAGGCCGCTCCTTGCGCTGCGTTGCAGGCAAGAACGGCACGACGTCCATCTCGTCGTCCGATGTCCTGGGTGTGCCCGTCGAACCGGGCCCCCCGGACTTGGCCCCCCTTCGGGGGCCCTTCGTTTGACCCGCCACCGCCGCTGGTGTCGGGGGCACCAGAAGTGGCACGGGCGGTGCGGTGGTGGTGGGAGCCGGTCCGGGGCCGTGGTGTCCATGGCACCCTCCAACGCACTGGTTGATGGGGATGCACGGACGGGAGCGGCACCGGTCCCGACGGAAGAGGTTGCCACCACAACCGCTGCTGGCTCAGCGAGCGGCGTGGAGGCGGGCTGGGCTGCCAGAGGCAACCCAGGGGGGGGGCGGGGGCGGGACCAAGTCTGACTCGCGGTACTGGGTCCCCGCCGAAACCAGACGCCGCTCCGCCCCCGGCGAGCTGCGTCGGCATACCTCCCCAGGGGGAAAGAGGCGAACCTCTTTCGCGCCTCTGGGAAGGTAAGATTCTCAGTCACTTTTACCTTGATGATCTCCTTCTCCTGTTTGAATTTCTCACATGTTCTAGAGTAGGCCCCGTGGGGTCCCTTGCAGTTAGCACAGATGAGGGTTTGTGATGGGCAGTTGTCAGATGCGTGATCATGTTGTGCACACTTGGCGCATGTTAGTCGACCACGACAAGCATTAGTGCCATGTCCAAACCGCTGACACTTGTAGCAGCGGCGTGGGTTCGGCACATAGGGTCGGACCGGACATCTCAGGAAACCTGCGCTGACCGATTCGGGAAGTGTTGAGCGGTCAAATGTCAAGATTATGTGTTTAGTAGGTATTATTTGGTCATTTCGGCGTATCGTGATTCGCCGCACAGCTGTTACGCCCTGATCGCTAAGCCCTTCCAGCAGATCTGCTTCAGTCTCATTTATTAGATCTCTATCAGAGATCACGCCCTGGCAGCTATTAAGACTGCGATGGGGCGTGATCTTGATGTCGACATCGACCATGCGCGTTTGCTTCAAGAGGTTACAAGATTGTTGCTTGTTTTGAACTTCAATTAGGACTTCTCCCGTTGTGAGCTTTTTAGCTTTGTACGATTTGCCTACAAGGCTTTCAAGGAACTTGGAGATGATAAAGACAGACTGGGAAGTGATGGGGTTTGATTTATCCAGGGATTCCATTACCAGGAAGCGCGAGAAATTATCGGGCTTTGGAATGGAGATCGAAGACAAAGGAGGAAAAGATACTTCGGTGCGGCCCCTTTTCAGGGACCGATCACGTTTGGGGGGGGGTTTTGAAAATGCCATACAGTATGTATAGAAGCAGGGGACGGGGGTACTTTCTTCCACAACCTTACCCTGATAGCTGAGGAGGTCCCGGAGCTCCCTGCCTGGTGAACAGACAGGGAGCCCATCCGCCGGAGCTTGACCTGGGCTCCGACGGCCACCGTTCGTGGTTTCTAACCCTCCACCTATAAACACATTGCCACGGTTGGATCCAGCGTATGTTTGGGGGCTCGGGGTCCGCAGTATCGCCAGTACCGTCACCAAGATTGCTCAAGGTGCCCCGTGCGGGGTCCTCACCATGAACTACTCCTCAAGCTATCTATATGTAATCTCCATCCTGACGTTCTGGCTTGGATTAAAAATTTCCTTACTTCTAGACTTCAGTCCACATTTGTCAACAATAACGCATCTGCTTTCACTCAAGTAACATCAAGGGTTCGTCAAGGTAGCGAATTAGACCCATTACTTTTTCTAGTCTGCATTAACGACCTTCCCTCTTGTGTATCATCCCGTGTTCGCCTATTTGTTGATGCCGTTGTAGTTTACCGTAATATTTCTTGTGATGCCAACAATTGCAGTCTCCAATCTGACTTAGATACTATTAACGCTTGAAGCTTAACATGGTTGATGCCCTTAATTTAACTAAAACCAAGCAAATGTCGTTTTCAGGTGGAACCCCCCATTTTGCAACTTCTTATAAGTCATAATGCAATAGAGGTAACAAACACGTACAGATATCTTGTCTTCGTTTAAGAAATGCTTTACATGGCACCACCATATTAACGTCACCCATGCCTCAATAAACCGCTCTTTAGGACTACCCAGGCGTGATCTGCAACAAGCCCCACCTCAAACATGTGCATACGTCACCCTTATTCGACCAAAAATAGAATATGCCTCTGCAATCTGAAATCCTCATGAAGCATATCTCAGAAATAGCCTCGAGTCATTACAGAATCGTGTTATTCGCTTCATCTTTTCTTATTATTCTACATTTTCAAACGTCACAGCATTAAAACAGCGTGCTGAACTCGCCTCTGCGTTTTGTTCGCCTGTGCGTCATGTTCTCTTAAATGCACATGAATTGTCAATACTAGCCCCTGTATCATCACATCTTCGCATTGCGATAACTGCTGCCAATGGAAACCTAATTTTCCTGCCACTAACATTTTATTTAGGCAAGCTAAGCAAACAACGCGCGAAATTATGGAAGCATTACACATAGCAGAACGAGGTGATAAGTGTGTGCGCCAAACAAGCGTGTGTCTCCATCCTAAAGAGATTGCATATCTGGGTGTGCCTTGAATGTAACATGTGCATATCTAGTTGTGGTATCACTGTGACCTTTGCAAACTTGTTTCGACCATGCGCACTGTCTTTTTATTACTTTATTGTTTGTGTTCAGTATTTATATTCACCCTTTCTGAAATTAAAATTTTTTTGTTAGACAAGCGGCAGTTCTTGCGTTGCACTTCCTTCGTCTTTGTCTGAGTTCGCGCTGGTTTTATCCAAGAATATATTTCCAACTAGCCGAGCTTGCAGCCCTTGCAAGAAATCAATCTAGGGTACCGTCCATCCTGGGTAGAAGATAGACAACTTTCTTGGTAACTTGTTTCAAGTGGTGGTAGTCCACACAGAACCGCTGTGTGCCATATTTGCCTTTTCCCAACACGACGGGTAAAGCCCATGGACTACACGATGCTTCAATAATGTGCTTTGAGAGCATAAACTCAACGTCTTGCTGGATGTCTCCTTGTTCGGAATGAGGAACACGGAATGGCCAGCGATGGATAGGCCTGGCATCACCTCTATCAGATACGGTGCATCAGAGTTCTGCTTTGTCCCAAAGGTTTTTCACCCAAATCAAAAACGTCTTCAAATTATGACAAAAGACACGGCAGTTTGCTTGCCTGAGCTTGAGATAGGTCAGAGCCGATCAGGGGTGCCAATTTATCTAGCGAGGTAGGTCGATGGTTGGATCCATGTTGTTGCACTGGGTGACGGTCTAAAGCAAATGCCGCAATTTCAGCTGCCGTTGAATGGGTGAGAGCAGCGACGGTAATACCTTCTGCAAGTACTTGAATATGGAGTGCAAGTTGACGAGCGGCAAGCAAACGCGGTTGCATTTCATGCTGAGCACAGTGCGGGGTAGTGCAACATCTCGCATCATAGAACGTCAGCGATGGGAGTAGCAGGGTAGTCGCCATATGAATGGCGGTAGACCTTGTCAGGGGGACATAATTGGCGGCTTGACTAGGCAAGCGATTGTGTTTGGATAAGCACAGGCACGGCGGGGATGAATCGACAGTAGTCGGCCACTCAAGACGAAGAAGGCCCGTAGAACAATCGATTAGGGCTGCATGCACTGTAAATAAGTTGCGGCCAAGGATCGCGTAATGAGTACATTTGTCCAAAACATACAAAAAAACAGTGGTATCGTGGCCGACGATCGTATCGCGAAAGGTGAACATACTAGCGATCGCCGGCGTTCAATCATCGGCAACTTGAACATGCGAAAAGGCAGGTGTGAGGACGTTTCGCGAGCGGGTCCATAGATTAGCGCTCATAACAGAAATATGTGCCCCTGTAATTATCAATGACCGAGCACGCACGCAATAAACTTTCACGTCGACCAAATTGTACCTTGTCAGCAGTATGAAAACAGATTTTAAGTCGGGGTAAGGAACACAGCATCACCTCTGGGAGCTCCACTCGCTAATTTTCCGTGTCGAGGCGTGCAAAATTGTTCAGTGAGGTAGAGCGGCGGTGCAGGGGAGAGCGAGACTGTCGGCGCCGAGGTGACGGTGAGCGGCCAAATCGTGGGGCTGAGTAAACGGCATCGGCGGCATTGCGTTGCTGGCAGTTCGCAGTAGACAGATTCATCGAAGAGTGCGGAACACAGTTGTTCGAAGTGTTTCGAGTGGAAGAAAACCAGCTGCTCTGGCAATGCCGGGCAATATGACCAACACGCCTTCAGTTTGAGCACATGTGCTGGTTATCGGGTGTTCTCTATTGAGCTGGGTTCCTGTAAGACCATGGCCAATCCTCTTGGCGGAAAGAAATCGGGGTCGACTGAGCTGGCCTATAATGCGTGCACAACGCGGCTTTGGCTGGAAATTGCCGACCGACAGGATGGCTCATGTGGCAGGTTGGCTGCAAGCAATTGCAGGAAATTTCGTCCAGCACAGCTGCTTGCATGACGGGGAGCGTCCGGGGCAGCTGGACATCACATACGGAGTGTCGGGTAGTGACCGGAGTCATGACCTCTACCTCACGTCAGAAGATACGGGTCACCGTGTCTGGAGTGGTTTCTACCGAAGGTGGGTGCGATGCCGAAACCGGCCCTCACATGAAGACTTTGCACCAGTATTGGGAAGGCGCAGGAATGTCTGAGTGATTGGACGCTGTTTGCTTGTGCGAACTGCTTGCACTTGTCCGAAATTGAGTGTTACAGTTGAGCATTCTTTGCACACAAGCTGATTGAAGTCACCATTCATTATTACTGTCAAAATGTGGTCAACTTTATCCTGCTCGGACATGTGGTCGTTAAATTTGTTGCAAAAAACCAGTACGTCTAGCATGTAGGCGATGTATGGCTCTGTTGACGTCTGCGCTCGTGACGCAAGCTCCTTTTTGGCGGCGGCGAGCTGGCGCCCAAATAATTTGCCAAAGAGGTTAATCATCTCTTTCTCGAAGCTGTGCCAACTAGTAAGTGTTGTTGCATTAATATGTTACACGTCATCGCTGTACCTTTCAGTTGGAACAAAAGGTTAGCCAGCATAAGGTTGGGATGCCAGTAATTGTGGGCGCTCACTCGCACAATGAGACGGACCCACTCCTCCATGCCGACATCGTCGGTACCGTAAAAAAGACCAGGGTCTCGAGGGTGGCTGACGATGAGAAGCGCCGTAGCGGTGATTGGGGGTTCAGAAAGCGGTGCAGTGGTGTCGCCTTGGAGATGACGCTTGCTTCAAATATCCGTGATCAGAACCTGTGTGCCACCCGTTTCCACATGTTATTGTGGTCACGGAAGGGGTGGGTATGTCAGGACGGGGCCACAACAACACTCGCCAACATATGATACGAGGTATACCGGTATTTACAAGTGGCCGGTTACGAAATGCACGGTATAAGAGAGCGCCTCACAAGCAAGGGACCGAACTGCACGTGCGTCTCCGTCAGCGTCTTCTTCATCTTCCCTCCATGATGATGATCCTGACTCACAGCTCATCTCGCATGCCCTTTACATCGAGCGTATGAAATATCTTGAAACAATATAAAGTCACGGATTATGATGTCACGTTAACCGGTAGAACAACCACATTGCTTGTCGCGTCTGCTGCGAGCGTGCCCCTTTTCATGGGAATGCATAAATGGTTACCAACGCGGTGCGGCAGGGATGAAGGTGCGAAAAAAGAACCTATTGGTTAATTTAACAGGCAGCAAAGAAAGAATAAAGAAAAGCTAATACTAAGGAAAAGGTAAGCCTAAGCTAAGACAAAGAAAAAAAAACTAAAGATAAATAATACACCACTGCCAACGCCGTCCGTCGCTATCGCTCGCTAGTGGGCTCGTTCTGCCCGGCCAAACGCGGGCTATGACGGTGGCCTGCGCTGCCGCTTTAGTCGCTCCCTGGGGCCTGCGTATAACATTTAAGCTCCTCCCTTAGTCCACTCTAGGTGTTTGCTCTCATAGGTGAGGTATGTTTCTCGCGTCGCTAGGTGCTGCCGCTGCATGTGGTAACATATAAAGAGGTAGCAGCATCGTATCATGGGGCCCGGACAAATCCAGACCAGTTTGCGAAGCCTCGACCACCGCTAATGAGGCCGAAATACGCGGTTGTATGATAAACGATGGCTCCAAGGGCTGCCTTCTCACCTTGATTGCAGAGAAGGCCCTCTTTGTCAGCATCTGAAACAATGGCTTTCAAAAGAAAGGTACATCATGGTCAAGTTTTTTGTCACAGCGTCTCTTCATCTGAATTGGTGTGGACGTATCTGCTACGTGCGAGCTTCGCGAAAAATGAAATACGGGGTCCTTGCAGGACGGTCACGTTGCGGGACACAGGTCTACCTCTACCAAGTGGCCTCACCAAGACAAGCTCACTTGGCCTTCCTCACGCTGCCCTATTTCCCTCTTAGGTTTTCTGCATTTACAGCTGCAGATTACAACTTATCCACATTTGTTTGCTATATCGTCGCTGTATTCCCAACAGCAGCCACCAAAAAAATGAAGGGAAAGTTCAGCTGCACTCCCCTGGCCTGCAAACTGCTCCAACATTGCCTGTGACTGGTTCAACACAATCACTGTGTTGTGTGTTAACTGAAAACGCCCTATATTACGAGTGCGTGAGCAGAAATGGCACTTCGCCCTGTGGCCCACGCTATCTCTGAGGAGCATAACGTCGAGTGTCATGTGCTATCCTCAGATGTGTAAGCCGTGATGGTTAACACATCTTGTATCAGTGTTCTTGCGTAAACGGTTAATTCAAAAGAGATGTCAAATTTGGTAATGTTTTATTTTAACCAGTAAACGTCGGGGTTGCAATAAAATATTGTCTTTCAAATGCATGTGCATTCATACGTTGTCGATGTGAGATTTTTTGGAAACAAGGTGCCTAGATATACTTCGGAGAGCTGAAATATTGGCATTTGGTTTGTTCATTTTTCAGGTACCGGAGGGTAAGCGCACCTTCTCTTATATTGGTGCTGTTGGCTAAGCTTGTTTATTCGATGATAAGATTTCCACTGTTGCACCTCCACAATTGCACAATTGAACTTTTCACATAAATTCTAAAAGTGTTGCAATAAAAGAACAGAAACCTTTCTGTACGTTCACCCTAGCACCCATCGAAAGCGGACGAACGCAGATGCGAACAATGTAAAGTTACGGATAGCGTGGATGGTATAAAATTAGTAGTACGATTCTTTAATAGGGGTTACGTTTCAGGGTAAGGCCAAAGCACAGTACTGAGGCTACAGGTCTAGCTTGCGAGGTAGACCATACAGCCCACGAGGAAGCAGACAAAGCATTTAAGAGAACAAACACATAAAAAGATAACTGTGCATGACTTGAGTGACGACGCAGATATTTTACTAGTAAATGACCCTACCTATTTCCGGCATGCCCAAGAACTCTGTGTCTATCTCAAGGTGAAATGGCCACTTAATTCGAATTTCCAAGAAGACAGATGTCCAAGAAATTTAAACCCATCAGCCCAATTTCTATTGTATACAAACCGCTTACAAGGTTAACAGTATATTGCACAGCCGATAGTCCACATTTTCTACAGCTGAGAGAATAGGCTTTAGTTGCAAAAGTATACTGAACAATGGATGATATCCCTGTCATCAGCCCGGTAACTATCGCGGGCGATATTCTTTGGTTTTGAGAGTTTGGATACACATACAAAAATACATCAATCGCTTCAGTCAAAACGCTTGCCCGTACTAATAAGGATAAGTAAGAGTAAACCTAAATGATTGCTCAATAAAGATGCTGGTAGAACGTCCTTCACGGTAGGGTAATGAACAGCTGGAAAACATGAGGTAGAAGTTGACGAATCTTCAGCGCTAATCCCAACCGGGCAGGAGCCGTCCACTGCAGGAAACAATTGGCTTTGGTACACTCGGCAACGGCAAGTATGACCAATTATTAAAGGCGGGCTACCATATAACATAAAAAAATAGTATACTTCCATTTCACAGGGCACCAAATGTCGTACGTGGCAGAAACTTTGCGCCTTAGTAATCTGGAAAGAAAACTTTGGTCAACTCGATGAGCCATGAAATGAGGCATAATAGGAGTAACGCTCAGAGACACGAAACAAATTACCCGATTCGGGGAACAACCACAAGTTTCTGATATCATAGTCCAAACTAAAAAAATGAAATGGCCTTAGGCAGGGCATGTAGTAAGACCATCGGTGGCTACCATTTTAACAGGGTGGTGACCAAGAGACTAGAAAAGCAGTCGAAGCACGTTAACTCGATTAAGATGTGAATTGAGAAAATTGGATGCGAAGAATTCGCTCGTGCACGACTCGCCTCGTCCCAAAGTGCACTCACTCGGCTGATGATTATAACAATAAAACTCATAAGTTGAATCACCGTACATAAAGGCAGAGTACTGCTTTTGATGTAACTGCCTTTCTTAAATTCTGGAATGCATGGTTTGCTTTCTGTATTAATTTGTAGTAGGTTCATATCAAATTGCAGGTGTTAGTAAGTTTCGTTTCTGGAAGTTCTGGTTCCTCACGTAACACGCCAAGATTTAAAGCACAAGAACTTGTATTTGTGTCAGCAATGAGGGACAGAACTCGGAGAAAAAGGGTCACTAGTTTCAACCAGAACTGGGTGGAGTGGCGCTGGTTGCTGCACATAAGGACATGGTACGCTTTCCTATGGAAGTATCCGGTAAAAATGAGGGTACGACTGCGTACTCGTTCGCTATTGGCATACAAAAAGGTTAGAATATGCAGGCTGTGACCACCAATCCCACGATGAGTAAAATTATTGTCCCCTTCCAAAGTTGCGCGCAGATTTATATTTATCAAAAGAAAGAGACTAAGCATCGGTATGCCAGGTTCGTGTGCTGACCAAGGGCCTTCTTTCATTATCTAGCAATCCACATATTCGGCCGGCAGTGGATTTCAACAGCCGGACGATGACGATGACATTTTAGAATTTGCGTAGGCAAGCACAGAAATACACAAAGTGTTTAGGCTGATTTGCAAGCCCACACAGCATTGACTTCACCTCATTAACCGACCGCTAAATTAATGGAAGCCTGAGTTTTAAATATAGGACAAGTGCACATACATGAACACCCGAGTGGGTTGACCCGCCGCGGTGGCTCAGTGGCTAAGGCGGTCCGCTGCTGAGGACGAGGTCGCGGGTTCAATTCCCGGCCGTGTCGGCCACTTTTCTGATGGAGGCAAAAACCAAAAACGCCCGTGTGTGCGAGATTTCGGTGCACATATAGATACCCTGCTTGCCAAAATTTATCCCGAGCCCTCCACTACGGCGCGCCTCATCGCCTGCGTTGTGTCGGCGCATTAAAACCTACAATCAAATTAATACCCCAGAGCGTATGTGTGGAGGTTATTTAAGCATTCGTGGCATATGTGCGTTCATAAGTGTTGTAGAGCATAACCTCCATTTAAATAAAATTCGTACAGTCCTATTCCCATAATTTTGATCTCTGAAATTGGAAAGCACCGCATCTCAATGTTGGATTAGCTAGCAGCGGCTCTCGATACACGTAGTCAAAGACGAAGCAGCTTTCTTGAAGGAAAAGCAAGTTTATAACAGCACAGTTGTGCTCTTCTAACCACTGAAAGAGTACACAGGCCGTGAAGCAGCAGTCAACGAAGTGACGTCCGCATTCTGGTGTCGCCGAAAGAAATCCGGCGGCGTCTGCTCGGCGTGCAGATATTGCTGCCGGAATAGAGATTGTAGAGATTGCGTATTTTCTTCCCTAGCCGTTTAGTTCCATCGAGAACACTGGATATCACACAAGATTGTTCTAGTGGAGTAACGAGAGGGCAAAATACGTTCGTTATCAAATGAGATAACCTGGGTGGCTTAAAAAAGAAACACGCGCTTAGCTTAGCACACAAATAACATAGCTAGGGCCAGCCTGGTGGTAAAGCAAAACATAAATAAACAATCCCACTGCGTGGTTTGCGGCACTATCCCGCTAAGGGTGCATCGACCGGATGTAAAAAAAAGCGATATTCCTTACAAACATAAGAAGTCTGTCGTCTTGCGTAGTAATGCTTTAGGAGGGGCCCCAAGTAGCAGAAAAGCTTGATGGATAAAGAACTTTGCAGCTCCTTGTGCAGTCTCCCTTGGGAGAGCGGCGGTTTCGGTGGAGCGCGTCATGTAGTCAGTCGCTACGACAATCCACTTGTTCTCGGATTGTGACGTAGGTTACCGGACTAGAAGGACCATTCTGATCTGTTGGAAGGGAATCGATGGGCTCGCGATCAGCTGTATAAGTCTGAGAGGTCCCATCGGCGGCATGTTTGTTGCTGGCCGTCGGGGCACCTCCGGATGTGATAGGGACATCGGATGTGAGGCGGGTCGATAGTAGCTTGACTTCGGTTATCGAATAGAGCGTGCTTTGTCGAAATGTCCGGAAGACGGGTCGTCGTGACACGATTCCAGAAGTTCGTCCCGAAAGTCTGCGGGGCGGGGCTGGTAAGAAGATGGTAGGTTGCCTTTCGTGGGTTGAAGTTTTTCTTCTGGAAGACGGAGTTCAGGTAAGCTGCGTTGAGGTGATCTGTGTTTGAAGGCCCTTAGAGCACTGACGTGGCGTCCTTCAATCTAGTCGATCAAGATGCGTAACTCGAGGTCCGCCCGCTGCTGGGCGGCTAGGTCGCTCTCCGTCACGACTCTGAAGAAAGCGTCGTGTTCATCGGATTCTAGTGGTGGTGTGTCCGATGGGGGCGTGAGACAGGCAGTCGGGGTCGGAATATTTCTTGCCGGATTTATAGAACATTGTAATGTCGAATTTGTGCGGGCGCAAAATCAACCTACCGACACGGCCAGAAGGGTCCTTCAAATTGGCAAGCAAACACAGCGCATGGTTGTTTGTGGCTACCTTAAACGGTCTGGCCACATGAATGGACGAAATTTTAAAATTACCCAAATAATAGCGAGGCACTCTTTTAAGAGGCTGAGTAGTTTTTCTCTTCTTCGGCAGACCACGGCTAACACAGGCGATTACTTTTTCGGAGCAGCTTTGCCTGTGTATAAGGACAGCACCTGAGCCTATATCTCTGGAGTCCGTGTGCACTTCTGTTTCAGCATTTCCGTCTAAATTAGAAAGCACAGCGGGGCTTCGCAGTTGTTGTCACATCTTTCCGAATGCTTCCTCTTGGCTGTTTGCTGCATAATATGGCTCATACCGGAAAGTACCTCCCAATTTGCGGCTGCTACACGTTGTGAGTTTCTAACTGCGACCTTAGTATAATTACAGGAGATGTGTACATCCTTGAGCTGTAACCTATACGCCTTAAGGAAAGCAGAAGTTATCGTTTATTGGGCCTTAGTATTTTTTATCCCGCGCATGTAACAAGAGAATGCCTGGGGAATGTCGCAAAACATTTTTTCCTTAACTTGTGTAGCTATGCTACCTGTGTTGACCTACCAAATAAAAAAATTAGCGCCAGTTCACCCTCTGCATGTGGTTATAAAGCAAAGCTGTAAACGTCACCCACATCGATTACCCATGTGACATCCCTTAAGTTCACTCACGTCGCTCTACAAATAGTGAAACCAGAGAGAAGTGAAATACACTTAACCACACCCTCTATTAATTCGAAGAGATATCCTTGGTCAGGTTAAATAAATGCATCATGCATGAACTGTGGTTGGTTGAGTGGTATTGGTGATGCACATGAGTGGAAACTGTTTTTTATATAAAATAAAGCCCAAACCCGGTGGTAGACGAATCGCACTTCTCTGTCTGTTCGGTCGCAGACGGAGGCGACGAGAACGGCAGCAGAGGCAATCGAGGAGGAGAAGCAGGACGAGGTGGCGGGGAAATACTTCAATTCAAATTTATGAATGGCAGAGAGTGCGGCAAAGGGGAGTGGTTCCTTCTTCATGGTAGCCAATATTTTAGTCCCCGCCATTTGTACTTAGTCCACCAGCTCTAGGTGGGTAGGCAGAGAGGGGCTGGGCAGCAGCATCTCCAATTTCTCTTGTTCGGTAGTTGACGGAAAGAGAGGAGAGTGGTAAGGGCTTACGTAGCACACCCCGATTATGTGGCGGAGTGTTCCTACTTCTGAGCAAAATTTACAAGTGACATACCATGGGTTGGTGTGAGCTTCTATTATTCGCTATCGCGTGGCATTGAGCTGAAATGCAGAGGTTAAACTCGTAGACGTGTTTGGTGAGTGCACCGCTTGTCTTCCCTGCCCCCGCGTGGGCTCGTAGCTAAAGGTGTACGGCGTGATGTCTATGGCCTTTTTAGTGTCCGCTGCAAAACGACCCAGAAAAACACGCCGTCCCGCCATAACACAAAACAATGATCAATTGTCTCTGGTTGAGAACAGAGGTGACAATTGCCCTACCAAGGAATAGACATTACTTCCTACCATTTTTAGATAATAATCGGGCGCCATATGACGTTTTTGTTCTCCTAGGATATTTTAGCTTGTGTAAGTGCCCCATGACTGATCGCCATGCGGAACCTCCTAGGCCGACCAAGTGCATTTTTCGAGAACCGGCGACGTTGGTGCGGAGCGTTTATGCTGCACAGAGTGATCCACCGGAGTGGCTGCTTCTTTTGGATGTGTGCGTTTGCTTGTCTTAATTTTGATGTTTGTTCGGCTGATGACCTTGTCCTTTTCTCTCTTGTAGTGTTTCCATTGTGTGTTAAGTGTCTTGTCTTCTAACGTTTTCTCAAATATATTTGCATTAAGGCAAAAAGTGGGCTCGTAGCTAAATCGGCAAGACAGCGGGGCCTGGCGCTGTTACTCAATTAGTTCCACTTTCCATTCCTGGCGGTTCCAGTAAATTCTTTTATTTGTTCCCGGGAGTTTTCTACTGGCACCAACGGTCGCGAAAGAACCTTTGGGTGGTAGAGGTAAAAAGCTGTGCTTTATACACTAAGGCGAGGGTGTAAATGCCATTTGGTGTACTTGCATCGCTACGCCACGTTATAATCGCTGTTAGGTGTGCGTTGTTCGTAGTCTCTCTAGTCATGCACACCAGCTACGAAGTGCGCATTGTTTCATGAGTTTATACATGTAACGTCATTGAAATGGGATGGAGGAGAAATGGACGTTCTGTTGCCTCAAAACATTGCCGCAATAGAGTAATTGCGAGACAACATTTGACGTGAACTTTGCTCATGTACGCTATATAACAAAGAAAACACCGAGCACGCGCACGACTTGCGGGTTACTTCCCGGACGCAACCAATGATGCGTTTTGGGCCAACTCGTTGTGGTTGTCCGAGGCCGCCTAAAATAAAACAAAGATTGGAGGCTTGCCGAACGAGCCTTTTGCGAGTGGCATTTGGTGCATAATTTCTTAATGAAGTAGTAGTGGTGTTGTAAATCGACATTTTGGAAGGATATGAAAACAAAGACGCTTTTTGTAGGACACTTTGACGCAACCACGGTTTAACACAACTGCCGAAATATTTTTGAATCCGCCTGTTTTATGAAAGACGATAAATATCACGTTTACAACTTTGATGGATGAACACTGCTACGATCTTGTTGTGCACTTGGTTTCTGTTTGTTTTCAATATATTGTGTGTATCCTATGTAGCCCCTCTTGCTAGGGCCAGATTTCTGGTGTTCAGCATTGTTAAATAAATGAAAACACAGTCTTCGAATGCGGAGGGCTTGTCTGACACGACAGCAGCCAACTGAATAAAGTACCTGACCACTTATGTGACCCTGTTTGCCGAGTCCTAGCTGGCTCCCACTGGTCTAAACAGGCCCAAACCGTTCATAATTGACCAACCCAAATTTCGGTCTTCACCCGCAAGAATTAGTAGAACCCCGCATGGGGCACCTTGAGCAATCTTGGTGACGGTACTGGCGATACCGCGGACCACGAGCCCTCAAACATAAGCTGGATCCAACCGTGGCGATGTGTTTATAGGTGGATTGTTAGAAATCATGAACGGTGGCCGTAGGAGCCCAGGTCAAGCTCCGGCAGATGAGCTCCCTGTCTGTTCACCAGGCAGGGAGCTCCAGGACCTCTTTGGCTACCAGGGTAAGGTCAAAGAAGAAAGTACCGCCGTCTCCCTGCTTTTTCCTATGCCATAGGGATAAATCAAAACCCCCCCCAGACGTGATCGGCCCCCGAAAACGGGCCGCACCGACGTTTCCTTTCCATCCCTTCCAAGAATCCACAGTCCGAACCCTGACAACTATCCTCGATTCTTGGTTATCGAGGCAGTTGACAAAACAAACCCTGTTTCTTCCATGTCCGCATTCTTGATCACTAAGTTCCTGGAAGACATCCTCGGAAAATCGTTCGATGCTAAAAAACTCCGTACCGGTGAAGTCCTAGTCAATATCAAGACGCAGCAACAAGCCACTAACCTCCTGTCGCAAACCTGCAAAGCAGATCTGGCCATCAGAGTCACTCCCCATCGTAGCCTCAACAGCTCTGAGGGTGTGATCCCGGAGAACGATTTGTTGAATGAGACCGAAGCTGATTCGTTGGAAGGCCTGAAAGATCAGGGTGTAGCTGCAGTGAGGCGTATCACCATCAGACGAGACAATAAGGAAATCCCCACAAAGCATATAATCTTGACATTCAACAAATCAAAACTTCCTGAGCACATCAGTGCTGGCTTCATTAGGTGTGGTTGTACGACCGTACATACCTAACCCGCGCCGCTGCTACCAGTGCCAGCGATTCGGGCACGCTACAGCTTCTTGTAGCGGCAAAACGACCGGCTCGAAATGCGCCGCACATGACCACCTCACTGAAAACTGTGACTCTACTACCTTCACCTGTGCAAACTGTCAGGGGCCGCACGCAGCATGGTCCCCGCAGCTGTGAAAAGTTTCAATTAGAAAAGAAAATCATTAACATCAAGGTCACTGAAAACATCACCTTCCCGGAAGGCGCGGAAGGAGGTTCGCCTCTTTCCCCTCTTGGGGAGGTACGCCGACGCAGCTCGCCGGTGGGCGGAGCGGCCGTATGAGTTTTCTGCGGCGGACCCAGTACCGCGAGTCCTACTTGGTCCCGTCCGCGCCCCCCCCCCCCCCCCCCCTGTGTGTCTGCCTCAGGCAGCCCACCCGCCTCCGCAACGCTCGCTGCAGCCAGCAGCGGCTGTGGGGGCAACCACGTCTGGTGGAAGCGATGCTGCATCCTCCACTTCCACTCCAGCGTCCCAAACCAGAGGCGAGGGTGCAGAGGAGAAGGACATGGGGAGCCAGCGGCAGCTCCCACCCCCACCGCACTGCCTGCACCATCCGAGGCGTTCCTGAATCCCTCGGTGGTTGCGGGCAAGGAAAAGCGCGCCCCAAAGGGTTCGCGGTCCAAGAAGCCTGATCCCTCAGGAGCTCTGAGGACATCCGAGGATGAAATGGACATCGGTCCGTTCTTGTCTGCGGTGCACCGCAAGGAACGCGTCCCGACGCCTAAGCCTCCGGACAAGCCAAAAAGACGAGAGTCACAGCCCGAAAGACGACGCATAAAACAACACAGTCCAGTAGCTCCGAACACTTCATAATGGGAAGAGAGAACATAGTACAATGAAACTGCAGAGGCCTTCTGAATAATCTTGACGACGTGTATGAGATTCAGCATACCAATCAGCCAAGTGTAATGTGTGTTCAGGAAACACATTTGAATTCTAAACACACAAATTACTTGAATAGCTACCTGGTATACAGGAAAGACAGGAATTGCTGCACACACTCTTCTGGCGGTGTGGCCATATCGTCCGGAAATCCTTAGCATGCCACCCTGTCACTTTAAACACATCTTGAGGCTGGTGCAATACGCTTAATAACATTTAATAGGTTGATAACGGTATGCTCCATATACATTCCTCCTGATGTTACACTTTTGAGCTCTGACTTCGAGGCGCTGGTTGACCAGCTGCCCGACCCATACATTCTAACAGGCGACCTTAATGCTCACAATTCTCTTTGGGGCTCTTCTCGTACGAATGCCCGAGGTCGCCTGATAGAGAGGTTTCTTACATCCTCTGGAGCATGCCTTTTCAACAATAAACAGCCTACATACCATAACATAGGTCACAACACATACTCACATCGTGATCTGGCTATTGGCTCTGCAATTCTCTTTCCATGTCTTGAGTGGGGTGTGGGCACGGACCCATATGGTAGTGACCATTTCCCCACAACATTAACGTATATAGGTACAGGCACGAGCAGTCCATCTTCCAATAAAATGTTTAATGAAGCAAGAGCTAACTGGAATACATTTACAGAGACATCCAAACTACACTACACATTCATAGGACACCTACACCTGTAAGAAGCTACCCAACTGCTTACGGCGCACAACCTCGACGCCGCCGAAAAGTCCATTCCCCACGTCTCTGGTGCCCCGCGCAACCAGCGGAGGCCGTGGTAGAATGAGGACTGCAGGCGGGCGCGAGAGACCCAGAACAAGGCGTTGGGTTGTCCTTTCGTCGGTACCCCACGTCGCGTAACCTCATTTTGTTTCAAACGGGCCAAGGCGTTAGAAAAACGTGTGCGTCGTGAGGCAAACGAGAGGAGTTGGCGTTCCTTCATAACATCAATAAACTCTAATACAGACACACGGAAAGTAATGGACACAAATACGCAAACTCAAAGGACAACAAACACACAGCCTGCCTCTGGTCAGCACAACAGGGGGACACACTCGAAGACCAGGCTGACACACTCGCAACAACACTTCCAACACGTTCCCAGTTCAGCACACTACACAAACACTTCATAAAACACAAACAAATAGCCGAAAAGACGCCTTTAGATGACAATGACAGGTCAGCCACTTCTTATAACTCTCAGTCCACACTTCATGAGCTGAGGGGTTCTCTGAGCACGTGTAAACCCTCAGCTCCAGGCCCAGACAACATTACTATACAATGATACAGAACTTACACACAGACACTCTTGTAACACTTCTTCAACTTTTTGAACAAGAAATGCTTTCGGGGCACATTCCAAAGTCTTGGAGGGATGCCATAGTTGTAGCATTTTTGAAAGAAGGGAAGGACCCTTTTCCCCTACTAGCTATCAACTCATTGCCCTGACCAGCTGCCTGTGCAAGCTTCTCGAGAAGACGATAAACCGGAGGCTTGTGTACTTTTTGGAGTACAACGGTCTTCTTGAGAGCTGCCAGGCAGGCTTTCTGGGCAGGGAGGAGATTCCACAAACAATCAACTTGTGGCAATAGAGTCATACATTAAGGATGCCTCATTCACAAACAATTCTGTCTTACGTGTTTTTTCGACATAAAGAAGGCCTATGACACCGCATGGGGTTATGGCATACTTACTGACCTTAAGTCGTTCGGTGTCTCTGTAACATGTTAAATACCCTTACTAGTTATTTATCAGAGGGAACCTTTCGCATCAGAGTTGGTTCTGCACTGTCAAATGTACACGTGCAGGAAAATGGCGTGCCGCAAGGTGGAGATCAAAGCTGCACTCTCTTCATAGTAAAGATGAACTCCCTTGGGAAGGCACTGCCACCTACAATTTCTTACTCTATGTATGTAGATGACGTGCAGATATCGTTTTAAATCTTGTACTATTGTCTATGTGCGAACGTGAAGTCCAGCTCGGCGTCAAGAAACTTGCCAGCTGGGCAGACAAGAATGGTTTTAAATTGAATCCTGCAAAAAGCTCCTGCGTTGTGTTCTCTAGGAAGCGGGGGATCCCTCCAGACCCAGACATTGAACTTAATGGCGTGTCGCTTCCTGTGAACAAGGCGCACAAGTTTTTAGTTGTTGTGTTTGACCAGAAACTCACATTCATTCCACACATCAAAAAACTTAAACATAAATGTCTTCAAACTATATATATCCTGAAGGTTCTCTCCCACCATTCGTATGGTTCCGACAAAGAACTGCTACTACGGCTGTATACTGCTTTGGTTGGGTCTCGTTTGGACTATGGCAGTATGGTATATGGGTCGGCGAGTAAAACAGCATTGCGAATGCTTGACCCAGTACTACACTTGGGGCTACGGCTTGCGTTCGGGTACTTTTCGCACTAGCCCTGTCGAGAGTCTATATGTTGAATGTAACAAGTGGAGCCTTGAGAACCAGCGAACGTACATGGACTTACTTTATGCTTTTAAAATTTCATCTCAGAATAACCACCTTTTTTATCCTGTCCTTAACGATACATCCACATCTGTTGCTGTTTGTAAATCGCCCCGTCCGTTTACTCCGCCTTTTTCACTTCGCGTGATGAGAGCGAGCCTCGGATCTGAGTGCTTCGTTTTAGACGTGTACAGGTCATCCTCTTTAACCATTTTACCGCCTTGGCAAGTTCGCCCTGTGTCTTGTGACCTTTCTTTATAAAGCTTGACAAAAGTCGGGTACCGCGAGCTGGAATACTGAAGCACTTTCTTTCTTTTGCAGTTGAAATACCCACGTGCTGAATTGTACAGTGACTCTTCTAAAACCTCTACTATGGTGTCGTGCGCTGCTCATGGTCCAAATTTCAATGCAGCCAGAACCATGAGCGTGCAGACAACAATTTTTTCAGCAGAAGCGTACGGAATTTTACTGATTGTACGACATATCCTTGAAAATCAAATTCCCAATTCTATCATCTACACAGATTCTTTGAGTGTTGTTCGCGCATTATCATCGCATAAACCCCCCCAAAAACCACATAATTAATCTTGTATTCAACACTATCATGTCGGTGTATGTGGAGAAGCATCGGCTGCTCCTCTGCCGGGTCCCAGGACACGCTGGGATCGCTGGGAACGGGTTGGCAGACGAGAGGGCCGGTGCTGCTTCACTCAGGAACACTGTAGACATAACAAGCGTACCATATACAGACCTCAAGCCACACAGCAGACAACACTTGTGCAGAAAATGGCAAATACACTGAAACGAACAGACAGACAACAAACTACACGTAATAAAGCCACACATGGGACGGTACACAGCTGACTCACACAAAAGAAACACAGAAGTCGCCTGGCTAGTCTACGAATGGAGCCACACGCATGTACTCACTCGTATCTGCTGACGGATTCTCCTAGACCCCAGTGCGGGCATGTGCGGAGAGGCCCTATTCGTAGTGCACATACTCCTAACATGCAAGGCACTACACACAACACGACACAAGCGCTTCAGAGAACTCTACACACAACATATTCCCCAACATCCATCGCTGTTTCTTGGTGATGATGCCATGGTGTCCCCGAAACGTGCGTTTGAGTATTTGTCAGATGTTAAGTTTTTAATCCTTATCTCATATCACGCATAATCAAATCTGGCCCTATACACCAGCCATCACCATTGCCTTTAATTGATTTTACTATGTTCGATTTACATGTTTTTATACCTGCCTTTTTGTGGTAATCACTTCGCTTCATTATATAACTTCTTTTCTGGCGCTCTTTGCCCTCGTTGGACTTGCGCCATGAAACACCAACCTGCATCATCAGAATTAGTAGAAGTCCTGTCCACGGCGGTGGTCAGTCGAGTGGTACAGCTGAGGCTGCTAAGAATCTGAGGGTCGCGACATGCCCGCGTCTGGCACTTGAACTTGGCGACACTCAACACACAAACAAGGGAAACTTGGATGCACTATTGGAAGAACTCCCGTACGTTAAATGGGATGTCTTTGGAATAAGTCCCGCACGGGGCACCTTGAGTAATCTTGGTGACGGTGTTGGTGACCACCGCGGACCCCGAGCCCCAATACATAGGCTGGAGCAAACCACGGCGATGGGTTTTTAAGGTGAAGGGTACAAACCTCAAACAGTGGCCGTCGGGGCCAAGGTCAAGCTCCGGCGGATGGGCTCCCTGCCTGTTTACCAGGCAGGGAGCTCCGGAGCCTCTTCAGCCATCAGCGTAAGGCTGGCAAAGAAAGTACCCCCGTCCCCTGCTACTATAGTATAGGTAATGCTATTTTCAAACTCCCCATCCAAAAATGATCAGCGCCTGAAAAGGGGCCGCACCGAAGTTTCTTTTTTTCCTTTCCAATCAATCTCGCTCCAAAGTCCTGATAATTGCGCGGGATCTTGATCATAGAACCTCTTGAAAAGACAAAGCCCATCACTTCCCACCCAGTGTTTCTAATCTCCCAGTTTCTCGAAATCCTCATCGGAAAGTCGTACAAGGCTACGAAACTCACAACGGGAGAAGTTTTGATAGAAGTACCAAACAAACAACAATCCTCTATACTCCTCAAGCAAACGGTCATTGTCGACGTAGACATAAAGTTCACGCCCCATCGCAGCCTCAATAGCTGCCAGGGCGTAATCTCTGGTCGGGATCTAATAACTGAGACTAAAGCAGATCTGCTCGAGCACCTTCGAGATCAGAGCGTAACAGCAGTGAGGCGAATTACCATACGTCGAAATGATCAAATAATAACAACCAGACGCGTAATCTTGAAGTTTGATCGCTATACACTTCCTGAGTCGGTCAACGCAGGCTTCATGAGATGTCTCGTCCGACCCTACGTGCCGAACCCACGCCGCTGCCTTAAGTCTTCGTGGTTTGAGCACCGAAAAACCTCTTGCCATAGTAAACTCACGTGCGTAAAATCTGCATCAAATCATCATTTAACCGACATCTGCGAATCCGAGTGCTTCACCTGAGCGAACTGCCAGGGACCTCACGCTGCCTATTCATAGAACTGTGAAAAATTCAACAAAAAAATAATAATTTCCTTAAAAGTCAATGAGAACATCACCTCCCCAGAGGCGCGAAAGAGGCTCGCCTCTTTACTGTTGGGGAGGCACGCCGACGCAGTTCGCCACGGGCCGTAACAGCGTCTGGTTTCGTCCGAGACCTTGTACCGTGACTCAGACTGGGTACCGCACCCGCCCCACCCAAGGGTTGCCCTGGGCAGCCCAACCCACCTCTACACCGCTCGCTCAGCCAGCAGCGACTGTGGTGGCAACCACTTCTGTTGGGGATGCCGCTTCATCCAGTGCTTCTTCTCCCGCCGCATGGGGCATCTGCTAAAGCAGATGTTTCCGTGTATTGTGCGATACCACGGACCCCGAGCACCCACGTTTAGCCGTGCGTGGCAGCTCCGTGACCGGGGAAAAGAGGGTCCTAGTGGTTGAGCCGATGCCGACTGCTTGGACCTTTAAGGCCTCTTGGCGACGGCAACACACACTTTGGCCTCCGCTTCTCGTAGACGGCATCTCCGGTCTCACCCGCCCGGGGGAATCGGCCGTCGCCTTTTCCTGTCCTCCCCTTCAACCTTTCACTTTCCTATCTTCTCTCTAACAACTTTCCTGTCGTCTCGTTCTTTCTCACTTTCCTTTCTTCCTGGCGGCTAGGGTTAACCTTGTGTGGCGGACAACCCTGTGTCCAGCCATATTTGGTTATAGTCGCGGTGTACAGCTGGCGTGGGCACGAGTTGCTCACGAGTTCCTATCCCGTCCCCTTGTTGGGCTCAATGGTGGGTGGCTGGCACCATGTCCAAACAGCTTTTTTCATTTTATGGCTTTTTTTTTGCCAATTTGATCCCTCTCGTAAAAGAGGGGGCACCGATGCTACAGCCAAGTTTTTCACAAAGAACATTCCCAACTATCCACGCTTCCACGTAATACACAGCAGTAACGAAGAGAAAACTGCCCGACTTGTCTCGCCATTTCTCGTCGCAAAGACCCTAACTGCCACCGTTGGGGAAGGCTATAAAATCAAGAAGCTGGTAAACAGAGATCTTCTACTCGAAGTACTTTACAAACATAAGCTCGACAAGCTATCAGCGTTAACTTGTTTCAGAGAAATTCCTGTAACTGTCAGTGAGCACCGATCACTAAATACAGTCCGCGGAGTTATTTCAGATGACGACCTGAAGTATGTGTCCGAGGAAGAGCTTCTAGAAGGTCTGACGGAACAAAATGTCACAAATGTCTACCGTATCAAAAGAGAAACAAAAAAAAATCAGACAAGGCATATCGTCCTCACTTTTGAATCAAGCATCCTTCCAGAATCTGTGGAGGTGGGCTATACCAAGATGAAACTTCGACCCTACATCCCCAACCCACGCCGATGCTACAAATGCCCACGCTAGAGCCACGGATCACTGAACCGCCGGGGCCAACAGACATACGCGAAATGTGCCTCTCATGAACCCCTCCTGAAAACTGTCAAGCCCAAACATACCTTTATGTAAACTGTGAGGGCAACCACACAGCGTACTCACGTGTTTGCACTGCATGGAAAAAAGAGAAAGAGATAATAACACTCAAAATAACATAGAACCTGACATTTCGCGAAGCACGGAGGCGACTCTCCCCGGCGCATACGCGACCCTACTTCGTTGTGGTGCAACAGGGCGCAGCATCACAGCGGTCTGGAACACAGTGAGGTTCCAGCAAGGCCCCCCACGAATCCGGTTGAAGCAGCTAGCGCTGCGCCACCATTTCCAAAGCCGGCAGCACGGACCCCTGGTTCGGCAGTCTGCAAGGCCTCACCCCACACGGTGAGGTCAAACAGTTCGACACACGTGCGTTCTGCATGAACCTCCAGCGTCTCTGAAGAGACGATGGACACAACTGAAGGAGGTTCTGCACCCTCTACGGTGGATGGGCGGCGGAACTCCCTAGACAACACAAAGAGAAACAAGCCCGGAATCAGAGGGCCGAAAACCTAGTTTTCAGTCAACCAAAAAAACCAGCATGGCATTCATTGTCCACTGGAATTGCAGATGACTTTTAAATAATTTAAATGACATCAAAGATATCTTCGCCGCACACTCTCCTGTGGCCGTTTGTGTTCAGGTAACAAACGACTGTCCTAAACGCCATAATATACACAAAGGTTACCAGGTCTTTCGCTGCGACCGAGAGAAGGCGAGTAGGCTCTTGGGTGGAGTGGCAATAATTGTCCAAATTCGCGTAGCAACTCGAGAAGACAAACTTGAAACTACGCTAGAAGCAGTGGCTGTCACCCTGCTTGCATTCAAAACAATAACAGTGTGCGGTGTGTACATTGAACCACTCTTCACAGTAACACTGCAAGATTTTGAAGACTTGGTAAACCAACTACCGGAGCATTTTTTAATATTTGGCGATTTTAATACCCACTCTTTTTTTGGGGGGAGCGAAAAAACTGACGCAAGGGGGCAGATTTTAGAGGATTTTATTCTATACAATAATGTTTGTCTTTTGAACGCCAGCAAACCTACATACTGCTCTCCAAGCTCAGGAAAAATGAGCTGCATAGATTTATCTTTTAGTTCACCGAGTGTTTTTAGCGACATTAAGTGGGATGTCAGTGATAACCCTTACGGGAGCGATCATCTACATGTAATCATTAGCGTAACATCATCATCACCAACCATTATCCCGACGAAACCACGCAGGTGGAAACTTCAGTTTGCCGACTGGGGTCTTTTAACTTCCGAAGGTACTTTAGACCAAGTTTTTTCGGACACACTGAGCATCGACGAATGGAATGAAAGGTTTACATCTTGCATTCTTAAGGCTGCACGCTTCTCTATTCCACAGTCCTCGGGAAGGGTGAGGCAAAACAACAAATTATTGTGGACACAAGAGTGTAAGGAAGCCAAAAAAAAATGCGTCGCAGAGTGGTGGGGGTATCGCGTGAATGTTGCGTAATTGGGTATTGTTTGAGAATGCCTAATTGTTGTTACGTCTTCTTTATTATAATTTTTATTGAATTAAGGAGAAGCGAAGGCAAGGAGTGTAAGTTAAAGTCTGTCTTTATTGCTTGGTGCCGTTATACAAAGCGTCAAGTCAAGCGAAAGCCAAGCAAAGACGCCCTTGACTGAATTCCGAACGCGGGCTCCGCCTCTTATATACACAACGCCCGCGTTTTAGGGAGAGGAGTACGGGGGAGAGACGCGCATGCGCACACTTCCGTACACAAGTGCGCGAACTTTCCACGCACCCACCACGCCGTTATCACGTGTACACGCCCTGCCGCCGTTACTGTTGAGCGCGACGCAGCGCACGGGTAGCCACGACGCATGCGCGCACACACGCGCTCCACCGGCACCGCCGCAGCTGTTGTTGAGAGCGACGGAGCGCACGGGGTACACGCGCTCCTCCCGCACCACCGCACCTGTTGTTGAGAGCGAGGATGGTACGGGGGAGAGATGCGCACCTGCGCCTCGACGCGACGTGCATGCGCAGTGAGCGTGTGGACGGCGCCGACAACATCGACGAGTGACATCACGAGCCTAAGAAATACTCCGCATTTAAAAGCAGCAAAACAAAGCATGGGCAGTCTTGCGAAGGTATCCAACGCAAGAAAATGTATTAGAGTTTAAAAGAAAACGAGCAAAAGCCCGATAATGCGGCGGAATGCCGACTAAGATTCGTGGAAAAATTACGTCTCGTCTATAAACAGCTCAGTCACAGTAAAAATGTGGGAACTAGTTCGGAAAATCAACGGCACGTACTCCCTTTTTACAGTTCCTTTTCTAGCAGCACATGGTGTACAAAGTAGACTAGAAGAGCTGGGGCAGATATACTTGGTGAACATTTCTCCAGCGTTTCCAGTTCTGTGCATTACGCAGAAGCATTTTTAAAATACAAACACACTGTAGAGAAACAAAAACTTCGAACACATGATGGCATAAACGAACCTTATAATAGATTAATAACGCTCCAACAATTGAAGAGAGCTCTATCGGCCGGTAAGCAGACTGCACCCGGCCCAGATGATATACATTATGAAATGCTCGCACATCTTTCGGGCACTTCTGTAGAAGTACTTGTGAAGGTTTTTAATAAAGTTTGGGTATCGGGGAGGAAGCCGGCAGCCTGGGAAAAAGTTTTCATTGTAGCTTTACTCAAACCCGAATAGCCGCCAACCTCCCCAAGTAGTCATAGACCAATAGCCCTTCCGAGCTGTCTAGCCAGAACTTTTGAACTTGCCGTGAATACCAGGCTACGTTTTGTACTACAATCAAATGAACTTCGTGACATTCACCAGTTCGGGTTTAAAAAGGCGTGCTCAGCAACTTATCATCTTGTCCGCCTCGAAAATACCATTCGAGAAGCATTCATACACAAACAACACTGTCTTGCTGTCTTTTTTGATCTGGAGCAGGCTTTTGACACTACGTGGAGGTTTGGAATAATGCGGGATTTATTCGAGTTAGGCATCCGTGGAAGAATGTTGAATTGCCTGAATGACTTCATGGCAAACCGTTCATGTTAAGTACGCCTGGGTTCAACCCTCTCGAGAACATTTGTACAGGAGAACGCGGTCCCTCAAGGGTGTATTCTAAGCACTATACTGTTTGTTGTAAAAATGTACTCCATATGCAAAATAATTCCAAAGTCGATTATATACTCTGTCTATGTTGATGATCTTCAAATAGATTGTACATCTTCCAATGTAGCAACATGCGAGGTACAAGTACAGTTGACTATAAACAAACACACAACATGGGCAGACAGAAATGGTTTCCAGTTTTCAGCACACTAAACAGTGGCTATTTTCGTCTCTCTCAAACGAGGCTTAAAGACCAATCCGACCGTACACCTCAAAGAAACCGACTTACCCATACAAAACGAACAAACATTTCTAGGCATCATGTAGACAAAAAACTCACTTTCCTGCCCGACATCAATATGCTTAAAAAGAAAGCTTCACGAGCTCTAGATATACTTAAGGTTCTGTCACGGAAACACTGGGGTTCCGACAGATCATGCCTTCTACAAGTTTATCGCTCCGTTGTTCGCTCCTGCTTAGGCTATGATAGCATTGTGTATGGCTTCGCGAGACAGTCCTACTTGGAACGATTGGATCCCGTTCACAATTTAGCTTTACGTCTCTCGTCTGGGGCGTATAGGACATCCCCCATAAACAGCCTCTACGTCGAAACAAATGAACCACCACTCACAGATAGATGAACAATGCTCACATGCTCATACATAATAAAGATCCGTTCACAGCCGGAACATCTGCGTTACCCCATAGTCACCAAATGCCCATCTAGAACACTGTTCAATAACAAACCCTAAGCTATCAGACCATTGCTTCTTCGGATTAGAGAGATGCCAAGAATTCACTACGCTGCACACATTACCTCAAATTGTCTATAGACGGAACCAACTACCCCCTTGGTATAGTTTTCCTACAACACGTGACTTCACACTAAGAGGCCTTCAAAAAAAGCAACACTGCAAGAACATATTTTGCAGGAATTTTTGGCACTAAAGAAAAAATACAAAGACTACACCTCATTTCACACAGACGGTTCCAAAACATCTTGGTATGTCGGGAGTGCAGTAGTGCAAGGGACATGGGAAAAGGTGATCAGGCTACCCCAGTGTGCTTTGGTTTACACTGCTGATTGTTATGCCATTGCTGTGGCGGTAGAAAGGATAGTGAAGAATAAAATTAAATGCAGTATTATATATACAGACCCTCTCAGCGCAGTCACAGCAGTGCATTACAAAACTGCAGATCAACCTCTAGTAGGAGAATTAATACACAATTTGGTAACAGTCACAACACAAGGACAGGAAATTAAGTTGTGCTGGGTCCCTAGCCATGTGGGAATCAAAGGAAATGAGATAGTCGAGGCATGTGCCACACAGGTGGGTAACGGAACAATAGAGACAGTACAGATTCCTCACAGCGACTGCATGAAATTTATAGGGAGCAAACTTAGGGAAGCTTGGCAGTCCTCATGGGATAAGGAAATCGAGAACAAACTCCACCTAGTTAAACCCACAATAGGAGAGTGGGATTCAAGCAGACATTAAGAACGCCTCAAAGAAGTGATTTTATCCTGTCTCCGCATATGACACACACATCTCACACATAACTTTCTGCTTATGAAACAAGACAAGCCGAGGTGTGAAGATTGTGCCCAGGAACTTACAGTAAATCACATCTTACTCTCATGTACAAAATTTGAGGCCTTGAGGAAAAAACATTTTAGGCTGTTCTACAGCGAGCAAATTCCCTTTCACCCAAGCCTACTCCTAGGAGAGAATGCTGTTGTCAAACTTCCCTGTCTTTATTTGTTTAATAGAAGCTACACTTCTAAACAAGCTATAACGAGATAAAGCAATCGGTTATTATCCACAAAAAACATAAAACCTTTTGTTTGGCGCATGATAGGCTTAGTTGCTTATGTGCCATAAAACACAACACAACGCTTCTCCACGGGCCCAAAGCACACTCATGGCACGGAGGAGATGGAGACGGGAGCAGCCGCAGCATTCTACCTCCTCTGCCTGACTGCCTGTGCCATCTGTGGAGCTCCCCACGCCCTCGGCACTGGGAGCGCAGGCAAAGAACACCCGAAAGGGTACCAAGTCAAGGGGGCCCAGTCCGCTGGGCACCCCCTTGCCTTCAGATGACGACATGGACGTCCAGCCCCTCCGGCTTTCATCACAGCGAAAGGAACGGGCTGCGACGTCCAGGTAAGTAGAGAAGGAGAAAAACACTTCAAAGAGGGCCTTCGAGTCCAAGCCCTGAAGCCCCAAAAGACCTTACACGTCCAAGCCCAGAAAGACCTAACATAAATTGTCACACTCCAGTAGCTCTGAACACTTAATAATGAGAAGAGAAGATATTGGTCAATAGAAATGCAGAAGCCTTCTGAATAATCTTGACGACGTGGACGAGATTCAGCATGCTAATCAGCCAAATGCAATGTGTGTACCAGAAACACATTTAAATTCGAAACAAACAAATTTATGAAATAGTTACCGGGTATACACAAAGGACAGGGATGGCTGCACGCACTCTTCTGTGGGTGTGGCAATAATCACTTGAGAAATCCTTAGCCTTGCACCCTGTCACTCTGAACACTGTTCTTGAGGCTGAAGGAATTCCCACAATTATATTAATTAGGTTGATAACGGTATGCTCCCTTTACAGTTCTCCTGATCTTGCTCTTTCGAGCTCTGAGTTTGAGCCGCTGGTCGACCAGCTGGCCGAACCATATATATTACAGGTGACCTTAATGTACACAACTGTCTTTGGGGCTCTTCTCGCACGGATTCCCGAGGTCGCCTGATAGAGAAGTTTTAACATCCTCTAGACCATGCCTTTTCAACAAGAAACAGCCTACATACCATAACACAGGACACAACACATACTCATTTCTTGACTTGGCTATTGGATAAGCAGTTCTCTTCCCCTGTCTTGAGTGGGGTGTGGGCACGGACCCATATGGTAGTGAGCACTTCCCCACTTTACTAATATATATAGGTAAAGGCCCATGCACTCCATCCTCAATGCTGCCGAAAAGTCTATTGCTCACGCCTCTGGCACGCCGCAGAACCAGTGGAGGCCGTGGTGAAATAGAGACTGTACGTGGGCGTAAGAGGCCTAGAACCAGGCTAGGGGTGTCCTTCGTCGGTACCCACGTCAGGAAAACCTACTGTAGTTCAAGAGGCAAATGCAATGAAAAAACGTGTGCGGCGATGAGGGCAAAACGAGAGAGTTGGCGTTCATTCATACCATCAATTAACTCATACACAGACACAAGAAAAGTATGGACACGAATACGCAAACTCAAGGGAGAACAAACACACAGTCTGCCTCTGGTCAGCACAACAAGGGACACACTCGAAGACCAGGCTCACACACTCGCAGAACACTTCCAACACGTGTCCAGCTCAGCACATTACACTAACACTTTCATGAAAAAAAAATCAGCCAAAAAGAAGTCTTTACTTGATAACGACGAGTCAGCATCCTCTCATAACTACGAGTTTTCATTTCACTTCATGAGCTGAGGGCCGCTCTGAACACTTGTAAACCCTCAGCTCCAGGTCCAGACAACATCACATATACAATGATGCAGCACCTACACTCAGACACTCTTACAACACTCCTCTACCTATATGGCAAGGTATGGCTTTCTGGGCACATTCCAAACTATTGGAAAGAGGCTATAGTTGTAGCTTTCCTGAAAGAGGGGAAGAAGCCGTCGTCCCCCTCAAGTTACCATCGAATAGCCCCGACTAGCTGCCTGAGCAAGCTTCTCGAGAAGATAAATCGCAGGCTCGTGTATTTCCTTGAGTAGAACGGTCTTCTCCAGAGCTGTCGGGTAGGCTTCCGGGCGGGGCGATCCACGAACGATGAACTCATAGCTTTTGAAACATATATAAAGGATGCCTTCGTGCATAAACAGTATTGTTTAACTGTGTTTTTTGGCCTCGAGAAGGCCTACGACAGCGCTTGGTGTTATGGGGTCCTTAGTGACCTCAAGTCTTTCGGTGTTTCTGGTAACATGTCAAACACCCTTGTTAGTTACATGTCGGAGAAAACGTTTTGACTGATAGTTGGTTGTGCACTCTCAAAGGTCCACGTGCATAAAAATGGCGTTTTTCAAGGTGCCGTTTTGAGCTGCACTCTCTTCATAGTAAAGATGAACTGTCTTGGAAAGCCATTGCCACCTGCAATCTCTTATTCCATGTATGTAGACAACGTGCAGATATCCTTTAAATCGTGTAACATGTCCAACTACGAACGTCAAGTCCAGCTTGCTGTCAACAAACTTTCCAGCTGGTCTGACATGAATGGTTTTAAAATTCCGGAAAGTGCACTTGTGTCGTGTTGTCAAGGAAGCATGGGTTCCACCCGGACCGAGACATTACGCTCGAGAAGGTGCCGATTCCTGTGAACAAGGAGCACAAGTGTTTAGGTATTATATTCGATGAGAAGCTTACTTTCATGCCTCATACTAAACAGCTCAAATGCAAATGCTTCAACACAATGAACATTCCTAAGGTCCTCTCACATCAATCTAATGATCAGGCAATGATGATGGTTGGGATTTTTATGGCGCAAGGCCGACTAAGGGGCAGACAAACAACTTCTGCTGCACCTTTTCCCATCCTTGGTGTGGTCTCGGCTCGACTACGGCAGTGTCGTGTATCATTCAAAAAGGGGTCGGCGACAAAAACAGCACTGAAAACGCACGACCCAGTGCTGCATCTTGGCATTCGCCTCTCATGCGGCGCTTTCAGCACTAGCCTTGTCGAAAGTCTTTATGTCGAGTACGACAATTGGGGCCTAGGGCTTTAGCGGGAGTATGTCTATCGTGTCTCTCACCAGCGATCCTTTTAATCCTATCTTGAACCATACATCAAACTTGCAACTCTTTATAAAAAGGCCATCTATTTCTTTACCTTTCTCTCTCAGATTTAGGGAGGAGGCTTCTGCACTTACGGTTCCTCTGTCAGACACGCACATGACACCGATAATTTATTTCCATCATGGCATCAACATCCTATAACATGCGGCCTATCATTCACGCTAGAAGAAAAAAATAAGGTACCCAGGAGTGCAATTCTGCAGCACTTCCTGTTCCTGCAGGACAAGTACAGGTGCGAAGAGTTCTATAGTGACGAGCCCAAAACTGGTTCTACTGTCTCTTGTGCAGTGCTCGGACCAAATTTTAGAGTTAGCAAAACAATACATTTTATAACAGTATTTACACAGGGAGAAGCGAATGGCATTTTACTCGTTTCAAAAAACACCATCAAACATAAAATTCTCAAGTCCATCGTGTACACAGATGCTCTAATCGTTGTACAGGCACTGCCATTATGAAGGCCATCTAAAAACTGTGTGATCAATGCTCTTTTCACGTATAATGACTGCATTAGGCTTCAAATCTTCAAATAACTGTATGCTGGGTACCAGAGCACTGTTTAATCCCTGGCAATGAGGCCGCCGATCAAATGGCTGGATGATGCTGCTCTCATGACTAGAGTTGACATTACATAAAAACCACAGTGCCTTACAAAACAGACTTAAAGACACACATCAGACGGCAAAGCTTCGTAACACACGGCAATTACACTCGACTCAACAAACAGACAACAAACAACACGTTATAAAACTACAATTGGAACGCTACACAACTGACTCACACAACATATACACGGATGTGCCCTGGCTAGGCTGCGGATGGGCCACACACATGTAACGCACTCCCACCTGCTCACTGGAACTTGGGAACGCAGGTGTAGCAGGTGTAGAAAGGGCCCAATCATAGTCCACACACTAATCACATGCGAGGCACTGGACACAACACGGCACAATATTTTCTTGAAATATACATACACACATTCCTTTGCACCATCATACTTTTAGCCGACGAAACAATGTTTTCTACTTAGCTTGTTCCTAAGTTTTTAGCAGATGTAATATTTCTACAGCTCTTGTCATATCACGTGTAATCATCCTGGCCCCATACACCAGCCATCTCCATTGTGTTTTGTATTGCGTGACTCTTACCTCCACTGCCAGGTTTTAGTATTTATTCTCATCAACCATTAAATTACTTCTTCTTTGGCACTCTTTGCCTTTAGTCGGCCTTGCGCCAAAAAAACCCTAGTATCATCATTATCTTTGGGTTTAGTGGAGTTTCAAGAACAGAAGAAGGCTTGACAGAACTGACTAGCGGCCATATTCTGTGCTATCATGAATGGCAGGGCACGTGGAACAATTATTCAGTATTAGGAAATAGTCGGAGTCGGCGAGATCACAGTTAAGGAACGATACAAATTATAGATAGTACCAACCCGCTAGGTTACAAGGATGAGGTCGTTTGATGGTTTCTACGACGACTTCGAGTCACGATAGGAGAAACATCACTAGGAAATTTTGCAGTGGGCACTCGCGAAAGACGAGGGGATACACCGATTGTATTTGCAGAGATAGATGTCCCGAAAATGAAGAACACATTGTTCTGCAAGCTTAACAGCAAGAAATCGATATGGAAAAGTGCTTGTCGATGCTCCAACGACGTTGGACCGGGGGAACGTACTAATCCTACAAGGTTAGCTTGCGACGTTCCACCATGAACAAAAGAGGATGTATAAAAGGCGATTAAGGGCATGAAAAGAGCAAACGCTTCAGGTGATGACGGCATAATTATTGACCTTCTACAGAAAGGTGGAGACACAATACTATAACAATTTGCAGCACTATTCTAAGATTGTTTGACTTTAAGGTGCCTAAAGCCTGTAAAAATGACAACAGTTTTATTTCACACAAAACGGAGATTACAAAGATCTTAAGAATTAGGGACCCACCAGCCTTCTGTCAGTTGCATACAAGCTTCTTAGCGATATACTACTGATGCATATAAACGACAGCCTATATACGGAGCGGAAACTTGGCGCGGTAATGAACAAGTAGAAAGCCAACAGGCCCGCCCACCGTGCCATGGAGCAAATAATGTTACGAGTAACGCTGAGAGACAGAAACCGAGCAACCTAGATTAGACAAAAAGAACCTAGACAAAAAGAAGATATTACAGCTCAATTTAGGAAAAAAGAAATGCACTTGGGCTGGCCATGTAGTGCGACAAACTCACAACAGGCGGAAAGCAATGCAATAGAATGGACACCCAGAGGTGTGACTACAAGAAGGGAAAGCCCAGTATCTTGATGGAGAGAAGAAATAAGAAAATTCGGAGGCATAGAATGGACTCGGATAGGACAAGGCAGAAGCGGGTGGAGGTCAAGGGGGAGGTCTTCGCGTTGCAGTGGACCTAAATGGGCTTTTCATGATGATGATGATGACCTGATGTTTCTCCCAACGAATACTATCAACCGTAACAAAAGGCGGTGGGAAACATCCGTTTCAAAGCAAGCCCAGTGCAATCATAGGTTTTTGAGTAGTGTTGCTGCGGAGTCTACGAAGCCAGACAATATCCAGTTTCAAAGGGGCATCTGTCAAGCAGCGGCAACCCCGGTCAACATACTACGGCTAGGTTAGGCACGTGTCCAGCGTACGTTACTGCTGACGTAAGGGGATATACAACGCAGCGGAAGAAATACGACGTCGTCTTAAACCATATGTCCTAAGGACATAAAGCATCGTTTCTTGCCGGAAATGCGCCGGGGAAATATAGAACACCAAATCGTTTGCATAAGCGATACTTTTACTTTTTAGTAATCGGAATTTTAACAATTAGTCACCAATACACTGTTATCTTCATGCAAAACGAGATCTGTGGTTTTCCTAGTTTTCTGACTATATGCTTTTTAAAATACATCGTTTGTACCATTATGTGGCGTTTGCACTCATCCTGATACAGCTCGAAGCGATTTCGCATTTACGTTAGCAGCGGAGGAGTACGTATGAAGTGCATAAATTTCCAATACCAAAATGTGGCGCTATTCGCTTCAACAGAAATAGTTGCATAACCATTTTCATGTGCTTATTTCCCTCTTTGCAGAGAAAGCGGGTGGAAACGTCGCATAGCGGTGATCTTACTATCCGCCTCTGCCATTGTTCTAACTTCAGTGATTGCATTTGCAATTACTGCTACGCTGTTTGCGGTTGACGCAAGTAAGTTGGTGCCCCATATATTCAATGCTTTTTGGGAACTGTACAAAAATGACATTGCACAATACGCCCAGCTTAGTTGTAGTTATCACTTCCCTGGTATCTCTTTTTTCTTTCAGTTGTTGTAGTCGCCTCCGCTTCCTTTTTTCTTGATTTCGGGTTTAATATTTAGTTTGAGCTGGTCGTGCTGCTGTTCATTAAGATACCTTAACTTCAAGCGGTCATGCCTGAAACCGCAGTACTGCTGTACCCATTAAAAGGTGATTACTTCACTAGAAGTAAACAAACAATGTAGAAGTTTGACGGCAAATGTTCACGGGCTATTCAAAGAAATTATTCAGACCACACAGTATTTATCAATTATTTGGTAAATACTTTAAACAGCTGTTTTATTGTTATTTTGAATTCTCTCTACTGTACACGGCCTTGCAGACTGGGGAGTAATATACTCGGTTAAAAAAAACAAGGCTGACTCCTTCAACGACGTTTAGAACATGGGAGCATCACAAGTTTTAAAAATGGACTACAAGAAATTTGCCCTAAGGTTCTCCAGCACATCATTCTCTCATATCAGGGGGATGAGAAACAGTGGTTGGTGGAGTCGATTACGTAGCTCTTTTTATACTGCGGCGAAGGGCGGATGCAGCCGAGGCGGTAAAGCTGCCCATAAAAAAGGTTTGCGGTGTTGTGTGATTAGATACAGTGTTGAACTAAGGCAGAAAATGTCGCCGGTTTACCAGAGAGGTAGACATCAACCTGCCAACCAAATGTGGTGTGTGAAATGCGGTGCAACTGTCCGAACGGGCCACAGGAAATCCATTTTTAGGTTTCCGTACAAACACTTGAACCTAAGCTGGCGGCTATTCGCCGGATATTTTGATTTTGATGCGGAGCGCTCGCTGAAAGCGATTACTTATCTAGAACTGGCAGTGTTCTGAATTTTGAAAAATTGAATTTTTTCTATCAGAAATTGGACTTCAGACGCTTAAACCACAGCTAAGAAGTCTCAATGTTTCTCAGAACATCTTTAAAGCAGCAAGAAAATTTGACCGCTAAATTTTTTCCCAAGTAGCAGCATCCTCTTTGAGATGGCAGTGCTGATTCCACGCAGGATAATCGAAGGTTTTAGGTAGAAGCCTTGCTCATCAGTTCCGCTCAAAGCTTTGGAAACACTAACGATTAGACGAAGCCCCACCTTAGTAAATTCTAAATAAGGCGAAAATAGCCAGTTCGCCATTTGCTTCGCTTATAAATTGCGTGTTTCTAAAAATGTAAGTCTAGTTTTTATTACATCAATGCACGTGTAAAAACTGCTAGCATGCAATATGATTGGGGGTGATAATAGTCCAGCTGCAGGGTCAGCTTGCGGGACCCTTTATAGAGTTAATTTGACCAACGAGAACCACGAAAAATACTTTCAGTTAGACAAATAGAAATATTTTTTGGGTATGTTTGGTCTGCGTATCAAGCTTTCGAAACACAGTTTTTTGTTCGTGATGCAGAAAAGTAGAAGGCTTTCTTTCTCATATAGTGATACAAATAGGCAGCTGAAATGACTTCCGAACAGTGTTATTCCTGTGAACATTGCTTCATAGGTAAAGGGTTATTCCGCAGTTGGCTTCTCTATTTTGGCCGATATTGTGAGATAATTCTGGTAAGATTACTACATGACTATAACAGAATTCCTTAACGCTGCAGTGAGTTTGGGTGAAAGAGCAACATCCCATACTTCTCCTCTACACGTAATTGATATATTAACACTTTAAAGGCAACTAGTAGCAATGAGTAACGGGCGATTGCATATAGCGACAATAAAAGCATCAGCGCAAAATTACAGACATAGTAACAATGTGGCTACAAAAGGCGGCAGGATCCAAGCTGGTAAGCGGACTTTTACATAATCTAAGGTGATATTAGCTTATCTAAATGCTGTTACACAGAATTGTATACCAAAAGTACCTCAGAAAAGATGAGCAAATACGCATAAAAAATAAAATGACACCCTCGCCAATACCTGAATTAGAGTGTCATTACATAGAAAATGACGGCACATGTTTCCGGTATGTTTTATGTCAGTTCCACAAGCAATGAAGTTCGGAATGGCATTACATATTGCCGCTAACCATACATTGGGTTTTGTTTATTTGTGTTTTGCTTTTACCGCCAGGCTGCGCCGGTCTGTGTTATCTCTGCGCCAAGGGAAGCGCTTGATCCATTCTTTCTTTCTGTGCCGCATGTGTTATCTGTGATAGGGAGAGCATTCCGATCTAACGTGAACAGCCCAGAATAATCTTCTTGGATCTACTTTGTTCTCGATGCGAATCGACGTTTCGAGAACCACGCGCGCCAAAAGATAAAAAGCCTGCAGTGCGGACGCCGGGGCATTCGATTCGACGACACTCGCCTGTGCAAGTCACTTTGTTGACCGCTGCTTCGCCGCCTCTGTATTCTTTTGAGTTGTTAGGGGAGCACAATTTCGCTCCAATAAACGTGTTTCTCATTCAAGACAACTGCATCGTTCTTGGCTTCGTGACCAATATGAAATTGGCCGTGGAAGTGCCGATGAAATATTCACATGTTCTCAATGACGGTAACTGATTATGAAGTCGTCTTGACATGCGCACTGAAATTTCTAGTGGTGTATGGAAAGGCCAGTGTTGAAGAACGCCCACGAAAGGCACGGTAGGAGGGCGTCGTAGGAGTAAAGCTAATCTATTTACAAAATTTACGTACAAGCGTTATGCAAGTAGCAAACTCCAAGCCTTGGGCAGTCGTCTTTTTCCCCGTGTGCATGTGTTCATCTAAATACCTGTTCATTGTCGTCTTTATGGCTCCTTTCTTTCAACAATCGCCCCTCGAGCGTAATTCGTGTAAGCGTGATAAACTACGTCCACGAAGGCACAGTTCATGAGCCAAAGCTTGTGAATATTGAGCACCCGGGACCAGGCAGTGTGTATTGATCATTTTATTCTGATTTTGGTCTTCTTTTTTTTTGTAGACTTGGGCACTGTTTTGACTCTCCATCTGTGTTTCTCCGGAACTCCTTGGTAAGGTGACAATTCGCAGGCATACATTTTTGTGAAGTCCAGAGTGTGAGCTGCTACCATATGTAGTTTTATTAACGTCTTCCATTTTCATCTTGAATGCTGGTTGCAAACTTCAATATCTACATCTTGTCAATTGGGGACGGTTGCGGTACCACGTTTTCTAGGTGCCATCAGTTTGCGAGCACGTGTATTTTTCTGGTTAATGATGGTGTCACTATACTGGTCGCAGTATTTTTGTCGGGCCTGGTTTATAGAGAGGAAGAAGTGGAGTTGTTTGCTGTGCTCCTCAAGCTCTTGTGTAGGCTGAGCGAGTGAGCCTCGCTGAGTGAGCCTTGCCTGTGCGAGCAGCACTTTCCAGCAGTTCATGCCTTGTGGACACGCCATCGTTGTGGTTTAGCTGCCTTATATTTGCTGTCACTTTCTCAGCGGAAAGAACATCGCGTGGCGCGAGAGCGGCTGCCATTAATATCTCCGACGACGTGGAGCTGATATCGTTGGATGAACTCTGTATACATCTTATATCGTACACATGCTCGCCCCTGCCATTCCCCTCTGAAACAGGGTAGATATTTGCTCATAGTGGTGGCTTTCTATTATCGTCATTTGAATTTGCATCGACTCCTTTGCCCAGCCCATCGCCATATGTCCCACAACTTCCCCTCGTGCAGGTCTTTTCATATAGACTCTACAGGATGACCCACGGCCAGATACCCCCATCCAAGGCTAGATTAAGTAAATTCACGCACGTAAATCTTGCTCACAGCAACCATCAACTTTATTTTCTACCGATGCTGTTGTGGTTTAAGTAGATTTCTGGGAAGCTTTAGGGCCTGTGTTTCATTGCTGAATTCTCGCTTCCAGCATCATGGTGTTTTCAGTTCTGAGCGAGAGGTGCACAATTGTCTGACGTACCTCGAGGACGTCTCCGCCAAGTGGCCATTCATGAGAGGCAAACGGCAGTGTTAGGGCTGGTGATAGAATCATAGTTGGTGTTCTTTTGGGCAAAATACCAACTGGCCACTGCTTTCGTTGAAGTCGTTGGTGCCACATGAAAGCCAATCTCTTCCTTGTGGCTTTTGCTCTCGCTTTAAGCTGAATCCACCTCCTCGAATGGGCTGCCTCCTCTGTTTATTTGCAAGAAATGGCTACACTGAGACGCCTTTATTTTCGCCGTACAGTGGTCATTCAAGCGAGTGAGTAAGTCGACGATTCTTCAGAGACAATGCTGAATCCACCTCCTCGAATGTGTTGCCTCCTCTGTTTATTTTCAAGAAATGGCTACACTGAGACGCGTCTATTTTCACCGTAAAGTGTTCATTGAAGTGAGTGAATAAGTCCCCGATTCTTTACAGACTTTAGGATATAATCATGTTGGCCGTCAATCTCGGTTCCGTAATCACGGGCATCCAGCTTTTTACAGATTTCATTTATTCGGTCAGCGCAAAGCTGGATCATCGCTAAGGAAACAGAGGCCTCTGCGTTTTGGTTTGCTACAGAGTTGGCATGTCGGGGGAAGGAAGTTTTCGATTTATTTGAGAAGACTGTTTTTAACAATTTTTCGGCGGTAGATGTCTTTGTCACGTCAATTCATCAAGTGGGCAGGACACAGAAAAACGTTTAATTGACGAGCACAGTGTTTCACAGCACAACACAAGTACTAATAATAGTCAAAGAGGTGTTCACGCGGTTGACGTTCCCGTAAAAGTCCTAAAATATGGTGTCGCTCCACATTAAAGTCGATGTCTTCCCCTTTGATGTAGGAATCAAGCACCCGTTATGTCACGTCGTGCTGGTGGCAAGTAGTAAGCTTGGCCGTCACCGCCAAGAGCAAGGGGTGCGTAGCCTTAGCTGCGTTTTTGAACCAATGCGGTGCGTAACCCGAGCGTCGCCGCCTGTAGCACAGCTGGTTATCGTGCGTGTATCGGCTGACGGTGCATTGCCGCGGAATCTCCCTCCAGGATCTTAGCATGGAACTCCTGTCAGAGGTCCTGAGGCGTGGTCAGCCCGCGACGACGCTGGAGTCTGTTCTAGGAGCGTAGCCTGGTCTTCTCGTTTTCCTCCTTCTCTCATCGCTTGCCTCTTTCCTCTTCTTCTTCTTGTCTCTATGTTCTTAGGGGGTCTCGGCCTTTACCCCTTCGGGAGGTTGGTCATCACATTCCTTCGACACCTCCTCCTTTTCTCGGGGTGAGCAATGCGGTCAATGAATTGTTATCCCCTCCTTGGAACACCTCGTCATACCGTTTCACGTCTCGGGCCTTCGGCACCATGAGATCACCCTCGAGGTGCTGTGGCTCCAAAGCCGTCCTGAGAAAGCGGAGAGTCCGCACCATCATTAGAACCCTCAATTCTGATAAAACCGTTCATTATAACTCTCATGTTACAGCGTAAGTTTGAATTCAACTAGCTTTTGTGCCACGAAGGCGCCTGCCATTGCAACATCGGCGGAAGTAGCGATGATGGTGAGAAAACTTTATTTCACCAAAATGAGGAAGGGAAGTGTTCGGAGGGTAGTGTCCGACGATCCTTTCCCGTCAGATGGCGGACAGGAGCTCGTGAGCCCTAGCGGCATATTCGGCCAGTTGTACAAGACTATGTTGAGTCTCCTGGTCGTAGCTGAGAAAGACGGCCTCCCGTTTCTGTGTATTCCTTCTCAGTTTTGCCTTTCGATGTATGTCGTTGTTTCTGGGGACAGGACCCTACGAAGTGTGACAGGTTGGCTCGTTCGGAGCACCATCTACATTCCTCTATGCAGAGGTTTTGGTATAGGTAGCTGAAGGCTGCAGGATTAACAAAGGTACTGGACTGCAAGAGTCATCTTGCTACAGATTGCCACTGACTGAGGGAAAGCTAAGCCGCAAGGTATTTCTTGCGGCCTATGCAATACTGAGCGGGTATGTCTCTTATATTTATTTATTTATGACAGGATTCTGTCAATCCCGTTAGGGGAGTGTTACAGAATGGACCCACATTGTAAAAATACAACATTTTCCAGAGTAAAAATACATGTTACAAGTACATGGAATATCAAGCATATATCACGGACGTGGAGCAATATTCGGCGCAGTGGAAGACAAATAATTGTCATGAATATAAACACTGGTTCAATTACGGGGTCAAATTATAAGCATACAAAACCAAATATAAAACCTACTTGCACAGACAGAGTTAAATCTTGTGACCTTGTCAAGTTAAGAAATCACGGCTGCATGAAAGTCCGCACAGATTCATTCGCTCGAATAACAAATTTGTCAACTGTCGGCTTTGTCAACACAGTGGGGTTTATGCATTCCAGGCGCGTATGACTAGTGGAAAAATAGAGTGGTCAAAAACATTGTTCTTGAAGGGACAATCATCAAGTGTGTGGCAATGCTTGTTTCGTGTTTGCCACTTACAGTTATAATACTATAACAAGCCGGATTTATTTTCAAAGAGTTGTGCAACATCAGATAAAGAAATCTCATACTATGAAGCTTGGCGCGGCTCACCAGGTTGGGAGGGCCACTCTATTCGAAAGAGCAGTAGGTAAATCGGTACCCCTAAAGCTATTATAGATAAAGGAAACTGCTTTACGTTGTACTCTTTTAAGCGCGCCTACATGTTTTTTTTGTGAAAGGGAACCGGGCCCCATTCGCATATTCGAGGATTCGACGGATAAGCATGGTATACGCTAGAAGTTTTGTTTTGGGGTGGGGAATGACGATAGTTTCGCTTAAGAAAAATAACTTGCTTAGAGCCTTCTCTGTACTATGTTGGACATGCGCAGTCCAATTTAGGTCGGATGGTATCAAGATGCCCAGATATTTGCAGGCAGCGACGTTGCAAAGTGGTACATTTCCCAAAGAATACGAAAAATTTGCCGGCGTTTTTTTCTTTGTTACTGACATGGCGACAGTTTCCTCAGTATTGTTTTCCATTTGCAACTATCGACACCAGTTTTCGACCTTTTTTAGCGACTCATACAGCTTTAATTGATCGTGGTAGCTGCCTATTCTCTGGTAGATGATACAATCGTCTGCAAACAATCTGATTTTTACTTCGTTTACGTCAGCGACGTCATTAATAAAAAGAAGAAACAACATGGGGGCTAAAACAAAACCCCCGGGCACTCCTGATAATACCGAATAAATTTCAGACACAAGTGCGCCATATTGAACGAATTGGTAGTGGTCGGTAAAATAGCTTTCGATCAACTCGGTCATGAGTTGTCCAGTATAGTAGTAAGCTTTTGGATCAGTTTTGGATGGTAAACGCCATCGAAAGCTTTTGACAGATTTGGGCAGATTACGTCAACCTGCGATTGATCGTTAATCCCATTGGAAAGGTTATGCAAGGTCTCAACCAGTTGTGTGACAGTAGATTGGCCGCGATGAAAACCGCGTTGATTGGAATGAAAAATTGCACTTCCTTTCAGGCGTTCCGTAAGGGACTTCATAATAATGTGCTCGAGAATTTTGCAGGAATTATACGTAATAGAAACTGGTCAGTAATTATATGGACAAAACGAGTAACCACTTTTGTGTATGAAGGAATTTTTGCAGTTTTTTATTCCGATGAAACCTGGTAATCTTTAAGCGTATTAGAAAATATAAGAAAACAATATTTACACACTGTTCAGCGTAACGCTCTGAAAATTCGTTGGAAATACCGTATCGTCCACTACCTTTCTTTTCATCGATGTTCAATAAAAGTGATAGCAAACCCGGCTCAGACAATTGCGGGAAGCTTAAGGTACGTAAGATTTTGTCCTCAAACAGAAGTGACATTTTTTATCAATCAGCTGTGAAGACACACTTGAAGTAAGTGTTAAATAACTTAGCTTTCATTAATTCCTCCTCTGTTTAGGTGACAGTAGGGGAGTTGCGTTTTAAACTAAGATATTGGCAGAACTTCTGGGGCGACTCTATTATGAACTTACGTAGTGTTGTGCGGCAGAAGTTTTATTTCGCACTAGGAATTTTTCATTCAATGACCGAGACAAGTAATTATTTTATTCTTGGAACCCATAGAATGACCCTGATTTGTTAGATTTTGTTAGTGTTTTTTTATTCCGTTTAATATGAATAATGTTATGTGTGATCCAAGGGTTCTGGTTTTTGTTACGTTTGAAACTTCGGAACAAAATTGGTCATACAATCAGCAGTATTAGCTTTGAATTTAGCCTATATCTTGTCAATCGCCAAGGACTCTTGAGCACGCGTATTATCGAAGAAGTCGTTGTATTAATGCTTTAAATACGTCATACTGCAGCGTCATCGGCGTTGTAAAACGTCGGGACATAACTAACCATCCCTCGCATGCGAGCGGAGCATGGTACAGGCAGGCAGCATGAAACCTTTTTGTGATCAGATAACCCCTCCAGGGTTTCTGTTAAGATTTTTGTGATAGAAAATGGTCACTAACAAAGAGGAGGTCTTGTAAAGAACTAGACACCCGTTGTTCACGAGTTGGTGTGGCAACAAGCTGTGTGATAATAAATGACAATAGGTAATCGCTTAGAAGATCATTGATCTCGGTTCCTTTACTCCGACATTTCCAGTTTACATCGGGCACATTGAAATCCCCAGTCATGATTACTGCCCTACCGGTCACGTGGTTGTGCATGTAGTCATATAGAGCTCCAAGATATGTCATTTGCGCCTGCGAGGGTCTGTATACCACACCGATGGATACAGTGACACAACTTAGGGAGACCTTACAACAGACCCCTTCAAAGTCGGGAACATCTGGCATGACTGTAAAGCTTATGCCTTGTCTTAGGACAATGGCAACGCCCACACCTCTGTTCTCTCTATCTTTGCGAACAATCACGTAGTTCGGCAGAACAACTTTCCGGTTCAATATTTCTTTATGTAACGAAGTTTCTGTGAAATTGACAATATCTGGCTGATTGGCGATCAACATGGGTCTCAAACTGGTCGGCTTTGTTCACAAGACTTCGCGGATTAACGTTAAGTATTGTTAGTGGTGTCGGCTTCTGGTGACCCGACCTTCCGTAAGCGGACGATTTTCGTTTTTTGTCAGAGCAACAACATCACGGCGGTTGTTCTTTCCAGCCGTAAATATTCCCATTTTTTCTCACTTTATCATAAACCACTATAACCTTTTCCCCTTTGTCTCGATTTTCTTTTGTTCTATTCCATTGTCTCTTCCTAACGTCTCGCATGGTACGGGAGACGTCGTCACTAATTTAGTAATCGGGACATTTCAGTTGACAGCAGTTTTTGAATATTTTAGTTTTGTCCTAGTAATTGGAGAATTTCAAAATAATAGGCGTGATCCTATTAACATCTTCATAGGACTGTTTTTATAGGCGGTGAATCTTTTCTATATCTTCGGTATTTAGTTTAGTATACCCTCAAATATTTTCTTCGATACTACTCTTAGCAATGTTTCTGGCGACTCGTTCGGCTGCTCCTGTATGCCATAAATGTTGAGTGTAGACCGACGGCTCCTGTTTTACAGTTCGTCAAGCTTAATATGTCACAAGCCTGTCCCTGCCACTGTTTATAGACACTGCTAATCAAGTTCGAGGCGGCTGCCGCAGCTAAAACCTCAGGCCGCCTCGTGAGCATGCTCGTTACCTAGCCAGCACAAATGTATAAATAAGGAGGTGACCGCCGAGTTTTGACCCAGCAAACCGTTTGTGGATCTGCGTTTGGGGTGAAGTTGTGTCCTTCTCAAAGTTTATAACGTCGGTTTTTGACTCATTCACAATTATTTTTGCGGGTGTGGAGGATATGGGAAGCGCAATGGCTGCTTCCTCCTTCGTCTCTAGGGGAATTGTACCAACTGACCCAGAGGCAGTAGAATTACCCTGCTGATCTACTGGCTCTTTGGCTATGAGCGCGCTGGCTGGGTATTCCGCGGCGTCCACGTAGAATAGTCACTCTTCCTCTCTAAAGCTGCGGTGGACAGCAGTTGCTTGGGGTAGTCATCGGTCACCTTTGTATAGCGGGTGCACATTATGAACACGATGACAGATACGGATGTGCGCCGGCTGACTGTCAGTAAGCATCACCTTTTATCATGTTTTGTGGCGTACGAAATATGGAGCTATCTGTGGATTGTGCGCCGTGGTGCACCACTGGAGAGCCGTGGCATTTGCGCTATTTCATGCGCTCCAAGAAGCTCTTCGAGGTTGTTATGAATACTCATTGCTCCAAATGTTCCGTGCGTGCAGGGATGAGAATTCCAACCGCCGGGTTGTAAACTTTCCGAATAATGCAGTTAGGCTTATTCTATCAGCATATATAAAAGGCAAACGCCACGACATTCGCGATTCTGTTGATAATAAATGCCTGCCCACGCGGTACGAGATTTACTTCTTTGAGGCCTTGATACCTATTCGCTATGTGAGATATGAACTGCCTTATTTGTGTCGTGGTCGAGTGTAGTTCTTTGATTGTTTCTGAGTTTAGGCCATCAATTATTATTCAAAGGCCGAATACACTGATACATGGTAGTCGAGGGGTGGCCTGCCCTTACACTTGCCGCTCAATATCCGGGGTAGTATGGGGCCGTCTGCGCACACGAATTGAAGGTTGGTAGAAAAGGAGTCCGAAGTTTTGCGGAGAACACGCAAGACCTCGAAGAGTTAAGTAGCCATGGACGATGACAACAGTTGTGGGAGCGTTCCTTTAATAATGCCATCCCTGCCTCCCGACATTATGAGCCTGATTCCATCGGCATATAAAATATGTTGACGTCCTGGCAAGGAGTTAAGAAGCTGTGGAAATTTAATTATGACCCCTTTGAACAGGAAAGGGGACACAATGCAATCCTGGAAAGTGTGCCTACTGCCCATCGTATTAATGTCTGATTCGAAACCGGCAACTACAAGCCGGGAAGTACGGCCGCATAGAAATTTTTTTGATGTGATTATAAGCACGTTGACAACACCGAATTGAGTAAAATTGGCCTGTGTAGCTTCGTGGTGGTCGTTGTAAAAGGCGTTATTTAGTTCTACATAAAACTGACCCTGGTGTATAGCGGAGGGCAGCTGTAGCCATCGATTATCTTATGTTTGAGACGTAGAATGACGTTTTACCTTGTAACGTCCGGCACCAAACCGAACCCTGGTGTGTGGATAGAGGAGCGGGTTTACCATTTAACTCGTTCGAATAATTTTGTCACACGTGATGTTGGAGAGATTGGCCGGAGGGTGCCGAGCTGAATATGTTTGTTTTGTTACGCAGTATTGTGATTTTGGCAAATTTTTTTATGTTGCTGGAATAGCGCGCCGCACCCAGCAATAATTCATGTAATTCTTTCGGGCTCTACCCAGCTATCTGCAAGGTTGCGCAGGATCTTGTTAGTAACGCCGACAACCCCAGGCACCGATTTAGTGTGAAGAGCTTGAATGGGAGGGCGAACCGCCCATATCGTGAGACCCTTATCCAATTTAGAATTGGGATTCTCCGAATACTGAGGGAGTAGATCACACGTGCTGGGGCTAATATAGCACGCCTCGATATCGCCCAATGGGCCTCTATGAGTGCCATCGCAAGCGTTCATAGGTGCTGGTATGTTCAACGTCGAATAAGCGTCTACTTTAATAGCCAAGAAGACTTCTAAGGGTGGTCCTGGTACCGGCCACCACATTTGGCCGTCGATACGGTCACAGGTGGTGTGCCACTGCCGTCTTGTAATGCATGTAGCGTATTCTTTAATTTAGAAGTTGAGGCTATCAAGCCACCGACGGCGGATCGCGTTTTTGAGGTACTCTCGGGCGAATGAGTATTGGTTCGTTGAGAGGGGCTACGATGCTAGATTTGCCCGTCCAGAAAGGTGGAGCTTAGTGTCTACAGCCGGAGATCAGCCCCCTCGGAGATGCTCTGCGGGGGAGTGTTTACATGGCGATATAGCTAGGTGGTCAAGGTTTCAATGTCCTGCATTTTAGTTGCGTCCGACTCAGCTACCTCCTCCCTGCGCTGCAGGAAAGTGCCCCAGCTCAGTATTTAAAACGGCTTTTCCTAACAGCTAAGCGGACCTCAAAGGATCGTACCTCCTCCCTGCGCTGCAGGAAAGTGTCCCAGCTACTATTTGAAGCTGCTTTCCCCAACAGCTAAGCGGACCTCAAAGGATGGTTATGGACAAGATAGAATGGTTGCTACAAAGGTTCTCGTACGAGTTCTGGTAGAAGGCATCTTCGCATGTTTTTTATCAAAGTAAGATCAGGGGTAACATCGCCGGTGACACTTTTTCCTATGCCATATGGCTAGGCTGGATTGGTAAGAAGTATGCGACCTAGTTGTCATGGCTGCCATAATATTCTGGGTTTTTTGTATCGCTCTTAAATCCGCCGTAAGATTGCCGGGACAGTAAATCACGTAAAATAAGCGAAGTCTTTTTTTCGGAGATAGCTGGTGTTTTGCGGTAAAGCTTGCAGCTTTCGAAATTGTAGTGCTTCCCGCGGCCCCTGCAGTGTAGGTATTTACACACTACCAGCTCTCCCAATCCCCGCACTCCCGCTTCAAGCAGAGAGGTGATTCAGTGAAACATGTTCGAGGGTGTCGAAGCCCGTCCAGTGCTGAATGGCCGGTAAATCGCAATTCACAACCGTGGTAACATAAATTTTCTTTATACTCACGGGCGCAGCGCTAACAGAGCGATCGCCAGAGAGTTTAGCCAGTCTGCCGTACTGTTGGCGCGAAATAGCTTCCAGTTATGCAGGACTTATTATGTTTGAGACTCCGAAATGTTTTCTCGTTGCACAGCAAGATGCAGAATTCTTCAACATGCCTGGTCGGCGCCGTGCTTACTGCCAGTAGGGTACGGGTTCTTAGGTCCTTCGCCACTCGGAATCATGATATAAGGCTTGAATTTATGAGGACGAGCTTCAGGGGCTTGTCAGGTAGTGTAACTGTGTTATCTATAGCCAGAACTTCATAATTCAGAGTCGGTTGTTATTTAGTGAGTGTCTCTAACAGCTTGGAAATCATACTTTCAAACTAGACGCAGCAATTTTTGATTTTTACACTCTAGCTCTGTGTCAGTTTCTTGTTGCGGCGAAAATCTCAGCGGCAACCGTGGTTTTAGCTTGGTAGCGGGATGTTTTTCTACGAGTCACAGACTACCGCTACAGATCGAGGCCTATAGGCAACTGAGGTACGTTCGTCCACAGGAGGGTCGGTTTACATTCCCTGCCCTTTGATGGGAGTAAGGCGAGACCAGAGGGGAGCATTTTCCGCCTTAAGCTGCCTGTTTTCCTCTAAGAAAGTTTCAAGCAATTTGTAATGAGTGTAATTTAGCAACTACAAAGCAGCCCGCAGCAACATCTTGACCGAATACTTGTCGGCTAAATAAAACATTGCTTCTTTATATTGTCCCAGAGCCAACGATGAGGCAGTCGTCTTTAAGGAAAAGCACGTTTATTGGAGCGAACTTGTGCTCCCATAACAACTCAAAAGTACACAGGTGGCGAAGCAGCCGTGAACAAGGTGACGTGCGTCGGCGAGCGTCGGAAAATCGAATACCCCGGCGTCTGCTCTGCAGGCTTTTTATCTTTCGGCGCGCGTGGTTGTCGAACCGTCGATTCACATCTAGAACATTGTAGATCCAAGAAGATTATTCTAGGCTGTTCACGTTATATGGGAATGCTCTCCCTATCAGAAAAGAACACATGCGGCACAGAAAGAAAGAATAGAACACGCGCTTCCCTTGGCACAGAGATAACACAGACCGGCGCAGCCAGGCGGCAAAAGCAAAACATAAACTAACAAACCCAATGCATAGTTCGAGCCATTACCCCCCCTCTAAGAGTGCACCGACCAGATGCTAACATAAGCGGCAGTTCGAACAAATAAGAAAAATGAAAGTCCGTCATCGTGCGTAGAAAGGTTTTAAGCGAACCACGTGGACGACTTCGGGCCGCGTGCGTAGTCATGATGTTCCGGAATTACCATCGGGGATCACCTCGGGGATTGCCAACACGTTGTAGTATTCGTTAGTGTCCGAAATACCGTCGCAGAAGCTTCTCATTGAGTCCGCGTCTTCGGATGGGAGTCCAAACCCACACACGATCCCCTGGGTGGTACTCGGCGTGTCGGCATCGAAGATTATAGCGTCCGGCATCCACCAGCTGCTGGTCCGTTAGACGAACTCAAGCGAGCTGGTGGGCCTCCTCCGCACGTTGAAGTTATCCTTAGGCGTCGGCGTTGAGGTTGTCGTCTTCTACTTTCGGAAGCATGACGTCGAACATCGTAGTCGGCCGTCTTCCGTAGACAAGCTCGAACGGTGTCATCTGCCTAGTTTCCTGCGTCGCTGCAGTGTACACAAACGTGACATACGGGGGGACTTCGTACCAAGTCTTATGTTCAACGTCGACGTACATGGACAGCATATCCGCAATCGTCTTGTTCAGACGTTCCATTAGTGTGTTCGTTTGGGGGTGGTAGGCCGTCGTTCTTTGGTGATCCGTGTTGCTGTTGCGTAAGATTCCTTGCATAAGTTCCGCAGTGACGGCAGTTTCGCGGTCCGTGATTAGGACTTCAGGGGCTCCATGTCGCAGCACAAATTGGTTTATAAAGAACTTAGCGACTTCTTGTGCAGTCCCCCTCGGGAGAGCGGCGCTCTCTGCGTAGCGCGTCATGTGGTCTGTCGCCACGACAATCCACTTTTTATCTTATCGTGACGTATGAAACAGGCCTAGAAGGTCCATTCCAATCTGTTGAAAGGGCCTCGACCAGACGGCGATCGGTTGTAGAAGTCCGGCGGGTTTTGTCGGCGGCGTTTTTCGTCGCTGGCAGCCATGGCAACTCCGAACGTAGTGGGTCACGTCGGATGTAAGGCGGGGCCAGAAGTACTGCGCCTTAATTTTTGCAATAGTGCGAGCTGTGCCGAGATGTCCGGAAGACGGGTCGTCGTGGGAAGCTTCCAAAATTTCGTCACGAAGGACTGCGGGGATGACAAGTAGATAATTCGTTCTAGTTCCAGGGCTGAAGTTCTTCACGAGGACGGAGTTTTTGAGGCTGAATGCTTTTAAGTTCCGCTTGAACGCCTGAGGCACGGCGACGTTCCGTCCTTCGACGTAGTCGATCATGATGCGGAAGTCGGGGTCGGCACGCTGCTGGGCGGCTAGGTCGCTCTCCATAACAATTCCGAAGAACGCGCTGTCTTCATCGGAGTCTTGTGGTGGTGGGTCGACGGGGGCGCGGGACAGGCAGTCGTTGTCGGAGTGTTTCCTGCCGGATTTGTAGATGATTATAACGTCGAACTCTTGCAGGCGCAAACTCCACCGCCCAAGATGGCCAGAGGGGTCCTTCAAATTGGCGAGCCAACACAGCGCATGGTGGTCTGTCGCAACCTTGAACGGCCTCCCATACACGTATGGGCGAAATTTTGAAATGGCCCATATGATAGCCAGGCACTCTTTTTCGGAGGCAGAGTAGTTTTTCTCCTCCTTCGACAGACCATGGCTTGCATAGGCGATTACCTTTTCACACCCGCTTTGCTTTTGGACGAGGACGGCACCCAAACCTATATCGCTGGCGTCCGTGTGTATTTCCATTTCGGCGTTTTTGTCGAAATAAGTGAGCACGGGCGGGTTTTGAAGGCGTTGTTGCAACTCGCAGAATGCTTTTTCTTTTGCGTTTTCCCAGGCGAAAGGGCTGCTATCTTTTATCAGGCGCGTGATTGGCTCTTCGATGCAAGCGAAGCTTGTGAGGGAGCGCCGGTAGTATGCGCACAGTCCGGAGAACTCTTCGCACGCTCTTTTTGTCTTTCGGTCTTGGGAAGTTCGCTATGGCTGCTGTTTTCACCGGGTCAGGCAGGACTCCCGCGGCGTTGACGACGTGTCACAAAAACTTGAGTTCCTCGTAAGAGAAGCGGCACTTTTCGGGCTTCAGCGTTAACCCCAACGAGCGAATAGCCTCGAGTACTGACTCCAACATTGCAAGGTGTTCATCGAAAGTCCGGGCGAATACCACAACGTCGTCGAAGTAGACGAGGGAGGTGTGCCACTTCAGGCCAGCTAGCACAGTGTCTAGGACTCGTTGAAACATTGCTGGCGACGTGCACAGCCCAAACGGCAGCACTTTGAACTCGTACAGACCGTCCGGGGTTATAAATGCAGCCTTCTCTCGGTCTCTCTCGTCCACATCAATTTGCCAGTAGCCGGTCTTCAGATGCATCGATGAGAAGTACTTCGCGTGGCAGAGGTGGTCAAGGGCGTTGTCGATCGTGGCAGAGAGTACACATTCTTTTTGTTGATTTTGTTCAGTCTCCGGTACTCAACGCAGAACCTTAAAGTGCCGTCTTTTTTCTTGATGATGATTGATGATGATTCCTATTGGTTTCCCCTTTGAAGCGGGGTGATGACGTCAACTTACCAAAAAGGACTAATATAACCATGGTTTACACCCTTGGTTTAATACTAGTGCTGCTTAGGGCAGGCACTAAAGCTTATTAGGCCCGAAATACTTTCTTTTCCCTGTTACAGGTGGTAACTGTCCTAGGTAATATTCCCCTCTCTGCTTTTCGGCCACCAGCATTCTAATCTTCTTTTGTCCCCTCGATAGCTTTGAAGTTACCTTCCTCTCTGATACCCTTAAATCCTAGGGCTTCTGAAAGCCCAATATTCCCTTCATGTAGATTTGGATGGATACCCCCACATTCTAACACTATGTGCCGGATAGTTTCTGTTTCTTTTTCGCAGACCACACACACCCCATCATTTTGTGAATACTTCCTCACAAAACTCTTAGTTCGCAGGCAACCTGCTCTAGCCTCAAAAGCAAAGCACTGCCCCTCGGAATTATCGTAGAAATTTTTCTTTCTGATGTTCATCTTCTCAGCCCTGTACATCTCTAACGACGTTTTAGCTTCCATTTTGTCCCTCCATTTATTAGTTTCAATCTGCCTTGCCTTTTTGGTTACCTTGGCTGTTTTGGATTCCTCACTGTTCTTTCCGTATTTCATCGTTAGCCTTCTCGTCTTTCTTAACCACTGCGTGTCCACGCTTTTCAAGTATAGGTACCTGAAAACCTTAGCTGCCCACCTTTGTTGATCCATTGCCCTCAACCTCATCTCAAAGCATATTTTACCTCTGAGCTTTCTCTAACTTCAAACGACGCCCAGCCCACATCTCCCTGAACGGCTTCGTTAGTTGTTTTTCCCATGCGCGCCCTAAGGCCCAAACGTACTACCGTTCTCTGGTTTACTTCAAGGCCTGATAGAACGTCTGATTTTAAGCAGAGTACAGCATTCGCAAACGTGAGACCCGGAACCATTACTCCTTTCCACATTCCTCTTACTACTTCATATTGGTTACACCTTCACAGAGCTGTATGCTTCATTAGGCTGCGTTTCGCTTTCCCTTCACCTTAAGTTGCTCCTCGTGAGTACTTAAGTAGTTATCCCCTTCGTTAATGAGTACGACCGGCGCAGCCCACGCACTTTTCGATGGCAGTATTATGTCGTCGCTGAGCATATCGTCGACTTGAGTCCGGATGGCTCCCCGCTCGTGGGAAGAGACGCGGTACGGTGACTGTCGGGTAGGTCGGGCTCCATCTTCAGTCATTATTCGGTGCTTCGCTAGAGGTGTCTGACGTAGTTTCGAGTTCGACGAAAAACACTCGCTGTATCGATGCAGCAAAGCCAATAATTTGTTCCGTTGTCCTTGCGGTAGTGCCGGATTCACGTCGAAGGGATGCGGAAACTTGAAAGTATCTTCGTGTGCACGTTCAAAGTCGTCGACTGCGATCAAGTCACTCGCTTGTTGCGTTTCTTCGAGGAACGCAATTGCAGCGCCCTTGTTTAAATGCTGGTACTCCTAGGTGAAATTGGTGACCAAAACAAGAGATTTGCGTTGCTTAAACCGTGCAATGCCTCTTGCGACAGACACACCGCGGTCTAGAGGCAACCTTTGGTCACTCTCCACGATATCATCGACGTCAGGAGCAGCACCTTCACAGTAGACGGTGATCATCAAGCTTGCGTGGGGTGGCAGGGTGACATGATCATTGGCGATCCTTACAGCTGCACGATGTTCGGGGTTCGGTTCCGGCGTCGTGGAGTGATCGGAGGAAAAAGTTATCGACTTGGTCTGCAGATCAATTATTGCGCTGTTGTCCGTCAAAAAGTCCATTCCGAGAATTACGTCGCGGGAGCAGTTAGTCAAAACGACGAACACCGCAGGGTACGTAATGCCGTCTATGGTGACACGCGATGTGCACGTTCCACTCCGCGTCACGAGGTGGCCTCCTGCTGTGCGTATGTGCGGACCGTCCCATCTGGTCATAACTTTCTTCAGCTTAGACGCAAATGGTCCGCTCATTACAGAGTAGTCGGGTCCCGTGTCTACCAGGGCGACTACATCAAAGCCGTCGATGGACACCTTGACGTCGGAGGGCGCCTTCCTCGGGTTCAGGGTGCGTCGGGGCGTTGCATCTCGGCTTGTGCGTGTGGACGGTCGGGCACTGTGCGTCGTCGTTGTCGTCGTCTTCTCAGTGGACGTCTCGGTCAGGTCGGGTACGTGTCGCGCCGTGTAGCTGTCGTCGTTTTCGGGAGTCTCGTCATGGTTAAGTCGGGTCGTCGGGATGAGGGCATGTCGTGAATCACTGTCTTTGGCGCGTCTTTGCGTCTTTGGAGGCTTTCCAATTTTTCGCCGTAGAGCAACTTCTACCACTTCTTTTTGCTTCCCTATGTTCTCTCGACGCCTTTCTTCGCTGGTCAGTAGACTCCTTTATTTACTTCATTTACAGCTTCTCAGCTTTCTCTTCCCTTTCCATCGGTTTCGTTGCTTTTGCTTCATTCATCTTACCCTTAATGAACGCAATCATTTCGTCGTAATCACAATTTTTGTTTGGGTATTTATGGATTTAATCTTCCAATCTATCAGTGATGATCTTTAACAGTTCATTGTTATAATTAGTTCCACCTATCGCACCTATTTTTAAATTTGTCTGGGTGGTACCTCCAAAGCGCGAGCTAAGCTGCTTGTGGTCGCTTCCTAAGCTGTCGGTTTCATTTTCATCTATCCTCATTTCCCGCAACTTTTCGTATGCTGCCTCGGATACTAAACTGTAGTCCATGCTGGACTGTCTCTAAACGCTTTCCAACGTTATTTGCCCGTCACACTTGCTTTCCGTGTTTACTATTACAAGCCGGGTTTCCTGACATAGATCTATCACTTGAGAACCGTTGTGGTCTGTGTATCCATCCAAACCTTCTATATGGGTATTGATATCTCCATCTAAGATTATTTCGCCCGAATCTTTGAGCTTGTTTATATCTCTTCTCAAACAGTTTACCATTTTCTCATCTTACACCTTAGCACTACTTCCGGTCCACAGATACACCACTCCCTAACCATGTATTTTTTCCTCTCTATGGTGCCTCTAAACCATAGATGCTCTTTACAGCTTTCATGCACTCTCTGCAGTCGGTCCCTTGTGTAATGAGCATGCCAACACCACCTCCTTTCTTCATTCCTGTGGTCCTGTTGCAACCTTCCCAGACATAATTGTCTATGATAGGTGGGGCTTCTAAGTCCCGGGGATGAGTCTCGGCTAAAGCGTGCACGTCTATTCCTTCCCGTTCAAGTTGCTTTTGAATTTCCACCCACTTATCAGGTTTCCCCGGTCCCTGAATATAAGTAGTGAATGAAATACTTTTTCCCTTTCCGCTTACGGGGTCAATTTTCTTTTACGAAATTGTTCGCTCCATTGTTTCCACCTAAATTGCCTCTGTCAACGTTCTCACTAACGTCTGTAGCTTCTCAGTTTAGGTGTAGGCCTGGCTGCCTCCCAGCGTTAGGTGTGCATGTGTCCCGTCCTTCCCCTTTGTCTCCTAGTTTGCCTTCCTTAGCTGCGCGGGTCACCCTAAAAAAGGTAAAGCTCTCCCACCTAAGCGCCACCCCACCTTGTTTCCTAACCTGGGGCTGAAGTGAATCCCGTCCCACGGAAAAGCTTTCCTATGTACAATGCTGTCCACTACCCTTTTCACGTCTATGACTTCAAGTCCAAGTTTCCTGCCGCGTCTCACGATCGCGCTGTTAGCAGCGAGTACTGCCCGTTCGATGTGAACGCCCTTCTCAATCACCTGCGGCACAGTGCAGACTGCAATAAGCACATTTGGGGCCGTCGCACGCAGGTCCTTTACTCCCTTCGCTATATCCTGGCCAAGTTTTACCTCATCTCCCTTTAGAACTACGTTATGGCTAGCTGCAATCACCACAAGGTTTCTGGCTTTTCTAGACAAGGCCAGCTGCCCCTTCGCTCTAGTCATCACCGTCTGCATCGTTTGACCGGGGAAACACCCCACCTTCACACGCTTTCCCCCCTTTTACCGTTTCAACTATGGCAGCGCTGCCACTCTTCATGTTAATCTCCCGCATTGATTACCACGCTACCATCTGCCACCTGCTGCTCTTTACTGGTACCCGGCTTTTCGACATCGTTTTGCTGGCCTATCTTGCAGCACGCGGGAGTAGCTGTTCTCCTTTCGTTGCCTCCACCCGTGTGTCACCTCGGTGCATGCCTCCGCTTCGCTGCATGGGCCGAGGTGTTCGTCATTTTTTTTTGGCAAAATGACGCTCCTTGCTAGCTTCCTCTCAGCAGCTTCTAACTTTGCCTCAGCAACCCTCCGTTCGTCGCGTTCGTTACTTAGCGCTGCCTCCAGTTCTGCAACCCGCCTAGCTAACCCCATAGCTAACCCTAAGCTAACCCCGCTCAGCAACCCGCTTAGTTAACCGTAGATGGCGCGCCGCTAAAGGCGACCCATGAAATATCGCACGCTGCGCCTCTAGCGCTCGACTCGAGAACTCGTGTACACTAGGAACTTGGCCCGAGCAAGAGGAGCTTCGCCCCTAAAAAGCGTGACATGCCGCCGAGCGGAGCCAATGGCTTCAGGCATCTCGAACCTTGCACTGTTTCTCTAGGTGGTCTTGCACATGGTCGGTGACGTCACAGCTTCCACGGTGCTTTGGAATCACCATGAGAGGGTGAAAGCTCCAGCCTTATTGCTGTCCCTTGATAACTCGTTTTTAAGCGATTTTAAACTCTTTTAAACAATTTTTTGGCGGCAGGACGTTCCTTGGATTGTATTTCAGCGATTGCGCGCAAAACTCGCAACCTTCGGAACCCTTTTGAGGGGCCCTTAAGAGCCAAAAGTCGATGTCCCCTGCAAGGTTTTTCTACTCATAAGCTGGGGATAATCAAGAATAATTTTAACTACTTGGCTAGTAAGAGCTCGAGAAGATTACAGCAGTCAAAAAGAAAAAAAGGATTTCAGCGGTAAGAGAGGCACGTTTAACAGCACTTTTTTTCCAGAGGACAACATGCGAATTTATTCGTCTAAATCCAATCATATTGATTGCGCCACACTGGATACATTTGCCGAAGTACTGTCTGATTAGTTATAGTTATTAATTTATATATTTTGCGTCCAATCGATTTCGTAGTAGTGTGGCCGCAGTAATTGATATGTCACTGTAAAATAATAATGTTGCTCTGCCTTGGTGTTTATTTTTTTCTTTGTTTGATGCCGAACACTTCAGCAGTGTATTTTTTTGCGGCGTACCTCGGTTCGGTTACTATTTTTAGGGTCTCTTATTCCACAAATTTGCCTGTTCCGGCTCTTTCCATTCACGTCTTGTTATGTTATTAATCATGGCGTCAGTATAGGTTTGGCTCAGAATCACAGGGTTTGCTTGTTTTGTTCAGCCGATTGTTTTGTAATACTAATAGTACCTGCTGTTCACTTTGTTGATGGCGGATACCTTATTTTTCCACTCATTTTTCCTATTGCTTTGCGGATGTTGATCCTATCTGTGCAGGTATGATAAGTGTTTTCACGCATTGTTTTCTCCGTTCTGCCGGCTCCTGTTTCAGGCCTTTTTACAAAAGGCTGCCAGGACCCATGAAATAACACCTAAATGAATAATTTTCGGATTATTCGAAATGTATGATTCGGTCCGTGTAAATCTGCGTAGAAGTATAGGTGTAAAGAAGCATGGTAACCTTAATTAGATTAAGTTGCGTTACAGAAAATCCAAATCTCAGGCCCTTACAAAACCGCCCCCTGTGCTTACACAGGAGTATGCGTTGAACGGCAAGGTCAAAAAAGAAAAATAAAACTCAGTGTCGTTGTAAAACTAGCCTGAATTCAACACGGTCGGCGTTTTGAAAACGCGTTATTTTCTAACTATTTCGATGAGGACTCGAGAAGACTGGTGTGGATTTGTTGTGCTGATAGACGGGGCATAATTTCTGTGGTAACAACCAGAGAATCTCTCGCTGCCGCTTGCAGCGTTCCAATGCACGGACGGCTTGGTAGTTAGCTTACGAAGCAGGGTAATTAGACGTCAAAAGGAACAATAATTAGAATGGCACAGCTCTACCCAACGCTGACGAACACCCTCGCAGGGGACATATTAAGTAACTGAAGCCATAGTTTCTAAAAAATAGAGAGGAATATATTGTACACATTGCATGATTTAAATAGTAAGCAATGGCATTTTCACATTATACAAAACATTTAAATGAAAGAATAAGTTCTTCTGTTGAAACAATATTATGTTAAAAGGTGACGATGGCGTCGTTTTTTGTTTACACAGGAAGGTAGCTTGCATCGCTGTCAATTACGATACTGCCTCCACAGAGCAGTATTCGTTGGCGAATTTGTTCGAATTGGAACGGGGCTTAACATGGCGGACGGTCTGCGCAAACGGCAACGAAGCCGTCTAAAGGTTAAATTTGAAGACGCCCTCTGACGCCAGCGAAGAAGAGCAATAAGCACGAACGCGGCCGTCGGGTATTCTGCCAATCTTTTCTTAAGTTTTCACGATGGCGAAGATGAGGCTTTCCGCTTGTATTCTTTTATCGCAACAAGAAGTGTGACAGTTTTATTTGGGCGGCTATTCGTCCGCAATCTTGGGCCTTTTCAAGGATGAAACTTTTGACGTGTTTTACAATTGCAGTGTACTCACGTTTTTGTTCTCGGCCATTAGTTCGAACTTCCAGTAATTTTAACAGGCATTGTTTAGTTTTGCTGTTCCATATGACGAGCGCGTACTGTATCTACGAAAGCCTTTTCTCCTCGGAGTTTGTCGTGTTTGTCGGGCAATCATCCTCATTTCAGAAAACCCGAGGCCACAAGGGTGAAAGCGTAAATCTTTCATTGGGACACGTACACTGCCTATAGCGCTTGGTCTGGGGCCCACCTTTTGCGCAAATTTGTGTCATGTTCTTGTGATGTTAGCACATTAACTGAAGTTATCGTTTTTCAGCGGATACGACTAAGGTTAAGACGACTGAGGGTGGTCACGGGGGGTCCGATGGCGGCTGCTGGTACTGCTGTGAGTACCTTTACAATCCTTCACCTTCTTTTTGCAAAAGCAGCCGCTTTATTTTGGCCTGGACCTTTAATGACCCTTTGCTGCCAATCTATTTAGTAACTACTGTGATCTTCCCGAATAGAAAAATGTTCCGACTGGTAGATAAGAGTCTAGTACAAATGGGTGCATAATGTTGATCGGCTTAATGGGCTGTTTAGCGGTTGAGAAAAAGGTCAGTGGTTCCCTGCCAAAGACCGACTAGCGTGCTTTCGGTGTTAAGCTAAAACACACGATTCAGAGTATGAACCACACTGTATACTATCCAACTTCTTTTAAATTCATTGGAAGACCCACGTTCAAACGTAAATATGTTTTGATTCTGTCGATTGTTGGTGCTAGTCGCAGGCACTTTGTCCAGAAACATTTGTTAGAGGCTCGTGCAGACTAGAAAGAACAATTTTTATTCAATGGTCTGCATTCTGCGTTCTATTTCTTAAAATAAGCAGCAACGCTCTTCAATTTAAATTTTACTTTTATTTATTTTGAACCAAAATATACATGTACTTGAGTCGACGAGGCGTGGCAAGAGGAGGCGCGTACGTCTCCTGACGAAGCCTCTGCCCCGGGAGTGCTCATCGGAATCTGTGGACGCAATCAAAGAAAATAGAGCAGTGCAAACCTCTGCACCAGAACAGCAAACGAATACATCGAGCATATAATACAGTGACTCCAGCACGAATTGAAGACGGGCCAGTTGGAACCTAACTGGGTTATAAAACAACGCGGGAAGCGGGAGTACAGAAAGGCGACACAGACAGGGCGGCCTGCCTGTGTACGCTTTCTATAGGCGCGTTTCCCGCGGTGTTTTAAATCTCAGATGCAATGACGACAGAACAGACAAGTACACTTGGAACAGTATACAAAGAAGCTGTTGATTAGATTCGCAAATGGAAGCTAATCACATGTCTAAGTAAGGGATTGTAACAGGTATATGTTTATATAAGATAAACCGTTAACATTGGTGATGGGTTACCTACAAATAAAAACGAAAAAAAGTCAGTTAAGGCAGAGTATATCTTGGCGAAGCAGTTTTTTTTTCTTGTGCATTACTAGTTAGTTTTACCATTATGAGCTTCTTGAATTATAGAAGGATGCCTGTTACAGAGAGGTACAATTTGATATGTATAGTTTGTGTGCTATAGTTTGTCCGGGGATTATGTCCAACTAGGTGCTTCGTACGTAAATTATTTACTAACTTTCATTGAAATGTTTGACTAAGAATTGTGCAAAGTTATTCTTTTTTGTGATAAACAAATCTTGCTATGGAAATATAAAGTTTACAATCGAAATATAAAGTTTAGAATCTAAATATAATTGTAGAATCTCAAAAATAAAACTTTCTATTTTAGATATCGGGCATGCGAATCGCAAAGCTTTCCTTTGGAAATACTGGTGCCGATCAGAGTCAGTTTCATTGCCTAATCTCGATACTAAATGGCAATACACAAGGTGTCAATGAATAAGTGAAAAAGACTATTCTTTCTTCAACACATTGGTGTGATCTCTCTGAGACAATACATCAGATATGAAAAATGAGTTGTTGCTTGTTTCTTGCTTGCCGCTTTTAAAAACAGTTTAAAGGGTTTTCCTGATGGCACCTTATCTGCTGAAATTGTTCAGAGCTTTCAGAAAAGGTGACGGCCAGTGTAAAGATGGTGTGGAAGTGAATTGAAAGTTTTGGTGGTGGTTTCATGCCACTGGCTTTCTCAAAATGCACTCAAGCAGGTCACGTGGGTTTTTCGGCTACACAATGGTTCATGAGCACGAAATAGCCGTGGCCCTGGTAAAAATTAGTGTTTTCATTCTGTGAAGAAGGATGATCTGCGAAGCTAGAAGGTGTCGACGAAGTGCACGCAAGAAACCACCCGTGTGGGTAATTTCCGATTGAGCATACTTCCTAGCCATTTACCTGAATAAAACTCCGAAGGGGTCTAGCTTTATTCTAGTGAAATAAACATGAAGCTGTCTGTTTTCCTGCCGTGCGGTAGGTATCTCATCGTCTGCGTAACACACACTCCAATCTCTCGACCAGTCAGGACACCACACAGGTCACATTCCACTGTTTGATGTCCACGTGAGCACAACTGACATATCATCAGTGATTGAGCGAACCCTATAGCTTCATGTGTACATCCCCTCGTCCTCCCTCCTCTCCTCGCGCGTGCACGCATGACCCGCCAACCGCTTACATGCCCGCGCTTAAACCTGAAAGACACCGCAAGTAGCAGATCTATCGGAGGTGGAAAAGGAAAGGCCGGAGCAACGCCGAGTAGAGCGACTTCACAAAATGAAAACTGTGGTATGTGGGTGTTAGCCGAATGGGGGCACGACACAGCCATGAATGTGGTCACACACCTTCCGTTCGCACCGCAGGTGCAGCTGCTTCTATGGACGGTAACACTGCGCTTGCCCTTCAGCCACAATGCCCTTTCCTGGTGCCTGGCTCCGGCTCTTTCAAGCCAGCCGGCGATTTGTCCTCGCTGATCGAGAACGACGACAACTGTTATAAGCCAGCATTGGCTCAGATGCAGCACGCTATCTACTAACGACGAGCCACTATCTCCGCCAGGGATCAGCATCGACTACTTAAAGCTCCAGCCATCGGGAGAAGTTGAGGCACGACACCACTATGAACGTGGATGACACACCTTCCGTTCCCACTGCAGGTGCTGCTGCTATGGACGGCAACAGTGCTCTTGGCCTTCAGCCACAACTGCCTTTCCTGGTGCCCGGTTCCGCCTCGTTCAGTCCAGCAGGCCATTCTGCCTCGCCCATCGACAACGAGGACAACTATTATCCGCCATTTTTGGCTCAGCGGCACCACACTATCAATGAAAGACGAGCCACTATCTCCGCCAGGGATCCGCATCGACTAATTAAAGCCTCGGCCATCGGGAGAAGCTGAGGCACGACACCGCTATGAACGTGATGACACACCTTCCGTTCCCACTGCAGGTGCTGCTGCTAAGGACGGCAACAGTGCTCTTGGCCTTCAGCCACAACTGCCTTTCCTGGTGCCCGGTTCCGCCTCGTTCAGTCCAGCAGGCCATTCTGCCTCGCCCATCGACAACGAGGACAACTATTATCCGCCATTTTTGGCTCAGCGGCACCACACTATCAATGAAAGACGAGCCACTATCTCCGCCAGGGATCCGCATCGACTAACTAAAGCCTCGGCCATCGGGAGAAGCTGAGGCACGACACCGCTATGAACGTGGTGACACACCTTCTGTTCCCACTGCAGGTGCTGCTGCTATGGACGGCAACAGTGCTCTTGGCCTTCAGCCGGCAACTGCCCTTTACTGGTGCCCGGTTCCGCTTCGTTCAGGCCAGCAGGCCATTCTGCCTCGCCCATCGACAAGGAAGACAACTATTATCCGCCATTTTAGGCTCAGCGGCACTACACTATCAATGAATGACGAGCCACTATCTCCGCCAGGGATCCGCATCGACTAACTAAAACCTCGGCCATCGGGAGAAGCTGAGGCACGACACCGCTATGAACGTGGTGACACACCTTCCGTTCCCACTGCAGTCGCTGCTGCTATGGACGGCAACAGTGCTCTTGGCCTTCAGCCGGCAACTGCCCTTTACTGGTGCCCGGTTCCGCTTCGTTCAGGCCAGCAGGCCATTCTGCCTCGCCCATCGACAAGGAAGACAACTATTATCCGCCATTTTAGGCTCAGCGGCACTACACTATCAATGAATGACGAGCCACTATCTCCGCCAGGGATCCGCATCGACTAACTAAAACCTCGGCCATCGGGAGAAGCTGAGGCACGACACCGCTATGAACGTGGTGACACACCTTCCGTTCCCACTGCAGGTGCTGCTGCTATGGACGGCAACAGTGCTCTTGGCCTTCAGCCGGCAACTGCCCTTTACTGGTGCCCGGTTCCGCTTCGTTCAGGCCAGCAGGCCATTCTGCCTCGCCCATCGACAAGGAAGACAACTATTATCCGCCATTTTAGGCTCAGCGGCACTACACTATCAATGAATGACGAGCCACTATCTCCGCCAGGGATCCGCATCGACTAACTAAAACCTCGGCCATCGGGAGAAGCTGAGGCACGACACCGCTATGAACGTGGTGACACACCTTCCGTTCCCACTGCAGGTGCTGCTGCTATGGACGGCAACAGTGCTCTTGGCCTTCAGCCGGCAACTGCCCTTTACTGGTGCCCGGTTCCGCTTCGTTCAGGCCAGCAGGCCATTCTGCCTCGCCCATCGACAAGGAAGACAACTATTATCCGCCATTTTAGGCTCAGCGGCACTACACTATCAATGAATGACGAGCCACTATCTCCGCCAGGGATCCGCATCGACTAACTAAAACCTCGGCCATCGGGAGAAGCTGAGGCACGACACCGCTATGAACGTGGTGACACACCTTCCGTTCCCACTGCAGGTGCTGCTGCTATGGACGGCAACAGTGCTCTTGGCCTTCAGCCGGCAACTGCCCTTTACTGGTGCCCGGTTCCGCTTCGTTCAGGCCAGCAGGCCATTCTGCCTCGCCCATCGACAAGGAAGACAACTATTATCCGCCATTTTAGGCTCAGCGGCACTACACTATCAATGAATGACGAGCCACTATCTCCGCCAGGGATCCGCATCGACTAACTAAAACCTCGGCCATCGGGAGAAGCTGAGGCACGACACCGCTATGAACGTGGTGACACACCTTCCGTTCCCACTGCAGGTGCTGCTGCTATGGACGGCAACAGTGCTCTTGGCCTTCAGCCGGCAACTGCCCTTTACTGGTGCCCGGTTCCGCTTCGTTCAGGCCAGCAGGCCATTCTGCCTCGCCCATCGACAAGGAAGACAACTATTATCCGCCATTTTAGGCTCAGCGGCACTACACTATCAATGAATGACGAGCCACTATCTCCGCCAGGGATCCGCATCGACTAACTAAAACCTCGGCCATCGGGAGAAGCTGAGGCACGACACCGCTATGAACGTGGTGACACACCTTCCGTTCCCACTGCAGGTGCTGCTGCTATGGACGGCAACAGTGCTCTTGGCCTTCAGCCGCAACTGCCCTTTACTGGTGCCCGGTTCCGCTTCGTTCAGGCCAGCAGGCCATTCTGCCTCGCCCATCGACAAGGAAGACAACTATTATCCGCCATTTTAGGCTCAGCGGCACTACACTATCAATGAATGACGAGCCACTATCTCCGCCAGGGATCCGCATCGACTAACTAAAACCTCGGCCATCGGGAGAAGCTGAGGCACGACACCGCTATGAACGTGGTGACACACCTTCCGTTCCCACTGCAGGTGCTGCTGCTATGGACGGCAACAGTGCTCTTGGCCTTCAGCCGGCAACTGCCCTTTACTGGTGCCCGGTTCCGCTTCGTTCAGGCCAGCAGGCCATTCTGCCTCGCCCATCGACAAGGAAGACAACTATTATCCGCCATTTTAGGCTCAGCGGCACTACACTATCAATGAATGACGAGCCACTATCTCCGCCAGGGATCCGCATCGACTAACTAAAACCTCGGCCATCGGGAGAAGCTGAGGCACGACACCGCTATGAACGTGGTGACACACCTTCCGTTCCCACTGCAGGTGCTGCTGCTATGGACGGCAACAGTGCTCTTGGCCTTCAGCCGGCAACTGCCCTTTACTGGTGCCCGGTTCCGCTTCGTTCAGGCCAGCAGGCCATTCTGCCTCGCCCATCGACAACGAAGGACAACTATTATCCGCCATTTTAGGCTCAGCGGCACTACACTATCAATGAATGACGAGCCACTATCTCCGCCAGGGATCCGCATCGACTAATAAAAGCCTCGGCCATCGGGAGAAGCTGAGGCACGACACCGCTATGAACGTGGTGGCACACCTTCTGTTCCCACTGCAGGTGCTGCTGCTATGGACGGCAACAGTGCTCTTGGCCTTCAGCCGGCAACTGCCCTTTACTGGTGCCCGGTTCCGCTTCGTTCAGGCCAGCAGGCCATTCTGCCTCGCCCATCGACAAGGAAGACAACTATTATCCGCCATTTTAGGCTCAGCGGCACTACACTATCAATGAATGACGAGCCACTATCTCCGCCAGGGATCCGCATCGACTAACTAAAACCTCGGCCATCGGGAGAAGCTGAGGCACGACACCGCTATGAACGTGGTGACACACCTTCCGTTCCCACTGCAGGTGCTGCTGCTATGGACGGCAACAGTGCTCTTGGCCTTCAGCCGGCAACTGCCCTTTACTGGTGCCCGGTTCCGCTTCGTTCAGGCCAGCAGGCCATTCTGCCTCGCCCATCGACAAGGAAGACAACTATTATCCGCCATTTTAGGCTCAGCGGCACTACACTATCAATGAATGACGAGCCACTATCTCCGCCAGGGATCCGCATCGACTAACTAAAACCTCGGCCATCGGGAGAAGCTGAGGCACGACACCGCTATGAACGTGGTGACACACCTTCCGTTCCCACTGCAGGTGCTGCTGCTATGGACGGCAACAGTGCTCTTGGCCTTCAGCCGCAACTGCCCTTTACTGGTGCCCGGTTCCGCTTCGTTCAGGCCAGCAGGCCATTCTGCCTCGCCCATCGACAAGGAAGACAACTATTATCCGCCATTTTAGGCTCAGCGGCACTACACTATCAATGAATGACGAGCCACTATCTCCGCCAGGGATCCGCATCGACTAACTAAAACCTCGGCCATCGGGAGAAGCTGAGGCACGACACCGCTATGAACGTGGTGACACACCTTCCGTTCCCACTGCAGGTGCTGCTGCTATGGACGGCAACAGTGCTCTTGGCCTTCAGCCGGCAACTGCCCTTTACTGGTGCCCGGTTCCGCTTCGTTCAGGCCAGCAGGCCATTCTGCCTCGCCCATCGACAAGGAAGACAACTATTATCCGCCATTTTAGGCTCAGCGGCACTACACTATCAATGAATGACGAGCCACTATCTCCGCCAGGGATCCGCATCGACTAACTAAAACCTCGGCCATCGGGAGAAGCTGAGGCACGACACCGCTATGAACGTGGTGACACACCTTCCGTTCCCACTGCAGGTGCTGCTGCTATGGACGGCAACAGTGCTCTTGGCCTTCAGCCGGCAACTGCCCTTTACTGGTGCCCGGTTCCGCTTCGTTCAGGCCAGCAGGCCATTCTGCCTCGCCCATCGACAAGGAAGACAACTATTATCCGCCATTTTAGGCTCAGCGGCACTACACTATCAATGAATGACGAGCCACTATCTCCGCCAGGGATCCGCATCGACTAACTAAAACCTCGGCCATCGGGAGAAGCTGAGGCACGACACCGCTATGAACGTGGTGACACACCTTCCGTTCCCACTGCAGTCGCTGCTGCTATGGACGGCAACAGTGCTCTTGGCCTTCAGCCGGCAACTGCCCTTTACTGGTGCCCGGTTCCGCTTCGTTCAGGCCAGCAGGCCATTCTGCCTCGCCCATCGACAAGGAAGACAACTATTATCCGCCATTTTAGGCTCAGCGGCACTACACTATCAATGAATGACGAGCCACTATCTCCGCCAGGGATCCGCATCGACTAACTAAAACCTCGGCCATCGGGAGAAGCTGAGGCACGACACCGCTATGAACGTGGTGACACACCTTCCGTTCCCACTGCAGGTGCTGCTGCTATGGACGGCAACAGTGCTCTTGGCCTTCAGCCGCAACTGCCCTTTACTGGTGCCCGGTTCCGCTTCGTTCAGGCCAGCAGGCCATTCTGCCTCGCCCATCGACAAGGAAGACAACTATTATCCGCCATTTTAGGCTCAGCGGCACTACACTATCAATGAATGACGAGCCACTATCTCCGCCAGGGATCCGCATCGACTAACTAAAACCTCGGCCATCGGGAGAAGCTGAGGCACGACACCGCTATGAACGTGGTGACACACCTTCCGTTCCCACTGCAGGTGCTGCTGCTATGGACGGCAACAGTGCTCTTGGCCTTCAGCCGGCAACTGCCCTTTACTGGTGCCCGGTTCCGCTTCGTTCAGGCCAGCAGGCCATTCTGCCTCGCCCATCGACAAGGAAGACAACTATTATCCGCCATTTTAGGCTCAGCGGCACTACACTATCAATGAATGACGAGCCACTATCTCCGCCAGGGATCCGCATCGACTAACTAAAACCTCGGCCATCGGGAGAAGCTGAGGCACGACACCGCTATGAACGTGGTGACACACCTTCCGTTCCCACTGCAGGTGCTGCTGCTATGGACGGCAACAGTGCTCTTGGCCTTCAGCCGGCAACTGCCCTTTACTGGTGCCCGGTTCCGCTTCGTTCAGGCCAGCAGGCCATTCTGCCTCGCCCATCGACAAGGAAGACAACTATTATCCGCCATTTTAGGCTCAGCGGCACTACACTATCAATGAATGACGAGCCACTATCTCCGCCAGGGATCCGCATCGACTAACTAAAACCTCGGCCATCGGGAGAAGCTGAGGCACGACACCGCTATGAACGTGGTGACACACCTTCCGTTCCCACTGCAGGTGCTGCTGCTATGGACGGCAACAGTGCTCTTGGCCTTCAGCCGGCAACTGCCCTTTACTGGTGCCCGGTTCCGCTTCGTTCAGGCCAGCAGGCCATTCTGCCTCGCCCATCGACAAGGAAGACAACTATTATCCGCCATTTTAGGCTCAGCGGCACTACACTATCAATGAATGACGAGCCACTATCTCCGCCAGGGATCCGCATCGACTAACTAAAACCTCGGCCATCGGGAGAAGCTGAGGCACGACACCGCTATGAACGTGGTGACACACCTTCCGTTCCCACTGCAGGTGCTGCTGCTATGGACGGCAACAGTGCTCTTGGCCTTCAGCCGGCAACTGCCCTTTACTGGTGCCCGGTTCCGCTTCGTTCAGGCCAGCAGGCCATTCTGCCTCGCCCATCGACAAGGAAGACAACTATTATCCGCCATTTTAGGCTCAGCGGCACTACACTATCAATGAATGACGAGCCACTATCTCCGCCAGGGATCCGCATCGACTAACTAAAACCTCGGCCATCGGGAGAAGCTGAGGCACGACACCGCTATGAACGTGGTGACACACCTTCCGTTCCCACTGCAGGTGCTGCTGCTATGGACGGCAACAGTGCTCTTGGCCTTCAGCCGGCAACTGCCCTTTACTGGTGCCCGGTTCCGCTTCGTTCAGGCCAGCAGGCCATTCTGCCTCGCCCATCGACAAGGAAGACAACTATTATCCGCCATTTTAGGCTCAGCGGCACTACACTATCAATGAATGACGAGCCACTATCTCCGCCAGGGATCCGCATCGACTAACTAAAACCTCGGCCATCGGGAGAAGCTGAGGCACGACACCGCTATGAACGTGGTGACACACCTTCCGTTCCCACTGCAGGTGCTGCTGCTATGGACGGCAACAGTGCTCTTGGCCTTCAGCCGGCAACTGCCCTTTACTGGTGCCCGGTTCCGCTTCGTTCAGGCCAGCAGGCCATTCTGCCTCGCCCATCGACAAGGAAGACAACTATTATCCGCCATTTTAGGCTCAGCGGCACTACACTATCAATGAATGACGAGCCACTATCTCCGCCAGGGATCCGCATCGACTAACTAAAACCTCGGCCATCGGGAGAAGCTGAGGCACGACACCGCTATGAACGTGGTGACACACCTTCCGTTCCCACTGCAGGTGCTGCTGCTATGGACGGCAACAGTGCTCTTGGCCTTCAGCCGGCAACTGCCCTTTACTGGTGCCCGGTTCCGCTTCGTTCAGGCCAGCAGGCCATTCTGCCTCGCCCATCGACAAGGAAGACAACTATTATCCGCCATTTTAGGCTCAGCGGCACTACACTATCAATGAATGACGAGCCACTATCTCCGCCAGGGATCCGCATCGACTAACTAAAACCTCGGCCATCGGGAGAAGCTGAGGCACGACACCGCTATGAACGTGGTGACACACCTTCCGTTCCCACTGCAGGTGCTGCTGCTATGGACGGCAACAGTGCTCTTGGCCTTCAGCCGGCAACTGCCCTTTACTGGTGCCCGGTTCCGCTTCGTTCAGGCCAGCAGGCCATTCTGCCTCGCCCATCGACAAGGAAGACAACTATTATCCGCCATTTTAGGCTCAGCGGCACTACACTATCAATGAATGACGAGCCACTATCTCCGCCAGGGATCCGCATCGACTAACTAAAACCTCGGCCATCGGGAGAAGCTGAGGCACGACACCGCTATGAACGTGGTGACACACCTTCCGTTCCCACTGCAGGTGCTGCTGCTATGGACGGCAACAGTGCTCTTGGCCTTCAGCCGGCAACTGCCCTTTACTGGTGCCCGGTTCCGCTTCGTTCAGGCCAGCAGGCCATTCTGCCTCGCCCATCGACAAGGAAGACAACTATTATCCGCCATTTTAGGCTCAGCGGCACTACACTATCAATGAATGACGAGCCACTATCTCCGCCAGGGATCCGCATCGACTAACTAAAACCTCGGCCATCGGGAGAAGCTGAGGCACGACACCGCTATGAACGTGGTGACACACCTTCCGTTCCCACTGCAGGTGCTGCTGCTATGGACGGCAACAGTGCTCTTGGCCTTCAGCCGGCAACTGCCCTTTACTGGTGCCCGGTTCCGCTTCGTTCAGGCCAGCAGGCCATTCTGCCTCGCCCATCGACAAGGAAGACAACTATTATCCGCCATTTTAGGCTCAGCGGCACTACACTATCAATGAATGACGAGCCACTATCTCCGCCAGGGATCCGCATCGACTAACTAAAACCTCGGCCATCGGGAGAAGCTGAGGCACGACACCGCTATGAACGTGGTGACACACCTTCCGTTCCCACTGCAGGTGCTGCTGCTATGGACGGCAACAGTGCTCTTGGCCTTCAGCCGGCAACTGCCCTTTACTGGTGCCCGGTTCCGCTTCGTTCAGGCCAGCAGGCCATTCTGCCTCGCCCATCGACAAGGAAGACAACTATTATCCGCCATTTTAGGCTCAGCGGCACTACACTATCAATGAATGACGAGCCACTATCTCCGCCAGGGATCCGCATCGACTAACTAAAACCTCGGCCATCGGGAGAAGCTGAGGCACGACACCGCTATGAACGTGGTGACACACCTTCCGTTCCCACTGCAGGTGCTGCTGCTATGGACGGCAACAGTGCTCTTGGCCTTCAGCCGGCAACTGCCCTTTACTGGTGCCCGGTTCCGCTTCGTTCAGGCCAGCAGGCCATTCTGCCTCGCCCATCGACAAGGAAGACAACTATTATCCGCCATTTTAGGCTCAGCGGCACTACACTATCAATGAATGACGAGCCACTATCTCCGCCAGGGATCCGCATCGACTAACTAAAACCTCGGCCATCGGGAGAAGCTGAGGCACGACACCGCTATGAACGTGGTGACACACCTTCCGTTCCCACTGCAGGTGCTGCTGCTATGGACGGCAACAGTGCTCTTGGCCTTCAGCCGGCAACTGCCCTTTACTGGTGCCCGGTTCCGCTTCGTTCAGGCCAGCAGGCCATTCTGCCTCGCCCATCGACAAGGAAGACAACTATTATCCGCCATTTTAGGCTCAGCGGCACTACACTATCAATGAATGACGAGCCACTATCTCCGCCAGGGATCCGCATCGACTAACTAAAACCTCGGCCATCGGGAGAAGCTGAGGCACGACACCGCTATGAACGTGGTGACACACCTTCCGTTCCCACTGCAGGTGCTGCTGCTATGGACGGCAACAGTGCTCTTGGCCTTCAGCCGGCAACTGCCCTTTACTGGTGCCCGGTTCCGCTTCGTTCAGGCCAGCAGGCCATTCTGCCTCGCCCATCGACAAGGAAGACAACTATTATCCGCCATTTTAGGCTCAGCGGCACTACACTATCAATGAATGACGAGCCACTATCTCCGCCAGGGATCCGCATCGACTAACTAAAACCTCGGCCATCGGGAGAAGCTGAGGCACGACACCGCTATGAACGTGGTGACACACCTTCCGTTCCCACTGCAGGTGCTGCTGCTATGGACGGCAACAGTGCTCTTGGCCTTCAGCCGGCAACTGCCCTTTACTGGTGCCCGGTTCCGCTTCGTTCAGGCCAGCAGGCCATTCTGCCTCGCCCATCGACAAGGAAGACAACTATTATCCGCCATTTTAGGCTCAGCGGCACTACACTATCAATGAATGACGAGCCACTATCTCCGCCAGGGATCCGCATCGACTAACTAAAACCTCGGCCATCGGGAGAAGCTGAGGCACGACACCGCTATGAACGTGGTGACACACCTTCCGTTCCCACTGCAGGTGCTGCTGCTATGGACGGCAACAGTGCTCTTGGCCTTCAGCCGGCAACTGCCCTTTACTGGTGCCCGGTTCCGCTTCGTTCAGGCCAGCAGGCCATTCTGCCTCGCCCATCGACAAGGAAGACAACTATTATCCGCCATTTTAGGCTCAGCGGCACTACACTATCAATGAATGACGAGCCACTATCTCCGCCAGGGATCCGCATCGACTAACTAAAACCTCGGCCATCGGGAGAAGCTGAGGCACGACACCGCTATGAACGTGGTGACACACCTTCCGTTCCCACTGCAGGTGCTGCTGCTATGGACGGCAACAGTGCTCTTGGCCTTCAGCCGGCAACTGCCCTTTACTGGTGCCCGGTTCCGCTTCGTTCAGGCCAGCAGGCCATTCTGCCTCGCCCATCGACAAGGAAGACAACTATTATCCGCCATTTTAGGCTCAGCGGCACTACACTATCAATGAATGACGAGCCACTATCTCCGCCAGGGATCCGCATCGACTAACTAAAACCTCGGCCATCGGGAGAAGCTGAGGCACGACACCGCTATGAACGTGGTGACACACCTTCCGTTCCCACTGCAGGTGCTGCTGCTATGGACGGCAACAGTGCTCTTGGCCTTCAGCCGGCAACTGCCCTTTACTGGTGCCCGGTTCCGCTTCGTTCAGGCCAGCAGGCCATTCTGCCTCGCCCATCGACAAGGAAGACAACTATTATCCGCCATTTTAGGCTCAGCGGCACTACACTATCAATGAATGACGAGCCACTATCTCCGCCAGGGATCCGCATCGACTAACTAAAACCTCGGCCATCGGGAGAAGCTGAGGCACGACACCGCTATGAACGTGGTGACACACCTTCCGTTCCCACTGCAGGTGCTGCTGCTATGGACGGCAACAGTGCTCTTGGCCTTCAGCCGGCAACTGCCCTTTACTGGTGCCCGGTTCCGCTTCGTTCAGGCCAGCAGGCCATTCTGCCTCGCCCATCGACAAGGAAGACAACTATTATCCGCCATTTTAGGCTCAGCGGCACTACACTATCAATGAATGACGAGCCACTATCTCCGCCAGGGATCCGCATCGACTAACTAAAACCTCGGCCATCGGGAGAAGCTGAGGCACGACACCGCTATGAACGTGGTGACACACCTTCCGTTCCCACTGCAGGTGCTGCTGCTATGGACGGCAACAGTGCTCTTGGCCTTCAGCCGGCAACTGCCCTTTACTGGTGCCCGGTTCCGCTTCGTTCAGGCCAGCAGGCCATTCTGCCTCGCCCATCGACAAGGAAGACAACTATTATCCGCCATTTTAGGCTCAGCGGCACTACACTATCAATGAATGACGAGCCACTATCTCCGCCAGGGATCCGCATCGACTAACTAAAACCTCGGCCATCGGGAGAAGCTGAGGCACGACACCGCTATGAACGTGGTGACACACCTTCCGTTCCCACTGCAGGTGCTGCTGCTATGGACGGCAACAGTGCTCTTGGCCTTCAGCCGGCAACTGCCCTTTACTGGTGCCCGGTTCCGCTTCGTTCAGGCCAGCAGGCCATTCTGCCTCGCCCATCGACAAGGAAGACAACTATTATCCGCCATTTTAGGCTCAGCGGCACTACACTATCAATGAATGACGAGCCACTATCTCCGCCAGGGATCCGCATCGACTAACTAAAACCTCGGCCATCGGGAGAAGCTGAGGCACGACACCGCTATGAACGTGGTGACACACCTTCCGTTCCCACTGCAGGTGCTGCTGCTATGGACGGCAACAGTGCTCTTGGCCTTCAGCCGGCAACTGCCCTTTACTGGTGCCCGGTTCCGCTTCGTTCAGGCCAGCAGGCCATTCTGCCTCGCCCATCGACAAGGAAGACAACTATTATCCGCCATTTTAGGCTCAGCGGCACTACACTATCAATGAATGACGAGCCACTATCTCCGCCAGGGATCCGCATCGACTAACTAAAACCTCGGCCATCGGGAGAAGCTGAGGCACGACACCGCTATGAACGTGGTGACACACCTTCCGTTCCCACTGCAGGTGCTGCTGCTATGGACGGCAACAGTGCTCTTGGCCTTCAGCCGGCAACTGCCCTTTACTGGTGCCCGGTTCCGCTTCGTTCAGGCCAGCAGGCCATTCTGCCTCGCCCATCGACAAGGAAGACAACTATTATCCGCCATTTTAGGCTCAGCGGCACTACACTATCAATGAATGACGAGCCACTATCTCCGCCAGGGATCCGCATCGACTAACTAAAACCTCGGCCATCGGGAGAAGCTGAGGCACGACACCGCTATGAACGTGGTGACACACCTTCCGTTCCCACTGCAGGTGCTGCTGCTATGGACGGCAACAGTGCTCTTGGCCTTCAGCCGGCAACTGCCCTTTACTGGTGCCCGGTTCCGCTTCGTTCAGGCCAGCAGGCCATTCTGCCTCGCCCATCGACAAGGAAGACAACTATTATCCGCCATTTTAGGCTCAGCGGCACTACACTATCAATGAATGACGAGCCACTATCTCCGCCAGGGATCCGCATCGACTAACTAAAACCTCGGCCATCGGGAGAAGCTGAGGCACGACACCGCTATGAACGTGGTGACACACCTTCCGTTCCCACTGCAGGTGCTGCTGCTATGGACGGCAACAGTGCTCTTGGCCTTCAGCCGGCAACTGCCCTTTACTGGTGCCCGGTTCCGCTTCGTTCAGGCCAGCAGGCCATTCTGCCTCGCCCATCGACAAGGAAGACAACTATTATCCGCCATTTTAGGCTCAGCGGCACTACACTATCAATGAATGACGAGCCACTATCTCCGCCAGGGATCCGCATCGACTAACTAAAACCTCGGCCATCGGGAGAAGCTGAGGCACGACACCGCTATGAACGTGGTGACACACCTTCCGTTCCCACTGCAGGTGCTGCTGCTATGGACGGCAACAGTGCTCTTGGCCTTCAGCCGGCAACTGCCCTTTACTGGTGCCCGGTTCCGCTTCGTTCAGGCCAGCAGGCCATTCTGCCTCGCCCATCGACAAGGAAGACAACTATTATCCGCCATTTTAGGCTCAGCGGCACTACACTATCAATGAATGACGAGCCACTATCTCCGCCAGGGATCCGCATCGACTAACTAAAACCTCGGCCATCGGGAGAAGCTGAGGCACGACACCGCTATGAACGTGGTGACACACCTTCCGTTCCCACTGCAGGTGCTGCTGCTATGGACGGCAACAGTGCTCTTGGCCTTCAGCCGGCAACTGCCCTTTACTGGTGCCCGGTTCCGCTTCGTTCAGGCCAGCAGGCCATTCTGCCTCGCCCATCGACAAGGAAGACAACTATTATCCGCCATTTTAGGCTCAGCGGCACTACACTATCAATGAATGACGAGCCACTATCTCCGCCAGGGATCCGCATCGACTAACTAAAACCTCGGCCATCGGGAGAAGCTGAGGCACGACACCGCTATGAACGTGGTGACACACCTTCCGTTCCCACTGCAGGTGCTGCTGCTATGGACGGCAACAGTGCTCTTGGCCTTCAGCCGGCAACTGCCCTTTACTGGTGCCCGGTTCCGCTTCGTTCAGGCCAGCAGGCCATTCTGCCTCGCCCATCGACAAGGAAGACAACTATTATCCGCCATTTTAGGCTCAGCGGCACTACACTATCAATGAATGACGAGCCACTATCTCCGCCAGGGATCCGCATCGACTAACTAAAACCTCGGCCATCGGGAGAAGCTGAGGCACGACACCGCTATGAACGTGGTGACACACCTTCCGTTCCCACTGCAGGTGCTGCTGCTATGGACGGCAACAGTGCTCTTGGCCTTCAGCCGGCAACTGCCCTTTACTGGTGCCCGGTTCCGCTTCGTTCAGGCCAGCAGGCCATTCTGCCTCGCCCATCGACAAGGAAGACAACTATTATCCGCCATTTTAGGCTCAGCGGCACTACACTATCAATGAATGACGAGCCACTATCTCCGCCAGGGATCCGCATCGACTAACTAAAACCTCGGCCATCGGGAGAAGCTGAGGCACGACACCGCTATGAACGTGGTGACACACCTTCCGTTCCCACTGCAGGTGCTGCTGCTATGGACGGCAACAGTGCTCTTGGCCTTCAGCCGGCAACTGCCCTTTACTGGTGCCCGGTTCCGCTTCGTTCAGGCCAGCAGGCCATTCTGCCTCGCCCATCGACAAGGAAGACAACTATTATCCGCCATTTTAGGCTCAGCGGCACTACACTATCAATGAATGACGAGCCACTATCTCCGCCAGGGATCCGCATCGACTAACTAAAACCTCGGCCATCGGGAGAAGCTGAGGCACGACACCGCTATGAACGTGGTGACACACCTTCCGTTCCCACTGCAGGTGCTGCTGCTATGGACGGCAACAGTGCTCTTGGCCTTCAGCCGGCAACTGCCCTTTACTGGTGCCCGGTTCCGCTTCGTTCAGGCCAGCAGGCCATTCTGCCTCGCCCATCGACAAGGAAGACAACTATTATCCGCCATTTTAGGCTCAGCGGCACTACACTATCAATGAATGACGAGCCACTATCTCCGCCAGGGATCCGCATCGACTAACTAAAACCTCGGCCATCGGGAGAAGCTGAGGCACGACACCGCTATGAACGTGGTGACACACCTTCCGTTCCCACTGCAGGTGCTGCTGCTATGGACGGCAACAGTGCTCTTGGCCTTCAGCCGGCAACTGCCCTTTACTGGTGCCCGGTTCCGCTTCGTTCAGGCCAGCAGGCCATTCTGCCTCGCCCATCGACAAGGAAGACAACTATTATCCGCCATTTTAGGCTCAGCGGCACTACACTATCAATGAATGACGAGCCACTATCTCCGCCAGGGATCCGCATCGACTAACTAAAACCTCGGCCATCGGGAGAAGCTGAGGCACGACACCGCTATGAACGTGGTGACACACCTTCCGTTCCCACTGCAGGTGCTGCTGCTATGGACGGCAACAGTGCTCTTGGCCTTCAGCCGGCAACTGCCCTTTACTGGTGCCCGGTTCCGCTTCGTTCAGGCCAGCAGGCCATTCTGCCTCGCCCATCGACAAGGAAGACAACTATTATCCGCCATTTTAGGCTCAGCGGCACTACACTATCAATGAATGACGAGCCACTATCTCCGCCAGGGATCCGCATCGACTAACTAAAACCTCGGCCATCGGGAGAAGCTGAGGCACGACACCGCTATGAACGTGGTGACACACCTTCCGTTCCCACTGCAGGTGCTGCTGCTATGGACGGCAACAGTGCTCTTGGCCTTCAGCCGGCAACTGCCCTTTACTGGTGCCCGGTTCCGCTTCGTTCAGGCCAGCAGGCCATTCTGCCTCGCCCATCGACAAGGAAGACAACTATTATCCGCCATTTTAGGCTCAGCGGCACTACACTATCAATGAATGACGAGCCACTATCTCCGCCAGGGATCCGCATCGACTAACTAAAACCTCGGCCATCGGGAGAAGCTGAGGCACGACACCGCTATGAACGTGGTGACACACCTTCCGTTCCCACTGCAGGTGCTGCTGCTATGGACGGCAACAGTGCTCTTGGCCTTCAGCCGGCAACTGCCCTTTACTGGTGCCCGGTTCCGCTTCGTTCAGGCCAGCAGGCCATTCTGCCTCGCCCATCGACAAGGAAGACAACTATTATCCGCCATTTTAGGCTCAGCGGCACTACACTATCAATGAATGACGAGCCACTATCTCCGCCAGGGATCCGCATCGACTAACTAAAACCTCGGCCATCGGGAGAAGCTGAGGCACGACACCGCTATGAACGTGGTGACACACCTTCCGTTCCCACTGCAGGTGCTGCTGCTATGGACGGCAACAGTGCTCTTGGCCTTCAGCCGGCAACTGCCCTTTACTGGTGCCCGGTTCCGCTTCGTTCAGGCCAGCAGGCCATTCTGCCTCGCCCATCGACAAGGAAGACAACTATTATCCGCCATTTTAGGCTCAGCGGCACTACACTATCAATGAATGACGAGCCACTATCTCCGCCAGGGATCCGCATCGACTAACTAAAACCTCGGCCATCGGGAGAAGCTGAGGCACGACACCGCTATGAACGTGGTGACACACCTTCCGTTCCCACTGCAGGTGCTGCTGCTATGGACGGCAACAGTGCTCTTGGCCTTCAGCCGGCAACTGCCCTTTACTGGTGCCCGGTTCCGCTTCGTTCAGGCCAGCAGGCCATTCTGCCTCGCCCATCGACAAGGAAGACAACTATTATCCGCCATTTTAGGCTCAGCGGCACTACACTATCAATGAATGACGAGCCACTATCTCCGCCAGGGATCCGCATCGACTAACTAAAACCTCGGCCATCGGGAGAAGCTGAGGCACGACACCGCTATGAACGTGGTGACACACCTTCCGTTCCCACTGCAGGTGCTGCTGCTATGGACGGCAACAGTGCTCTTGGCCTTCAGCCGGCAACTGCCCTTTACTGGTGCCCGGTTCCGCTTCGTTCAGGCCAGCAGGCCATTCTGCCTCGCCCATCGACAAGGAAGACAACTATTATCCGCCATTTTTTGGCTCAGCGGCACCACACTATCAATGAAAGACGAGCCACTATCTCCGCCAGGGATCCGCATCGACTAACTAAAACCTCGGCCATCGGGAGAAGCTGAGGCACGACACCGCTATGAACGTGGTGACACACCTTCCGTTCCCACTGCAGGTGCTGCTGCTATGGACGGCAACAGTGCTCTTGGCCTTCAGCCGGCAACTGCCCTTTACTGGTGCCCGGTTCCGCTTCGTTCAGGCCAGCAGGCCATTCTGCCTCGCCCATCGACAAGGAAGACAACTATTATCCGCCATTTTAGGCTCAGCGGCACTACACTATCAATGAATGACGAGCCACTATCTCCGCCAGGGATCCGCATCGACTAACTAAAACCTCGGCCATCGGGAGAAGCTGAGGCACGACACCGCTATGAACGTGGTGACACACCTTCCGTTCCCACTGCAGGTGCTGCTGCTATGGACGGCAACAGTGCTCTTGGCCTTCAGCCGGCAACTGCCCTTTACTGGTGCCCGGTTCCGCTTCGTTCAGGCCAGCAGGCCATTCTGCCTCGCCCATCGACAAGGAAGACAACTATTATCCGCCATTTTAGGCTCAGCGGCACTACACTATCAATGAATGACGAGCCACTATCTCCGCCAGGGATCCGCATCGACTAACTAAAACCTCGGCCATCGGGAGAAGCTGAGGCACGACACCGCTATGAACGTGGTGACACACCTTCCGTTCCCACTGCAGGTGCTGCTGCTATGGACGGCAACAGTGCTCTTGGCCTTCAGCCGGCAACTGCCCTTTACTGGTGCCCGGTTCCGCTTCGTTCAGGCCAGCAGGCCATTCTGCCTCGCCCATCGACAAGGAAGACAACTATTATCCGCCATTTTAGGCTCAGCGGCACTACACTATCAATGAATGACGAGCCACTATCTCCGCCAGGGATCCGCATCGACTAACTAAAACCTCGGCCATCGGGAGAAGCTGAGGCACGACACCGCTATGAACGTGGTGACACACCTTCCGTTCCCACTGCAGGTGCTGCTGCTATGGACGGCAACAGTGCTCTTGGCCTTCAGCCGGCAACTGCCCTTTACTGGTGCCCGGTTCCGCTCGTTCAGGCCAGCAGGCCATTCTGCCTCGCCCATCGACAAGGAAGACAACTATTATCCGCCATTTTAGGCTCAGCGGCACTACACTATCAATGAATGACGAGCCACTATCTCCGCCAGGGATCCGCATCGACTAACTAAAACCTCGGCCATCGGGAGAAGCTGAGGCACGACACCGCTATGAACGTGGTGACACACCTTCCGTTCCCACTGCAGTTCGCTGCTGCTCTGGACGGCAACAGTGCTCTTGGCCTTCAGCCGGCAACTGCCCTTTACTGGTGCCCGGTTCCGCTTCGTTCAGGCCAGCAGGCCATTCTGCCTCGCCCATCGACAAGGAAGACAACTATTATCCGCCATTTTAGGCTCAGCGGCACTACACTATCAATGAATGACGAGCCACTATCTCCGCCAGGGATCCGCATCGACTAACTAAAACCTCGGCCATCGGGAGAAGCTGAGGCACGACACCGCTATGAACGTGGTGACACACCTTCTGTTCCCACTGCAGGTGCTGCTGCTATGGATGGCAACAGTGCTCTTGGCCTTCAGCCGGCAACTGCCTTTCCTGGTGCCCGGTTCCGCTTCGTTCAGGCCAGCAGGCCATTCTGCCTCGCCCATCGACAAGGAAGACAACTATTATCCGCCATTTTAGGCTCAGCGGCACTACACTATCAATGAATGACGAGCCACTATCTCCGCCAGGGATCCGCATCGACTAACTAAAACCTCGGCCATCGGGAGAAGCTGAGGCACGACACCGCTATGAACGTGGTGACACACCTTCCGTTCCCACTGCAGGTGCTGCTGCTATGGACGGCAACAGTGCTCTTGGCCTTCAGCCGGCAACTGCCTTTACTGGTGCCCGGTTCCGCTTCGTTCAGGCCAGCAGGCCATTCTGCCTCGCCCATCGACAAGGAAGACAACTATTATCCGCCATTTTAGGCTCAGCGGCACTACACTATCAATGAATGACGAGCCACTATCTCCGCCAGGGATCCGCATCGACTAACTAAAACCTCGGCCATCGGGAGAAGCTGAGGCACGACACCGCTATGAACGTGGTGACACACCTTCCGTTCCCACTGCAGGTGCTGCTGCTATGGACGGCAACAGTGCTCTTGGCCTTCAGCCGGCAACTGCCCTTTACTGGTGCCCGGTTCCGCTTCGTTCAGGCCAGCAGGCCATTCTGCCTCGCCCATCGACAAGGAAGACAACTATTATCCGCCATTTTAGGCTCAGCGGCACTACACTATCAATGAATGACGAGCCACTATCTCCGCCAGGGATCCGCATCGACTAACTAAAACCTCGGCCATCGGGAGAAGCTGAGGCACGACACCGCTATGAACGTGGTGACACACCTTCCGTTCCCACTGCAGGTGCTGCTGCTATGGACGGCAACAGTGCTCTTGGCCTTCAGCCGGCAACTGCCCTTTACTGGTGCCCGGTTCCGCTTCGTTCAGGCCAGCAGGCCATTCTGCCTCGCCCATCGACAAGGAAGACAACTATTATCCGCCATTTTAGGCTCAGCGGCACTACACTATCAATGAATGACGAGCCACTATCTCCGCCAGGGATCCGCATCGACTAATTAAAGCCTCGGCCATCGGGAGAAGCTGAGGCACGACACCGCTAAGAACGTGGTGGCACACCTTCCGTTCCCGTCTGTTGTACTACATCAATTTCTGTCGTACGACAGACATTCTGTCATCATTCTGCAGAGATTCCTGTCTCACAACAGACCATTCTACATTTTCAACAGAAATTCCTGTTGTGTGACAGAAATGCCTGTCGTACGACAGATTTTCTGTAGTTGTAGTACAGAAATTTCTGTCGCACGACAGGCCACCCTGTAGTCCCAACAGAAATTCCTGTCGTGCGACAGAAATGCCTGTCGTACGACAGATGTTATGCAGTTGTACTACAGAACTTCCTGTCGCATGACAGACCATCCTGTAGTCCAAACAGAAATCCCTGTCATGCGACAAAAATTTCTGTCTGAAGTGGGGCCAGTTGGTTCATTATGAACTGAAGCAAAACAGCGCAAAAAAACGAAGGACGAGGGAGAACACACACACGAGCGCTGACAACAACTGAGCAGGTTTATTGCAAACGCAAATATATACGCTATACAAACAAAGATACAAAAAACAAAAACAAGATATGCAGACAGCGTAAGCATTTTTTCGCCGCGCCCGAACTAATCACACCACTCTGGGTACTGCTTCATCCTTTCAAATATAGCATCTTGATAAAGGTAAAGACCTGGCGGTCTAGACACGGGTCATAAGAATGCCAGGAATTAGTAGTCAATCCTCTGAATTTCGGCAGGATTTGTAATGATTAGTATCAGCGGTTATCAAAATATTTGTGCTCATCGTAAACTACTGGCGAAGAGAGGTTTTTATTTTTCGCTGACTTTCGGCCCCGGCATCGGGAGTGAAATTCTGCATGCCACCGATGACACTGCCGTTACAAATTGGATAAGAATGTCTTACGTGACGTTTTTTTTGCATAGGCGAAGATTGTATTTTCTTTATTTTCTGAGCAGGCATGCCAGTGTCGTTATTGTTCCTAGTGGTATACAAAATGCACCCAGAAACTCGCCCTTAGTTTAAAGTTTCCTCGGCAACACAACAGCGGTTAGTTCAGCAATATTTTAAAGGATTTGATTTATCGGTGCAACACACTCTTTAGTAGCGTGGCCTTTACATCCGTCTTGCATTTCTGACAGTTGAGGGTGATAGGCAGCCGAAAGTATCTTTAGAACGTTGTGCTATTTCTTATTCCAGCTCAGTGGTATGATATTGAGGTTCGAGAGACGCTACGACTGGTACTAGAGACGCCAGAATGAGAGATACGAAGACGGGGTTTTTGTAGAAACCAGCATAATAACATTACGACGTGCCATACGGAAGGACAGAATGGTAAACTAAACAACGCTAAATAGCACAATGACAGATAAAATTGATGCGAGAACAGTGAAAATGATGTCAGGGCACTACTAGATGACTAGAGGTCACTAGTAGTATAAGGGTAGACATCTAGACCATTCCAACAGACAAAAAGCCTTCATAGATCGAAATGAACGATTCGATGAAATCTGTGACAGACATGAGCGTGAATTTTCACCGATCTAAGATTTACTTCCAAAATGTAGTTCCCGAAGTTTGTTCCAAAATGTAGTTCCCGAAGAAAAACACCTAGAAGACAGTATTGATTCAAACCTCCTGAGCGTACACGTTAGTAAGATGCGGGAAGACGTAGTATAATTGAAGCAGTAGAGTAGCAGGAGCAGCTTTTAAATCAAAGGTGTGCCACCGACCAATGAGTAGTCGCAGCCGCTAATCATCCTGAGAGGTGCTGGTCCTTCGAACGCAGACCAGAACATCAAGGACATTGACGAATCCACCAAGCTTCTGCAAAATATTAGACCATACTAAATATTGTTTTTAATTTTATTAAGAGGGAGAGGCGGGGCCAGTTTATGGTGAAAGCCAAAAAAGCAAAAGCTCACAACATTCGTACTAGGTCTTGATGCTAATGAGCCATTACATGTAAAAGGTCACTTGTGCCCGCCGAACAGTCATTCCCCTACGCCTTAGAAGAACCGGGCGTTCGTGTGGTCGACTGAATAAAAAGTGCTCACGAGGAAAAAGAAAATTCACTAGTCCTACCTATGATGTGGAATGCCGACATTAAAAATGTTGCAATAACTCGCCACGTAAAGCAGCTCGACATTTTAGTACTTGCACGCCATTGTGTTCGGCATTAATGAAGTGAACGACGCGTAACTGAAAAGTGCGAGCTATTCTGGGGTTCACTGCAACGTCCGCCTTGTTAGAAAAAATAATGACTCCACTATTACAGATATTGCGAAATACATTTGGACGTTCGTTGCTATTACCTTATCAGAAATTCCGCTTAAGAAGGTGGAAATTTTTCTCTCACTAGATAAAATGTCGTTTACGGTTATCGATACGGCAGCTCACGAGGAGGGAGTGTTCCTTTTAACATTAAGTGGTCATTGCAGTCGAGTGTTTATCGACCTGCTCAAACACTGGGATGCGTCTTTATCAGGATGCTGGATGATGTAATCGGTTGCACGTGGTATTGGCCACCAAATTGAAGCGTAGCGCAGTTCTTGAATATAACGGGAACCTCTTTCGGCAAGATAAGCCTCTCTCGTAAATGCCCAGTTAAATTCAGTGGTGATTTTTGTAGATCTGCTACGCCATTACTACACTATTAAATTTAAGAAATCCTGACTTCTGGAGCTACCAGTACTATAGACAATTCCTCCACGTGTATCGACCACATCCTGAGTCTTGACGAACAAGTTTTATGCTGGTGGCTATGATGTACCCATTTTTGACCGCCCATGAGTATTCGAGCTTGTGGGTAAAAACAGTAATCCATAAAAAAATCGTACTACTGGCCAAGCCAGAAATAAATACAGAACATTTCAAATAAAAATAAGCTATAGAAAAAGCTTTAAATTTGATGCTGACGTTCACAAACAACACGCAAATGTGATGGAGTTCCTTTACGCCAAATATGAAAGTGGAAGAGAACTACGTGCGCTATTAACAGATACAGTGAGCCGCTGTGTCTCTGGATGACTCACTCGATAGTTCAAGCAATAAAGAAATGATTCTTGGTACCATAGGCGGGCACAACACATTCTATACGTTCTCTTCGGCGTTTTCGCGTTTCAGAGAGCCTTGTATATAGCATGATTTGATCGCGAAAAAAAGCATTTCTATACGTCAGTAACGCAACAAGCGAATAAAACACAAAACAAAGATAAACTAGTGTCAACTTTCGTGTGTTGGTGGAAGTTTCCTGACAACTCGTCGTCTCGGCTTCCCAATCCTAGAGGCTTCGTGACCCTTCATGACGAATCTCTGAAGCGGGCGTCATTATAATCCTAGCAGCATGGCTCCGCTCACGGAGTCGGCGATCCCATTGGTCGTCGCGTCTGAGCCCGCGAGCCTGGTTTCTTCACTGGCACTTAAGAATTCGACGTTAGTGCCAGTGACTGAACATTTACGAGCTAAACAGCGCTTACAGCCGTTCAGACCCCACATTGAGGCTTGCAAACACCTTTTCGAATTAAAAGCTAGGGCACTCACGCGGTACGAAGCGAATGAAGCCTGTCTCACTGGCTGGGATGTCGGTAAAAAACAGCTTTTGTAGTTATTCTGCAAACCCGTCGGGTGTCAGCTTATGCAAAAAATACCTTCCATCCCGTGCCCACACATCGACCAAACCTTACGCCTGGTGCATTCAAGACGTTCTGTCTCGCTCTTATATGATCGATGATAAGAGGACGGAACAGGACGATGTTGGCCGTGTGTTGAAAGGAATAGATCAATAGCTGACGATGTCTTTCACTTGCCCTAATTGCAAGGACTCTACCTCAGTCGATACCATCTCGAAAAGCTGCCGACGCTTGAAGCAAGCGAACAGCCGCCGCACCATGCACCAGTTTCAACGGCCGCCCAACACCACTGCGACTGCGTCCTGCGTAGCAGTTGCTTCTCCCTTCGACTTGTAAGCAAGACGTCCTTAAGAAAACGGTCCAAATGAAAGTACGGCGAGAAGTGGAAGCGAAAGCTCCTGCCAAAAGAATTTCTTGTGCGGTCGACAAACCTGTGTCAGCCGTTTTGCGGATTGAAACTGTCGTTCGTGACGTAATCACCAAGATGACGACCCAGCCAGTATTCTCGGTGAGGCTCCATCCCGCCCGCCGCAATTATGTCCAACCTGGACCTCGGAATGTGTACGGCGCTCTACGTTACTGACTGGAAAACGCCACATGGACAACGCTGAGTGGACAACGCCACGTGACAGGCCCTTGTGTTTCACGTGCAGGCGCTTTGGGCACGTTGCTCGCCGCTGTCGGAACCGCTGGTTGTCGAAAAGTACCTTTCGCGGCAACTCCCACCGCGACAAAGGACTATGCGCAACCTGCCCCCGTTCGCAGCCCCATTCTGAGAGCCCATTACTTGCAGATGCCCCACCGAAGAGCTCAACCTCCCATCGACGTGACCCGTCTCAGTTCCCGAAACCTCGTCGACTTGCGCAGCACAACTACCGCCATCCATCTGTGGGAAACTAACAGATGCAGCTCCCGAAGGTGACACTGCGTCAAAGAAGCACCCCGAGAACCCTTTGGAGACGTTACCGGCTACAGACAATTCTCTCTCTGGTGAAGTTGATGGTGCACCTGTTAATGCCCTAATCGGTACTGGTGCTCACACCTGCGTGATTAGCGCAACCCTGCGCTCTCAGTTTTGACACGTTTAAACTCCTGCTCTTTTCATGTTCGCGTAGCTGAGAGAGGAACGTCAGCTGTCGCCAGGATGTGCATTGACTGAGTTAGCATCGCTCACCAAGCCGTGACCGTTGAAATTTGTCATGGGAAAATGCACCCATGACGTTGTAGCGGAAGCCGCTCGGCACCCCAGCGAAAGCGGCTCCCGCGAGACGGGGCTTTTTCTATCTCTGCGGTCTGCCGCCGGCTTGACGACAGTGCGCCTTTGTGGTAGACGCGTATTGGCGACGCCGCCGATGTCTTACTACGGGGGTGATTCTCCCGCTTTCTTCAACGTCGCCGTCGGGGGAGGCGCAACTTGTTCTCCGGCCTACTCCTGGCATTAGTCGTGGCGCCGTTCCAGTCGGCTCGATTGGGGCTTTTTTCCTCTCTATTTTGATGGACGAGGAGGTTTCCCTTCTTCCCTTCGTCGGGGGAGGGTCTCAGCGTACGCATCTTTTGAAAATAACTAGTCTTGTCTTGAAACTGTCAACCAGCTCCACGTCTGCTTTCTCCCATCCTCCAGCAGCTGACATTCCGGCCTGCTACAAAATTGGTGTCCCGAACAACGCTTCAACGAACACGGCGCGATGAGCTCCGACGACAACACTGCTGCCTACGCCAGCAGCCTTCGTCACATAACTGAAGCTCCGATAATTTTGGCCTAAAAACTCAAGAGCTTGGTTCAGCCAAGTGGAGGCCCGTTTTCACGCAGTCGACAAAGTCCCACCACGTCCTCGCAGCCCTGCCGCCAGAAATTGCCGACGCTATCGACAACATTTTGATTTCGCCCCCCACAAAAGGGGACTACAACACCCTAAAAAATACGGTGCTGGCCCGCCGCGACGCGCCTGAACAAAGCGAACTTCAGCGGCTCTCATGTCGGAAAGATCTGGGGACCAACGACCTTCCCAACTGCGGCACCGGATGTGGCAACTACTCTGTGTGCACGCGCGTCAGGACGGCCAGCCCCCAGTTCTTCATGAACTTTTTCTCAAGGGCGGCCCCAGTCGGTGCGCGTGGTTCTCGCGGGTTCAGATGAAACGTCCCTTGATCGACTGGTGCGACTTCCCGATCGCATCTTGGTATACTCTACTCCAAACTTCGGGCCCATAGCGGCTGCAAGAGCACACGAACAAACAGATCGACTTTCGCGCCTTGACGAGAAAGTGCAACAGCTTACCGAGGCCATGCAGCAACTTTTGCTGTCTGGCGCTCCCCAACAGGTCAAGCAACGACGCAGCCGATCCCCTTGAAGACAGGCAAGCTCTTCCCAGAGAAGGCAGTCACGAGATATAGAGGACCGAGTTTGCTGGTACCACCGTCCTTTCTGCATGGGTGCTAACCGCTGCACTCTACATTGCTCGTTTCCGGCAGATGCTCGGGCCAGTCGTTAGGGACGGCTGACGACACCGGCCCTCCACCCAGTCACGTGTTCTTCATATTCGACCGCGTTAGCAACTTGCGCCTGCTAGTCGACACAGGGGCCGAAATCTCTATTGTCTCCGCAACCCCAGAGGATCGCCGACGTAGCAAGAACATATCGTCGCTGCAGGTGGTGAACACTGCCATCGCTACGTACGGCTTCCGCTCGCTGACAACAGACGTCGGAAAGAGACGCCTGTTTCGCTGGGGCTTCGTGGTGGCGGACGTGAATTTCGCCATACTAGGAGCAGACGTTCTGAGCCCCTTGAACCTGTATGCGAGCGTTCGTGACTGTTAAATCAATGATAACAACACACCCTTCAAAGTACGTGGTTTGGAGTCAAACATCTCCTCATCTGGCATCTGCTCCTTCCAGCCAGCATCTGCCTATCACCACGCCCTGGCGGAATTCCATTCTCTCGACAAGCCCCGCAACCCAGAACAAGAGGTGAAACAACGTGACTCACCACATAGTCACCACCGGGCCGCCAGTCACCGCCCGGACACGACGGCTGTCCAGCAACAGGCTTCAAGCTGCACGCAATGAGCTCGAGCATATGTGTCTAGCAACCATTCTTCGCCGCTGGACATGGTTCCTAAAGACGGCAGTGACGACTGGCGCCCGTGCGGTGACTACAGAGCCTTAAACGCATCAACAGCGCCGCACCAGTATCCTGTGCCACACAGTTACGATTTTATTGCGTGGCTGGCAGGTACAAAAATATACAGCATGATTGACCTCGTAGCAGAAACAACAAATCCCCGTATAAACGGAGGACATACCAAAAACATCCATAACAACTCCACTGGGCCTGTTTGAGTTTGTCCGTATACACTACGGCTTGAAAAATACAGCACATACCTTTCAAAGGTTTATGAATGAAGTCAACCGGGGCTTCCTTTCGTCTTTGTCTACCTGGATAACATTTTGGTGGCAAGTAGAACTCCTAGCGAGCACGAGCAGCACCTCTGCCAGCTATTTCAGCGTCTGGATGAGCACGGTCTGGTGTCGAAACCTCAAAAGTGTGTGTTTGGTGTCGAGGCTCTCCACTTCCGCGGCCACAACATCACAGCTGAAGGTATTATGCCATTGGAATCGAGGGTGGAATCCGTCAAGAAGTTTCCTAATCCAACATTATTCCGCAAGCTGAGAGAGTTCCTCGCGCTCTTAAACTTCCACCAGCGGTTAATTCCTTCTTGTGCTAAAGTACTCCATCCATTGACCCAACTGCTGCGCCGAGACCTACAAAAGGCCCCAGAATGTTGTTGGTCTGACGAACACCAGAACGCTTTCCAGAAAGCTAAGGATGAACTTGCCGCGGATTCCCTTCTTATCTATCTATTGCTGACGCTCGTACACGCCTCATGGTGGATGCCTTCTCCACATCTGTCGGATCAGTGCTCCAGCAACAGGATGGTGTGAAGTGGAAGGCACTGGGCTTCTTTTCGGAACACCTGAAGCCTGCAGAAGTACGGTGCATCACTTTTGAAAGGAAGATGATCGCAATCAATTCTTCCATTAAGCAGTTCTGCTACTTCCTCGAAGGTCGTGAGTTCTATATCTTGACAGACCAGAAGCCCCTCACCTACGTATTCAACAAGAACAGTTCCTCCTACTGAGAATGGGAAATTCTTCCGCTCTCATTCATCTCTGACTTTTCTACAGACATCCGCCACGTTCTCGGGGTCGAAAACGAAGCAGCCGACGCCTTGTATCGCGTAAACGCTTCCGGCACAAAAGTACTGAACTTCGAGGCGGCAGCTGCGGCTCTGCGGAAGGACACTCAGTTGACGAGACTGAAAGGTGGGGAATCTTCACTCGTGCTTGCGGAGGTGGAACTTTCCTATGTCCAGGGCACGAAAACCTGCCATACCTCCCAGGCAACCCCATGACCTTTCGTCCCACTAAATTTTCCCCGAGTGGTATTCAACACTTTCCACTCCAACAGCCACCCTGGTAGGTGTTCGCGCCATTTTGCGGCTGAGAACAGAACACTTTCTTTGGCCTGGCGTCAACGCGGACATGCGACGTTGAGCTCTGACATGTGCAACGTGTCACAGCAAGTGAAGGTGACTCGCCACACTAGGGCTGCACTACGCGAATTTCGGACTCCTGAGTCGCAGTTTGACCACGCTCACTTCGACCTGGTGGTACCGCTACCGCACTGCTCAGGTTGCAGGTACCTGCTCACATGCATCGATAGATAAAGCCGATGGCCCGAAGCCTTACCAATTGCGGACATATCAGCTGAGACCGTCTTGCAGGCTTTTATGCAGACGTGGGTGTCCTGCTTTCGTTGCCCCGCCAGCATAAAAAGTGACCGGGGACGGCAGTTCCAGAGCAACATTTTTTCGGCGCTTTCGACCCTCTATGGCACGAGGCTGCAGCATACAGCCGCCTACCACCCCGCCAGCAATGGAATGGCTGAGTGCTTGCATATGCAATTCAAAGCTTCACATACAGCCAAACTCGATCGCCAGCACTGGGTGGAAACGCCCCCACTCGTTCTTCTTGGCCTATGCTCAACGGTGAAGGAAGGAAATAGAGTACGGCTCAACATGGCGCCTCCCGGAAGAATTCTTCTCCGACAAGACACTTTCTGCCTCTGCAGCCTCCGACCACATCCAGAAGCTCGCGGATGGCATGCGCAACTCAGGTCAACAGCAGGTCGCATCGCCCGCAACAGAAAGGTTTTCAATTTTCTTGACATGAGATGAGCTACACATATGTTCGTGCGACGCTACGCAATGAAGCTGCCTCTCACTCCGCCGTACAACTGCGCTTTCGAAGATTTGGGACGTAATAACAAGACCATGAGAATAGACGTCCGCGCAAAGAACAAGTCGTCGCCGGCGACCGCGCGAAGCCTGCTCATATTGAGCTTTCCGTTGATGCAGCCTCTCACGTACGTTTTCAGTGATAACCAGTGGACTCGGACTTTCGATAATGAGGCGGTAACTGCTGCCTTCCTTTAAAAGGGTCTTAATCTAGGGGGAGCCTCTGTAGCGGAATCCGCTATGCACGCCAGCGCAAGTGGCTCCCGTGAGAAAGGGCGTTTTCTTTCTCTCCGGTCTGCCGCCGGCTTTACGACACTGCGCCTTTGTTGAAGACGCGTATTGGCGACGTCTCCGATGGCTAACTACTGGGGTCGTTTCGCAGCTCTGTTCGACGATCCCCGTCGGGGGAGGCATAACTTGTCCGGCCTGCTCCTAGAATTATTCCTGGCGCCGTTGCCGTCTGCTCGCTTGGGGGGCCTTTTTCCTCTCTCTTTTGAAAGACACGGGGGTTCCTCTTTTTTCTTTCGCCGGGGGACGCTCTCAGAGCACGCATCTTCTGTAAAACGGCAAACCAGCTCCACGTCTGGTTTGTTTCCTCCTACAGCAGCCGATATTCCGGGCGGCTACAACGTCATTCTTGGCAATGAATTCCTCTGAGACCATTCTCCATTAATCCACTCTTACAGGGGCCTTCCCCGCCTTGAGTTCCCACTTTCTTCCGACGACCGCGCTCCTTCTTCTCTCCGCATTTACTCGGATGAGCACATTCACCTGTCGCCTCAAGCTGCTACTTATGTCCCTCTACATTCAAGTATGCCCGTCACAAAGGTACAATTCGTGGTTGCGCTCGCCCATGACGTTGTACTCACCCGCAATGTCGCCGTTCCCCCACAGCATTGTAAGAATATGGCTGAACCACGTGTCCTCACTTTTCTGAACTTCGCATTCCACACCGAAGGTCTTCCACAAAGAAAAACTGTCCCCATTCCTTCTCAGGCCTCCGATTTACGAATTTCTGAGTTTACCGCAGCCCTCGTATACACTCGCCTGCTTTACCTGCTGGAACTACCTTCAAAAATAAAGTCAACCCTATGATCACCCCTGGCCATTCCGCAGATCAGGCGTACCTTCTTCGTCAGCTCTTCGCTACGTACAGTTTCATCTTTGACGAGAAAAATATAGTTTTTGGGCGAACGAACCTCGTCAAGCACTGCATCGATATAAGCAACGCCACGCATATCAACAGGAGCCCGTATCGGGTCATCATCATTATCATCAACCTATCTACACCCACTGCAGGGCATTTGCGTCTCCCATAGATTTCCAATTATCCCGGTCCTATGCTAACTGCGGCCAATTTTTTTCCGCAAACATCTTGATCTCATCTGCCCATCTAATTTTTTTCCGTGAAGTGGGTGCAGTGGCGGAATATAGGTAGAGCATCCTCCTCGCGTGCAGAAAGATCGTGGCCCTAATCCCGGTGCGGCACATTTCCTACCATATTAAAAAAATCCTCGTGGTGATGGATTTGTAGAAGGAGGTTTGTGGTGTGGCCTGATTCCCACAAAAAATGCCGGTAACGCACTCACCAGAGCTGGATTGACCACCCTGGTGTAGTAATGGCCACAACTTCCCATGAATACGGAAATCCCATGAATGCGCCATGAATACGCCATGAATACGCCAATATCCGGTATATCGCACTGAACGGGACGTTATCCAAGGCGAAGCAAGACAACTGCTCTTGAAGGATATAATTGAGCCTTCGTGCAGCCCTTGGGTCTTACCAGTCATGCTTGTAAAAAATAAATGCATCATTGACATATTACCGATATCGTTACCATTTTACAAAAAACGGCGTGACCCCCTTCCCCGGATTTACGATGCCCTCGACTCTTTACATGGTGCAAAATGTTTCCCTGCGATTGACCTTCGGTCTGGCTACTGGCAGGTGGCTGTTGACAAAATGAACCGAGAAAAGTACGCTTTATTTACACTAGACGTAACTTACCAGTTCAAAGCTATGCCGTTCTTACTTTGCAATGCTCCCGATACTTTCATACCAACGATGAACTCTCTTTGGCGGGTATTCAAAAAGTCAACGTGGTTATGCTAACTGGAAGATGTCGTAGTATTCTCGCCCTGCTTGGAAACACAGCTTAGGCAATGGCGACACATTCGTAAAATATTTAAACGTGCAGGCCTTCAGCTTAACTCTTAAATAGGTCACTTTGGATAGCGGCAGACAGCCAGCCTTGGCCATCTTGTTGGCAATAACGATGTTGAAGCCGAATGCGAAAAGTTCGTGCCGTCAGGGACTTTTCTCAGCCCCACTCATCGAAGGAAGGCGGAATATTTTGGGGCTCATGACCTGCTTCTGGCATTTTATGCGGAGATTTGCTGACATCGTCACCCTCTCATGGACCTTCTTATGAAGGTCGTCGAGTTCCTTTGGTGCGAATCTCAGGCAGAGACGTTTGCAAGGTTTATATCCGCACTCAACATCCCGCCTATTTTGTCTTACTTGACCCCACTGCAGCGACAGAAGTCCCGACTTATGCTGGCAGACGTGGCTTCAATGCTGTGCGAGCCCAGCGACAATACCGCCGAGGGCATGGCATTTCACACGCCAGCCGCCTGCAGAAATCCGCTGAACAGAACTACACAATCGCGGAAAGGGAGTGCCTGAAGCTGCTGTGGGCTGTAAAAAAATTCGCCTGTACCTGTATGGCCGCCCCTTCTCGGTGATAGCCGATCACCACGCGCTCTGCTGGCGTTGTTTCCAGAAAAATCCGACGGGACACCTAGATCGCTGGGCGTTGCGACTACAGTAGTCTTCATACAGCTTAGGGGAGAAGTACGGCCGCTTGCATCAAGACGCCAATTGCCTGTTTCGCTACCCGGTTGTCAACATCCACCCTGCAGCTTCCAGCACCCCCAGTAGTGTTCTCGCAGTAACAGATTGGTGGCGCCTTGGAGTCGAGCACTGCCGCGATCATTGTCGGAGCTCAATTATCAATCGTCTCAACTCCGCCTCCAACGAGCCTTTGCTACTGCTGTTCAAGTTATTCAATGATGTCCTCTATCACTCTAACATCTGCCCCGAGGGTGAAAAGTTGCTTCCTTTCTTCCCTCTACGCCTTGACTTTCTAAAAAACTTCACGACTTACCCACATCAAGCCACCTCAGAGTTACGGTCTTATAAACCGTGTTTGTCGTCGCTACTTCTGGCCAGGACTTTGCCGGTCTGTATGGCGTAATGTTGCCTCGTGCGACGTCTGTCAACACCGTAAAAAGTCTACATCCCCAGCAGGCTGCTGCAGCTGTTGGACATACTCCACGAACCATTTTTTTCGTGCAGGCGTCAATGGCTGTGGTTCCTTCCAAGTGCGTACTTCGGGACAAAAATGCATCGCTTCTGCACTCATTCTGCCACGCGGTATGTCATCGCACGCGGTCTTCTCTAAAGCTCCGCCTCGTTCGTACATCGCCGATTTTCTTTTTCGAAGCTTAATCTCTCATCATGGTGCTCCTGCCCAGCTCATTACTTATCGGTACAGCTGTTTTTGTCCCGCGTTGTGGCCAATATTCTTCATGCTTGCACAGGCAACACAAGACCACGACTTCTTGCCATCCTCAGACAAATTGCCTGATTCAGAGGCTCAACAGAACATCAACACACACGCTATCATGCTATCGACGACAATCGTGATACCGACATGGCGCTGCCGTACGTCACATTTGCGTACAATTTGTCCCGTTTACGACACCGCTAGATATTCTTCATTTTACCTGCTCTACGGCCGCTATCCCTTTTTGCCACTGGACACTCTCTGGCCTCCTTGAGTTCCGACTTCAGAATGTGCCCGAGCTACAGTCTACCATGAAGGCCATCCTCGCCAAGCTTCCAGGTCTCACCTCTGCTCATCGCAGTTCTCCCAGAAGGCGCTTTATGACTCCCTGCACCGAGACAACCAATTCTCACCTGGGACTCTTGTTGTATGGTGGTCACCGTTCTGCCGCGTGGGGCTCTCTTAAAAACTTTTGTTCTCTAACTGTGCACTTTATCGTGACACATACAGCAGCCACAGTCACATACAAAATACCTCCAGCCATTTCTTCGCCTGTTTACCACACCGGCCCCGGCTCAGGAGACAGCCACGTTTTCCGCCTCACGGGGTACCATCGCCCTTAGAGACTCGCCATAGGAAGCACCGGGACGGATCATTGTGCTGCGGCGGTTATATCACGCTGTCATCAGCTCAAAACTGGGAAGCTAATACATAGCCTCACGCATAGTTGGTCTGTGCTAGGGCTCAGCTAAGAAGTTGAACACTCTAGCAACGCTGCGGCTGCGAGGGGCCGCTTGAGTAGAAGTAGGAAAAATTCGTCCTATGGACAACAACTACAAAGCAAAGCAATTCCACTCAGCGTTGAAGCGGCGGGAAGTGCAGATGAGTAATTAATCCGCCACAGAGGCTGTGGTGCCATTATACGCTAATTGCTGCCACCCCTTACGCTGTTCCCCACTCTGTCAACAGAGGCTTTGTCCAACGCAATAGAAAGGTACCGCTTCCGCAGTGCTAGCGCGCCCTCTGCCTGGAACAGCACGAGTGGGAATGCTGTCCTTTGAAAGAAACGCTTTCTACTTCTACAAGGAAACGGTTCTTTTGTGGCGTGCGGTGTCAACAAACTCCCAATGCGGCAGAGGTGGCAGCGGGTGGAGGGTGTGGTCGGAGGGTAGGAGGGTTTCACTCGCGGAGTACACTGTAGATGGCGCGGCAAATTTACCCAGCGTTCCTCGCAAGGAAGTGCCTGCTCACCGGCGTCGGCGTCGACGGTGCGGCTTTGTCGTCTGCTTTAGCGACGGTTCTTTTGGACTGTTTTGGTGCAGCTTCGCGTCCACTGCAGGATGCCTAGGCACAGCTTGAATAACTTGTTCGACAGCACCTCGAGGGTAACCCGCACCCGACTGAATAAGTGGTCCTACGGCCACTATATATTAAGGATTTGTTTGCAGTGGGGGAAAACAAGGTGTAAAAGTACATACAGACATCTGGCCACTAGAAAAACGCTACCTTTTGCCCACTGCTTGTCACAAATGGGACTCCGTTTTCAAAATTGGTGAACAGCAACTAGGTTGTGTTTTAAGAGGTATTACAAAGGCGAAAAGAGAAACTGGTTCTGATAAAAAGAGATTACAGAAGCTCCCTCAGCTTACTCGCAAATCCAAAACTAACTGCACAAACTAAATTAAACCGGTATAATTGGGAATCGCTAAGCCCACAGGCGCAATTGCTTAGGTGTCTGCGGTTGTGTCGCGCGGTAGTGTAGCGCGAAGCTAGCCCATCGGGATGGCTAGGTTTCACTATCTCACCCTCCGAAAGACGCTCCTGTCTCGTTACATTCTGCCGAAGTACGGCCGGGCTACAGCGCCGCGTGCGCCTGCGTTAGGACGGGCGTGGCCGGCGCTGCTTTTTTGGGGAGGGATGGCGCACCCGCGTATCCAAGGCACCGGCTGCCAGAATCTCTGGTTTCACTCTTTGTAGAGCCACATGTGTGAATTCAAGGGACGCCGCTTGGGCAATTGTTGTGGGTGTCGTTTAAAGCTTGACTTCCCAACCACGTTCTCAGCG